>CM072527.1:2178372-2428372 GCA_036898135.1 Oncomelania hupensis
TCTCTGTCTGTCTGTCTCTCTCTCTCACTCACTCACTTTTCCATCTCTCTCTCTCTCTCCTCACTCCTTTCTCTCCCAACTAGTTGCCAATAAAGTGCCAAAACCTAGCCTTCCATCCAAGGTTAAACATGATCGCTAGAAGTTACGGATACTCTTGCGGGAGTTGAATTTCCATTGAATGCCTACGTAAGACTTTCCGCGACTAATAACGACCAGGACCCATAAACGATGACAGCCAGCAAGATGAATAGGTGATTCTGGAATACTAGCGACCAAAGCCTGAATTGAATCCCAAGAGCATTCAACAAGTAGAATGGATCCGCAATAGCAAAAACAGAAAATGGATACTCGATCGCCCAGCGGTAGATAGCACTACAGTCATTTAAATTATAAATAAGAAGGGTGGGATCTGACTGCGTCTGTTGGTGAAACGAATCGGCTGCTCAAACGGTTAATTCTCAAACGGTTAATTCTCAAACCACCTACCAGCGACCCTGTAATATCTTCTTTTACATGGAAAAATACAATCCTGTAACTGGGAAGACATTAATATAGTCCTATTTTATTGTATGCGGAACATTCACCAATTATAAGCCTCTATCGTTTCCATTTAAGGGAAGGTGACATGTTCGTCCTTACACTGTTTGAGAATAAACCGTTTCAGCGGACGATTCGTTTCGCCAACAGACGCAGGCTGATCCCACCAATCCCATTTATAATACAAATGACCGTAGTGTTATCTACTGCTGGGCGATCGGAGATCCACTTCATTTTTTTCCTATCGCCGATCCATTCTACTTGGTTAATTCCCCTGTGATTGAATGAACTTCCTAGTGCCCCTTCTTTCCCTGGGGACCACCCCTCTCCCACAGGGTGCTGTCGGACTGTATTCTCAGGTCTGCTTGGAACCACGTGTTCTGATATCTTGGTCCTACCTGACCCGGACCTTCTTATAGGTGGGCTCCAGTTGACCCTCGTAGGTCCTGGCCACCCCTACCGTAAAGAGACTCAGTGTTTTGGCAGGACTCAGTAGACCTACATGTAAGTCCTGGCCTGCCTACCCTCTTTCACCGATGCTTCTCGGTCCCGGTGCCCAGGGGCCGGGTCGTACTTCTTCGTTCTTGTGAACGACTTTCGCTCCTCGGGAGCATGGCTGCAGTTGACCTCTCAGTCCTCGCCCTCACCTACCGTCCACAGACCTTGGGAACTTCTAAGTATAACTATTAAGGCTCACAACTACCCTCAACGTGCTCATGAGGGGCGGGGCCACCGTACCCACTGAAAAATAGAATTAAAACACGTTTTTTGTGGTGGTGAAGTGAAACCATCAGCAGCCGTAAAAATATAAATTCTTGACACGTCTGACTGAAATTTACGAAGATCATTTTAAAGTAGTGGATTAGTTTTATTTATTCTTCGCAGTCTAGTGGATCGCCACAAAGCAAGATCATCAGCAAAGGCCATCAAAACAATGCCCTCGACAATTCTGTATTCCACATCATGCAGCATTGTGCTGAAAAGCAAAGGGGAAATGATGAATCCCTGGGGTACACCCATATCTATCTCAATATCCCAACTCAGATGTCCCTTCCATTTTACTCTAATAGATCAGTCAGATTTAAATGCTTTCAACGCACTAAAGCAGTGTCCATTTGTAATGGTGGGTCTATTGTTAATGGACTCTGCACAATGGAATGCTATTACCCACTCGTCGTTGTCTGCGGGGATCGGCTAGTGTAATCATCCTGTGACTAATCTTAATACATTTATAAGTTTAGCTCGGTCTGTGTTAGAATGGGGTTACAGAGATAGGGAGAAAAGTGTAATAGCTTCACTGACACACTAGCTCTCGCACGGCTATGAAACATAGGTAGTCCAGCCACTTGTTAACAGTAAATATCACACATTTATTTCCTCTACTCTATACATAATTCTCTAAACACTTTCTTAACTTATATGTCCAAATTCACTTCGAATAGTTCGTTCCTTGGTTCTATGCTGCTACTGTTCTTGATACTTGCTCATGTCTCATCATTGGGCTATTTGTTCTGTCTGGCCTAATGTTGGGTTCAGGAGAGTGGACTACCGCACAGTCCTTCTATGTCAGTGTGGGTGCACGCTTTCGGTGTCACTTAACTGCAGTTGAGGTGTGGTGATGGTGTCTCCTCCTTTGTTGTAGCCTATAGGGCTATCGTAGTTCAGTGCTAGATGCTCCACTGCAGGTCGAATGTCAAGGGTGACGTTTAGTGGTCGTCCTCCAGCCTGCTCATCTGCAAAATATGAGACGAATTTCTGCAACACCGTGTTTACTAAGGGTGTGCAGAACGTCTCACTGATGGCAGAAAGAGCCCTCGGTGATAGCTCCACTATATATATATATATATTTAAGCGACGAACAATCTCTTATGTCCGTGGTCCACTGGAATCTCCACTCTAATTCCTATACATATGCACATCATGGCTAAACTAAAACGCATGGAGAAGTAATTACCAATGTACACATTCTCCGGTCCAGCCACTGGTCTGCAAGAATACACATAGGAGAAACAACAGTGGGTCCGTAGGGGATACTTCATGGTGGCGAAAACGGTCGCGTGTCCGCCACGTGTTCAAGCAAAGTTTGACTAACATTCACAAATCTAAGCGTGGCAAAACTTCACAAACATAATACAACAATAACATCAATAAAGCGCGATGAAACAAACGATAGATCATTTACCTTTTTGACAATGTCAGGCTGTGGCTATACTAGGTTGAATTGAATTTCACCAGTCCCTGCTTTAATCCTCTGCTAGCGATATTTCAGAGCGTGTCTCCGTCTCGTGTGATAGTTACATGTAGGCACAGAATGACTACCTAGTGTAATGGTCAGCAAAAGCCCGCGAAAACTAGACTACAAGTGGCGCCTCTGGCGGGTGTCCCTGGCCCTACGTCAGCTGAATGAGGTCACTGCCTAACTGAGCCAGCGTTAGCGTACACATGCTTAGCACACAACTGATTTGCGTCGTCTGCTTGGCATCGACTTTAATTTACAAAGGCTACAGCAGGCTGAACTATTTACGGTGTGAAGTCTTCGTGCAGGGTCTCAATAGCCTTCTGTGACACCATTAAGACCAATATTAGCCAGTTTACTTAACAGTCTGGCGTTCCAAACCTGGTTTCACGCTTTGGTAATGTCGAAGAAGCAGGCAAAGAGCACAGAGCACTTTTAAAAGTCTCCTCGCGTTCCTGATGCGCTCTCCCAACTTTACCAGGTGGTCAGAAACCTCGCTTAGCCCTGAAACCAGCCTGGAAAGCAGGAATAAGATTGTGTGCTGCACACAAATGTTCCAGTCGTATTGTTATAAGCCGTGAATATACTTTGTCTAAATGAAAGTTCCTAATCCTATCCTATCCCATCCCGTAAGTCGGAGGTCGTAGGGGCTCCACAGATGATCATAGAACCAGCGCACTCCATCTTTCCCTGTCCTCAGCAATCCTCAAAGCTTCGCTCAGTGTCAAACAAGTCCATTCTCGAATGTTGTCCTCCAACCTCTTTTTTGGTCTTCCTCTTCTTCCTCCTTGCACCGTGCCTTGCATGATGATCTTTGCAAGGCTTGATGATCTGGTGACGTGGCCATACCATCGAAGTTTTCGTTTCTTCACCACTGTAAGGGGTCATCGTGTTTTCCAATGGCTTGTGTGATGGTCTTTCGAATTTTGTCGTGGGTGATGTGCTAGGTATAGGAAATGCCCAAAAGTCTTCTGTAGCACCTCAACTCCATGCTTTGTATTCTTTGTTGTAGATCTGCTGTGAGGGTCCATGTTTCGCAAGCGCGCGTATAGGAAGATGGAAATGACAAGGGAGCGTAGCAGTCTTGCCTTGGAATATAAACTGATTGTTCTGTCTTTCCAAATGGGCTTCAACCTTGTCAGGGCAGCAGTTGTTTGTGCAATCATGGAGAGGACCTCCTGTCGGGACCCATTGTCTGATTCAATGGCTCCTAAATATTTGAAGCTATGCACTGTGTTGAGGGATTGGCCTTGGACTTTTATGTCCGTGTTGATGCCATTGGTGTTGTTGGTCATCATTTTGGTCTTTTCCGCACTTATTTCCATTCCATAGGCTCTGGAGGTGGTATCAAGCCTCTGTTCCAGCTGTTCAAGATCTTGTTCCTCTCCAGCCAATCCATCAATGTCATCCGCAAAACGAAGGTTGGAGATTGCTCTACCCCATATGCTGACTGTGCCTTCGTGATCTGCAAGAGCATTTGACATGATGCGCTCTAGGAAGATGTCTAAGAGTGTTGGAGAGAGTAGGCATCCTTGACGCAAACTGATTGTTGTTCTGAACCAGTTCCAGATGGCGCTGCTGTGGAGGACTGCACTGGTAGCCTTGTCATACAGGCATTTGATGACTTCAATAATTTTAGGGCTGATGTTGTACGCTTTCATGGTTGCCCACAGAGCTGCACGCCAGACTCGGTCAAACGGCTTCTTGAAGTCTATGAACACATGATATATATGTTATTGATGCTGTAGGTATTTCTCGTAGACTATTCTGAGGTTGAAAATCTGTTCAGTGGAAATTCGCCCTGCCCTGAATCCTGCTTGTTCTTCAGCTATGATTTGTTCAGCTTGGGGTTTCAACCTGTTGAGTATTATTTTCAGGAGGACCTTGCTGAGATTGTTTATGAGGCTGATGGTGCGGTAATTTTCAAACTCCTGAAGATTACCTTTTTTTGGAAGAGTGATGACAAGCGACTAGGTCCATGGTGTAGGCCACTCCTCACTCTGCCAGATCTTGTTACAAATAATGGTGAGTGCGTCAATCATCACTTCTTCTCCTGCTTGAAGCAGTTCCGCGGTTATGTTGTCCACTCCCGCTGACTTCCCTTTCTTCAGCGATTGCACTGCTGCCTCAACTTCTTCTGGGAGAACTTCTTCTTCTCTGTTCTCGGGACATTCTAAAACTGATGGGTCTGCGTTTGGTGTGTGGTTGTAAAGGTCAGAGCAGTACTCTGTCCATCTGTCCAAGACTTCTTGTTTTTGTTTGGTTCTTGTGCAAATGTCCTGAGGAACAAAGGCAGCCAGAGCGGCCAAAACGTGTTTCAGTGCATGAGAGGCACCGGACGCCGGTGGGTGAACTACCACAGGGGACCGCCCAGCGATTGTTCCCACACGGCTACTCTCTCAATCGTTCCAGGCTTGCCGCCAGTTGCAGCAGTTCGAGCTGAAGATTTACATCCCCGTCCGGGAACTTCCACACCCTGTGCGACATGCACCTGGGTAGTCAGAGACTGGACTGTGTTGACAAGGGAAGCAACTGTCTGGGAAAGGCTGGAGATCATATGCTCCAGTCGCGTGATAACATTCATAGGATATGCCCATGATACCTCTGAGGTAAGTTTGTACTGGGAGCGGTCGACTTTCGGGGACCCTCGTCTTGAGCAGCCCCCACTATTCCCGTGCGACGGACCTGCCGAAATCGCACAAGCCGAGGAGGACGCGCGTCCTCCGGGGCGTTTTGCGCGGTTGAGAGCTCTACGGGGAACCGTCCATCTCGGACCGTTTGGGTCGATCCGGCAACCGGCAGTAGGACTGTATGAACTTCACCAGGAAATGCCACGGATCCCAGTTGGGCTTTGGCTAGGCGGAAAACCTGTGCCCGGGGCATGTATGTCTCCGCTCTCAGTTTAGCAGCCAGAGATCTCTCTCTGCGAGCGGGGCAGTTTTGGTTTGCCACCGTGTGCCCCTCCACCACCCATTCCCACATCCTCCCGGCAAATTATGCAAGTGCGTTTAGTGGCCTTGCATTGGGCCCCTGAATGTCCCCTTTGCCCACAAGAGCGGCAAACCTGGTGTTTGGATTTGCGATTCTTTATCATGTGGCCATATCTCTTGCACTGGAAACATCTGTAAACAGGGACGACATATGGGGCCACGGAGTACTCCCTGCGATTGAGTTAAAGGACAGTGGGCAGGGCCGAAGCCTCCATCCTGACCCGGCCGGAGGTGGAAGGCTCGCCGCTGAAGACCACCAATTCTTCCCCCTCTCCCTCGGCATCACTCACGGAAAAAGGGCCTTCTTCAACAAGAGGACAGACTTCCATTTTCCCAATGGCTTCCGATAAGGAAGAGTCAGTCATGTGTTCTCTTCCTACATGGAGTAGGCGGGTCGTCCAGAGTAGTGCTTTCCGATGTAGCATCTAACTGAGAAGTTACAATGGGCTCTATGCACAAAGGCGGTCACGTGCTGCGGGAATAACACAGCGTGCTCAAGTTTGAAAATGGTGAAGTTCTGTGCTGCGTTTGGATGCTCTAACTCCGACGTAAAACCTTTATGCAAAGAAAAGAACATTTCCTTTAATCGATTTCCACTGAAAGATGAAATACTGATGAACTCTAAACTGAATGTCAGTGACAAATCGCTCTTTAAAAAAAGCCTGTCCCCTGAGAATAATTTGTCTGTAATCAATATTGCACGAATGTGCTATGTTCAAAACATCACAATATCCCCAAATGTCGGTAAATTAAAAATTTTTAAGCAGCATTGGAGTCATGACCGCTTTGTTATTCCCGCGCCACGTGACCATGCATCCGACTTGTGCATAGAGCCCATTGCGCGGCGCGCAGGTAAGGCCCATTGCGCACGATGCGTCAGTCGTCTGCAAAACTCTGACGTACGACCCGTCGCGACCTCAGTACTGACACAAGGTCCATGCGGCGCGTCCGAACGACGATAGACCCAGTCCTATTTTCGTGCATCGAGATGCTGGCATTGACCAATCAGAACGTGGTTTGCGTCCTTGACTTTGCAATTGAAGAAATGGCGGACAATACAACACAACGGCCGTACCCACCATCGTCTCTATCGTCACCTCTGTCGAATTTCCTCCTCATCTGCTACTAAAACAACTAAATATGGCAAACAATCTTTTCTCTCACTATTCTCCGAACTGCTCGAACTCGGATTGATTGGCCATAGCTGTCACAACATGTACGTAGCGACAATTCATTCATTCATTTATTAAATTAGATGTCCCCGGAAACAAACGCATTTTTTTTTTTGATTTGAGATTTTAACAACTTTATTATCACCGAGGTGAAATTCGGGCACTTTCATTTTTGAAAGTACAGCAGCCTCAAGTGAAGCGCTTTACCCAAGGTACATGCTGGGTGTGTTCTTGTCACCGGCACTCACCCGTCTAGGACATGAGCGTCAGGATCTTTAAAGTCCGTTATGATGGAATGCATGCGACTCAGACTAGACCTCGGTTTATACTTTTATCCGAAGGAATAGGAAACGAGAGTAAAGTGTCTTTCCCAAGGACACAACACAATGCCCCGGCCTGGGCTCGAACTCGGGACCTTGAGTTCCGCAAGCCAACGCTCTAACCACTCGACCACCGCGCCTCCCTATATATGCATAAGGCAGCTTCATAGTGAATAAAGAAGTTATGTAGAAGCGGAGCGCTCGAGGCGGTAGCTAAAATGAAGGGTGCAGACGCGCAGACAGGAGGAAGGTAGGTCGCTCGTGAATAAATGGCGATGTGCCCAAGGGTCCAGCAGCTACGCCGTGCGAAGAGGGGGTGGACTAACACTGAAGATAGCTGGCGGCGTAACACGCGGTTCTCCACAACTCAGGTCAGGAAGTCCAATCGTAGAAAAAGATGAGGGGCAGCCTGGGAGAGGAACGACGACAGCGAGGCATCGAGGCGCCAATCGTAGCCCAGCCGCCGCCGCCGCCCAGTCGAAGGAGCCCAACAGGTAAGAAAATGAAATTTGAAGGAAGAAGTGGAGTGTCGGTTCGGCATCTACCACAGGTGTCTTCGGACAACCGTGAACAATCTCGACCGCAAAAGAAGTTCCTCCCAGTTGGCAAGATAAAGTGGAAGTCCTCCGACGGAGCGGGTAGCGCACCCGTGGGTCTGACCGCCTCCTAGAGCAGGCCTGCCACCAGCCTGCTCGACTCACTGCCACCGAATCGGGGTGGGATGACAGGCAGACATGTAGATTAACGTCCCCGGACACGCTTGGAATATAAGGAGAGGAACAATTGAGCGAGCCGCAGCGAAAACCAAATTCCGCCTCGAGACTTTCCCAATATGGAAAGTACATAAGAAGAGTTTAGGGATGAAGACGCGCGTTTGCAATCCACGGGCGCAAGCAGCAAGCCCTGCGTCTACTGAAGTATGGAGGAAGGCGCAAGAGATTGACGCAACGTAAGCAACAGGCCTAAGCGATTGCCTCTGACCGAGCCGTCAAGGTCAATATTATTTTTTGCTATTGGTGAATCTTTTCTGCAGTTTGTCCTGGACAAACTGCAAGACCCAGAGGTGACAGAAATATTTCAGGCCACAATTGGAGGGAAATTTGCACCACTGCTTATTTTGGGAGCTAGTGAAGTAGATGTCAACACCATGACCACCATCTTCAACTCAGCTGTGACAGATGCAGCCACGGAGATCCTTGGCAAGCACCGGCCAAAGAAGAAGCCGTGGATCACACCTGAACTTTTGGACCTGTGTGATAAACGAAGAGAGATGAAAAAGAAAAAAAACACCTCATAGGGAGCTGATGCCTACCCAAAAATCAACTATGACATCCGAAAAGGCACGTCTCAGCAAAGGAGAACTGGATAGAAGATCAATGTTAGGAAATAGAGAACAGTCTGAACAAGAACAACAGCAAGAAGGCCTACCAGACTGTGAAGCGGCTGACAAGTGTTAAACAGCCCAAGGTCTCCACGATCCAAAGCAAGTCTGGCATATGCCTAACAGATGGATAGATGGACAGACTGTCACAAAGAGAGGGGTTGGGGGGATGGGGGTAAGCTCTTAATCTCTCGCGCTGTATTACCTCCTTTGTTAGGCTAATGATGCGATGACATTCAAGAGATTAATGCTAGGCCAACTAGATAGATGAGAGACAGTCAGGGGATAGACGAGAAAGATGGTAGACTACACTAGTTGAGAAATTCGAATACAAAGGCCAGTCTGGGTAGGTGCGATTTCTAACTACTTGATTTTATTAAATTGAATTGGGTAGTCTACGTTGAGTAATTCTAAAGTGGGTCACGGGATAGCGTCTATATCAGTAGGGAGTAGCTCGGAGATATTCTGGGTGGTCGATTTCTGGGGTACTAGTGCTACTGTGGACTGATATCATCACAGGGCAGGAGTGTATCTGTATGGTTCAGAGTCTCCCTGATAATCTGGCGAGTGGTGATTCTCGTAGGTCAATAACTTAGCTGGGTATTGAAGGGCGGCGGTTGATCCAAGATAGTCTGGGTGGTCACTTGACCAGGCTTGCGTGGTTTCGGTAGCAATGCGGGTTAGTCGGTCACGCGGTGACGCAATGACAGAGAGTCAGTCTTGTGGGAGGTACAGGTGCAGAATTCAGCTTTCGTTGCTAGCTGTCTAGGAGATGATGAAATTCAGAGTAACGCTTCTCGTTGACTCCCTGGGTTGTCAGGGGCCTGCAGCGGGTCAGCGACTTGGAGATGATACAGGGCCGGGGTAATTCGCCCGGTACAGGAGCCGTCTGTAACGCAATACAGACTCTGTATCAGCGGGGGATAGGTATATTCAGGATTCAGGGCCTGTGGTGCATTTTACCCATTCAGATTTCAAATTGGTCTGGCCAGTCAAGAGTTGACCGGCGCATTCCAGCAATCCAACAATGCAACTAGGTTTACAGGGCCATAGTGGAGTTTATTGGCAGCCGCTAATATATGATACCTTCGGCGCACTAAGATGGGGTAATGGCAACAGGGGCGAATATTTATACAGTGGGGCATGGTGGAAAGCAAATGGAATAGGTACAGGGTAAAGGGGTTGTAGGCAAGGGCTGTACTGGGGACGTTAATCTATGTGGGGGCAGCATGGCATGGGATATTTACACATGGGGCTAACATGGAGCATACAAGTATAAATTCAAACATGTCATGGGGCATATACAAGGTAGAAAATATGTGCAAGGAATAAATACAAGTCACAGCAACACATCAAGGCAAAACTATAAACATGAACATACATATCGACAGGACATATGAACATGTTGGGCGAACGACGGGTGATGGGTCTGCTACATGACAAAGAGTAAGTCTCCTCTCTTACCTTGACTAAGACGGGTGGAAGCACACGAGTACTGCCGTAGCTCAGAGGTCGCCCGGTGATGGAGACGTGTCTTCGGACAAGTTGTGGCTTCAAGGCTGGAGGGTTTTCGACTGACGCCGAGTCTAACGGCGTGTCAGGCTTTAACAGGGGATCCCGGAGGGGCGGGGCTTAAGCTAGTAAGCCAGCGCGCGTTTTAGGGGTGACTGGATGTGTGGAAAGTGTAGCTGGCTGCGTGGGAGGAATGACTGGTGGCAGCCTAGCTCAGAGGTCGATTGCACGCCTCGTCACAGAGGCCCCCCCAAGGAAAAAGGCGAGGTCGTAGGCCTCGACTGAGACGCGGCCAATCAGCTCTGAGGTCGGCTGCCGGGCGAGACGATGGTTTGAGATGATCCGGGTGATGCGGGGCGATGCAGGGTTCCGGGTAGTAGATGGCGGATGCCCAAGGCTGGGGTCCGCGGAGCTGCCGGGTCTCGGCTACGGTTAGTGGGCGGTGGCGGGTATGAAGGCTGGGGCGTCGGCCCTCAGTGGCGACTCGATGGAGTCGGTGGCGGGGTGACGGCTGAGGAAGTCTGCGCCGTGGTTGTCTTTTCCTGGGATGTGCTCCAGCTGGAAAGAGTATGCTTGGGGCAGCAGAGCCCACCTCATCAGCCGGGCGTTGAGAGATTTAGATGTTGCCAGGAAGGAAAGCGGCTGATGATCCACTTGGACGATGAAGTGTGAGCCGTAGAGGTACAGCTGGAACTTCTGGACTGCCCAGACGAGGGCGAGACACTCCTTCTCCGACGTGGCGTAATTCTGCTCGGCCGGCTTTAGCTTCCGGCTGGCGTACGCGACGGGGAAGAGCGTCGGGGCGTCCGCGGAGTCCCGTTGGAGTAGAACGGCTCCGAGGCCTAAGTCGCTGGAGTCCGTGCGCAGGACGAAGGGCTGTCCGTGGTTGGGGAGTCGCAGGACGGGCTGTGACGTCAGCTTGTCCTTGAGCTCCTGGAAGGCAGCTTCACATTGCGGGGTCCAGAGGACTCGGTCCGGTGCGGTTTTCCGGGTTAGGCTGGATAGTGGCGCGGCGATCCCGTTGTATCCGGGTACGAACTTTTGATAAAAGCCACTCAGTCCCAGGAAGGACTGGACATCTTTCTTGGTTTTGGGGCGTGGCGCGTCTCGAAGGCGCTGGACAGTCTTTTCCAGAGGCCGGAGCTGTCCACGGCTGATGGTGTGGCCAAGGAATTCCAGCTCTTGGTAACCGAACTGGCATTTGGTCGGCCGGGCAGTGAGGCCAGCTTCTTTGAGGCGGCGTAAGAGTTGGCGCACCACTCGCAGGTGCTCCTCCCATGTCTCCGTTGCGACGAGTATGTCGTCCATAAAAGAGTGTAGGGACGGACAGTGGAGGGGGTCCAACAGCTTCCGCATCATCGTGCTGAAAATACTTGGGGCATTGTGTAGACCAAACGGCAGAACGTTAAACTCATAGTGGCCGTCCATCGTGCTGAAGGCCAGGTACTGGCGGGACGAAGGGTGCACGGGGATCTGGTAAAAGCCCTTGCTCAGATCCACTCTGGAGAAATATCTGGCGGACTGTAGCTTTGCAAACAAGTCCGTCGGGTCGGACAGGGGTCCGGGCACGAACTGGGTTACGAGATTCAACTGCCGGAAGTCGATACAGAGGCGATGTTCACCGCTGGGCTTCCGTGATAGCACTA
Source organism: Oncomelania hupensis (assembly GCA_036898135.1). Taxonomy (NCBI): domain Eukaryota; kingdom Metazoa; phylum Mollusca; class Gastropoda; order Littorinimorpha; family Pomatiopsidae; genus Oncomelania; species Oncomelania hupensis. Next base: position 2,190,167 of record CM072527.1, read on the forward strand.
TTCCTGCGCTGTAGGGGGAACGGGAGGGAGCGATGACTCCGGCTTGTAGCAGAGCCTCTACTTCCGTCCTTACTACCTGCTGCTGGGAAAGTGGGACGGGGTACGGTTTCTGTCGGACGGGAGTGGGGTCCGTCAGGGTTAGTTGGACTTCTTCTAGGTCCGTCCTCCCAGGAATGTCGGTGAGGACTTCCCTGTATTCGGCTACGATGGCGCGTAGTTGGCGTTGCTGGCCGGCGGGGAGTGAGGGGTCCGGAGAGACGTCCCGGAAGGATTCCTTCCCTTTTAGCGGAAATTCGGCGACGCCGGTCTCTGTGCCATCCACTTCGACGGCCAGCGCGACCGTGAGTAGCGAGTGGGTGTCCGGGGCGGGTGCGGGTTGCTCCAGGTACCGCTTGAGCAAGTTGATGTGGTGGGTCCTGGGCTTTCCGCCTACCTCGATGCGATAGGTGGTACGTGAGAGCTTCTCCAGCACCGGGTAGGGTCCTTGCCAAGCTATGTCTAGCTTGTTCGTGCCGCTGGGGAGAAGCAGTAGGACCTGGTCTCCTACCTGTAGTTCTCGGTCCCGGGCGCGGCGATTATGGTAGCGGGCTTGTCTCTCTCTCGCCTTCTTCAGGTTGGCGGAGGCTGCTTTCCATGTGGCCTTGAGAGTTTCCTGGAGCTTGGTGACGTATTTCGTGGCGTCGACCGGAGCCTCGTCCAATTTGGCGTCGGTCCAGCTACGTCGTAGGGCGGCTAGAGGTCCAGAAAGGGGTCTCCCAAAAAGCAACGTGGAAGGCGTGTATCCGGTGGAGGTGTGCGGGGTCTCTCGATACGCGAAGAGCGCTGACGCGACGTAGGTGTCCCACGCCTCTGGCTGTTCGTCGGCGATCTTGCGGATAATCGAGATGAGAGTCCCGTTCAGGCGCTCGACCTGTCCGTTGCTGGCGGGGTGGTAGGGTGGAGTTCGGATATGGCGAATGCGAAGTAGTTGGAAAACTTCCTGCATGAGTTTTCCGGTGAACTGGGACCCGTTGTCGGTCAAGATGTTGTCCGGGAATCCGACTCGTGTGAATATGGTGACGAGCGCGTCGGCGACTCGGGCGGCGTCGATCTTCGGCAGTGGAACGGCCTCACACCACATCGAGCAAGCGTCGACAAGGGTAAGTAGATACTGGTTCCGCTTCTTGGTCCGCGGAAGGGGTCCTACTATGTCGACGGCCACTCGCTGGAAGGGCGTTCCGACGACGACGGTGGGGCTGATAGTGACCGGTACGGTGTGATGGCGGGGCGAGTATCGTTGGCACTGGCGACAGGACTTGACGTAGCGCTTCACGTCTTCTGTCATCCCGGGCCAGTGGTACTGTGCGCTGATGCGTAGAGTGGTCGCTCCTATGCCCATATGTCCACTTAGGGGCATGCTATGGCCAAGTTCCAGGACTTGGGGGCGAAGGGTCGCAGGTACGACGAGTTGAGAATGGTCGTCCTTCTGACGGAAGAGGAGTCCGTCCTCGACGAAAAAGTCCCCGGACTTGGGCGGAGTGCGTGCGGCGGGAAGCTTTCCGTAGCACTTGCGGAGGGTGACGTCGTCTTCTTGGGCCTTCCGGATCTGTTCCGGCATCTGGTTGGGTATCGTGGGTGGTGTCGCGGCTGTTCTCGCCTGGGCGCGCGTCTGGACGGCGGCCATCGACTCCACCGGCTGGGGCGGCATACCCAAGAACACGTAGCGGCATCCTAAAATCAGGTCATACAGGGGCTGGTCCATCACGGCAGCTTGAATGGTCCCCGTGACGTACCGGCTGGTGACTTGGATCCGGGCTATAGGGAGCGTGGTGCTGGGTTGGGACGCGTCGGCCAACTTCAGGGTGATAGTTTCGCCGGTCAGGTCCTGTTCCCTGATGAGCGAGCGGCGGACGACGGCGTCAAAGGTGAGTCCAGTGTCGTATAGACAGTGGGCTGGGCGATCGTTGACAGTCACTTGCTCGGTGACGGCCGGTCGATCGGTGGGAGTGGCGACGGGGGTTACCGGGTTCCCGTCGGGGGTAACTTGGCGTAGGGCCAGTACCGTACCTTGTTTGCGACGCTGGTCGCTGAGGCGGCGAAAACATTTCTCGCGGGTGTGTCCCCGGCGCTGGCAGTAGCCGCAGTAGAGCTCTGTGCTCCGCTTCCCTGGCTCTGCTCCGGGGTTTGGGCGTCCTTTAGGCGGGTGTGGACGGTGGTTCGCTGGCGGGACGGGCCGGCGAGGCTGGTGGCGGGTATCTGGTGACGAGGGTGCGGGGGGATCCCGGCGAGGCTGTCTGTCGTCGGGGTGGGCGGTGAGGTAGCGGTCCGCGACGATGATAAGGTCTTCTAGTCGGGCGGCTCCCTGTTCGGCGGCGAAAGTCCGAAGTTCCGCTGGCATTGTCCCTCGGAGTTGCTCGGCTAGCATCAATTCGAGCAGTCCGTCGTACGTTTTTGGTTCGTCCGTTTGCTCTATCCATTTGTCCCGCAGAGTAGCTAGCCGGTCGGCGAATTGCGTAAACTTCTCCCCTTTCTCTCTCCGGGAGTTCCGGAAATTCTTGCGGTAGTGCTCACCTGAGAGCTCAAATCCGTGCAGTAGAGCTTTCTTGAGGGCGGGGTAGTCGCCCTCCTCGGAAGTCGGCGTCTTGGCCAGGATTTCATAGGCCTTCCCCTTAAGGCCATGACTGAGCTTGCGATACCAGTACTGGGGGTCAAGGCTGTTTTCTCCCGCGACTCGTTCGAATCGGGCGAGATATACTTCGATCGATTCGTCTCGTTCGACGAATGGGTCCAGGGGAAAGTTCATCCCCGGAATCGGCGGGGGGATGGCGGATATTCTGGCGCTAGCGGCGAAGCTGGGGGCGATGAGCGAGAAGTCTTCGCTCGCGGGCGATGCGATACCTAGATCGCGGCGGTCGCGCTCAAGCTGGAGGAGTGCTTGGCGCCGTTCGAGCTCCTTGTCCTTCCTCTTCTCCTCAAGTGCCGCGACCCTCTCGTCCTCCTCCTTCCTCCGTGCGGCGGCTCTCTCCTCCTCTGCTATCCTCTCCTTCGCCTCCTCTCTTCTCCGCTCGGCGGCTCTCTCCTCCTCTGCAATCTTCCGGGCGGCGGCCCGTTCCTCCGCGGCGATACGCTCTTTCTCCTCCTCTTTCTTCGCCTCTCGCTCTTTTGGCCCTCTCTTCCCTCTTCAACTTTTCCTCGGCCACGTCCGCATCTACGTTAGCCAGGACGTAGTCCTTGAGTTCGGTGCCGGCGAGCCCTAAGCTCTCGCCAATACTCTTGTATTTGAGCGCAAGCTCTCCCCGGTCGGCCATGGTAAGGGAGGTGACTTACCCTGAAAAGTCCTAACCGGAATGAGGGGCGCACACAAGGGGGTACACTGACGGAAAACAAGGGGGTGGGCTGAATGAGCTACGATGAAACTGCACAGGGGCGAATACAACACAACACAACCACAAAGACAAAATGCAATCAATCAAAATACAAAAATGAATGCAAAAAAAAGACCTTTTCGAGACACCACCATTCGGGAAAACCAGTACGGGACCTATGGGGCTATGCTATACACTACGGGGCTTAGAGGGCTGGGTCCTATCTATACTGGGCTGGGGAGGAATTTAAGCTAAGTCCTTAGTCTCGTCAAGTTGGGATGGGAAACCTAAGTCCTTTGGTCTCGTCGGGTTGGAATGGGAAACCTAAGTCCTTTGGTCTCGTCGGGGTCGCCAAAGTTAATGTCACAAAGAGAGGGGTTGGGGGGATGGGGGTAAGCTCTTAATCTCTCGCGCTGTATTACCTCCTTTGTTAGGCTAATGATGCGATGACATTCAAGAGATTAATGCTAGGCCAACTAGATAGATGAGAGACAGTCAGGGGATAGACGAGAAAGATGGTAGACTACACTAGTTGAGAAATTCGAATACAAAGGCCAGTCTGGGTAGGTGCGATTTCTAACTACTTGATTTTATTAAATTGAATTGGGTAGTCTACGTTGAGTAATTCTAAAGTGGGTCACGGGATAGCGTCTATATCAGTAGGGAGTAGCTCGGAGATATTCTGGGTGGTCGATTTCTGGGGTACTAGTGCTACTGTGGACTGATATCATCACAGGGCAGGAGTGTATCTGTATGGTTCAGAGTCTCCCTGATAATCTGGCGAGTGGTGATTCTCGTAGGTCAATAACTTAGCTGGGTATTGAAGGGCGGCGGTTGATCCAAGATAGTCTGGGTGGTCACTTGACCAGGCTTGCGTGGTTTCGGTAGCAATGCGGGTTAGTCGATCACGCGGTGACGCAATGACAGAGAGTCAGTCTTGTGGGAGGTACAGGTGCAGAATTCAGCTTTCGTTGCTAGCTGTCTAGGAGATGATGAAATTCAGAGTAACGCTTCTCGTTGACTCCCTGGGTTGTCAGGGGCCTGCAGCGGGTCAGCGACTTGGAGATGATACAGGGCCGGGGTAATTCGCCCGGTACAGGAGCCGTCTGTAACGCAATACAGACTCTGTATCAGCGGGGGATAGGTATATTCAGGATTCAGGGCCTGTGGCGCATTTTACCCATTCAGATTTCAAATTGGTCTGGCCAGTCAAGAGTTGACCGGCGCATTCCAGCAATCCAACAATGCAACTAGGTTTACAGGGCCATAGTGGAGTTTATTGGCAGCCGCTAATATATGATACCTTCGGCGCACTAAGATGGGGTAATGGCAACAGGGGCGAATATTTATACAGTGGGGCATGGTGGAAAGCAAATGGAATAGGTACAGGGTAAAGGGGTTGTAGGCAAGGGCTGTACTGGGGACGTTAATCTATGTGGGGGCAGCATGGCATGGGATATTTACACATGGGGCTAACATGGAGCATACAAGTATAAATTCAAACATGTCATGGGGCATATACAAGGTAGAAAATATGTGCAAGGAATAAATACAAGTCACAGCAACACATCAAGGCAAAACTATAAACATGAACATACATATCGACAGGACATATGAACATGTTGGGCGAACGACGGGTGATGGGTCTGCTACATGACAAAGAGTAAGTCTCCTCTCTTACCTTGACTAAGACGGGTGGAAGCACACGAGTACTGCCGTAGCTCAGAGGTCGCCCGGTGATGGAGACGTGTCTTCGGACAAGTTGTGGCTTCAAGGCTGGAGGGTTTTCGACTGACGCCGAGTCTAACGGCGTGTCAGGCTCTAACAGGGGATCCCGGAGGGGCGGGGCTTAAGCTAGTAAGCCAGCGCGCGTTTTAGGGGTGACTGGATGTGTGGAAAGTGTAGCTGGCTGCGTGGGAGGAATGACTGGTGGCAGCCTAGCTCAGAGGTCGATTGCACGCCTCGTCACACAGACTACTGCTCTGACCTTTACAACCACACACCAAACGGAGACCCATCAGTTCTAGCATGTCCCGAGAACAGAGAAGAAGAAGAAATCCTCCCAATTCTCCGAGAAGAAGTTGAGGCAGCAGTAAAGAAAGGGAAGGTGTGGACAACATCTCCGCGGAACTGCTTCAAGCAGGAGGAGAAGCGATGATTGACGCCCTCACCACTATCTGTAACACGATCTGGCAGAGTGGGGAGTGGCCTATACCTTGGACCCAGTCGTTTGTCATCACTCTTCCCAAAAAAAGGTAACCTTCAGGAGTGTGAAAAGTACCGAACCATCAGTCTCATCAGCCATCAAAAAGAACAAGCAGGATTCAGTGCAGGGCGAAGTAGGCTACCACTGAACAGATTTTCAACCTCAGAATAATCTGCGAGAAATACCTACAGCACCTATAACATCTATATTATGTGTTCGTAGACTTCAAGAAGGCGTTTGATTGAGTCTGGCATGCAGCTCTGTGGGCAACCATGAGAGTGTACAAATATCAGCCCTTTGTTCGTAGATTTCAAGGTGTTTGATCGAGTCTGGCATGCAGCTCTGTGGGCAACCATCAGAATGTACATCAGCCCTAAAATTATTGAAGTCATCAAAAGCCTGTATGACAAAGCTACTAGTGCAGTCCTCCATCGAAAACTGTTTCAAAAGAACAATCGGTGTGCGTCAAGGATGCCTACTCTCTCCAACACTCTTCAACCTCTTCCTAGAGCGCATCATGTTAGATGCCCTTGCAGATCACGAAGACACAGTAAGCATAGAGGGTAGAGCAATCTCCAACCTCCGTTTGCGGATGACATTGATGGATTGGCTGGAGAAAAACAAGAAGTTGAACAGCTGGTACAGAGGCTTGATACCATCTCCAGAGCCTATGGAATAAAAATAAGTGCAGAGAAGACCAAAATGATGACCAATAACACCAATGGCATCAACACGGACATAAAAGTCCAAGGCCAATCCCTCAACACAGTGCATAGCTTAAAATATTTAGGAGCCATTGTATCAGACAATGGGTCCCGACAGGAAGTCCTCTCCAGGATCGCACAAATAACTGCTGCCATGGCAAGGTTGAAGCTCATTTGGAAAGACAAGACCATCAGTCTACATTCCAAGGAAAGGCTGCTGCGCTTCCTTGTCATTTCTATCTTCCTATACGCTTGCGAAACATGGACCCTCACAGCAGATGTACAACGAAGAATACAAATCATGGAGATGAGGTGCTACAGAAGACTTCTAGGCATTTCCTATACTCAGCACATCACCAACGACGAAGTTCGACAGACCATCACACAAGCCATTGGACAACACGATGACCTGCTCACAGTGGTGAAGAAACGGAAACTCCGATGGTATGGCCACGTCACCAGATCATCAGGTCTTGCAAAGACCATCCTGCAAGGCACAGTGCAAGGAGGTAGAAGAAGAGGAAGACAGAAAAAGAGGTGTGTGACGATACGAGTTTTGACGCACGCCGAGTCAAGATGTAAATAGTTTACAGTTTCATATCCATGAGAGTGCTGTGCGCAAAGTATCAGCGGTTTGAATTGCGTAGTGTATACTAGGAATTTAGGTTTTTCACTTGGTTTACTGTATAGCCAAAGAGTGTATGAATTTATAAGAGACGGAACTTCAAGAGAACACCGTTCCGTATGCAGGAGTTGTGCCCCTTAACCATAGCTTGCTACAACATGGCGGGAGGAAGGCGGAAAGAGGGCGATCGAACAAAACAAGGAGGCGACTTTTGCTCGGCAATTCATTGCAAGAATGCCAGATACAAGCTGAGCTGCAAGGAGAAGTCCTTTTACCTGTATCTGCGGGATGAGGCGAGGTGAGTTGATGTAACTGCGTTGAAAAACCCAAAGTTAACACGCTCACCCAGTCGGACTTCTTGAAGTTCACTGAACTTTCAGTTCAACGTCTTGATTTACTTCAAGACTGAGTCGATTGCAGGCATAAACCCAGTAAACATGTTTTTCCAGGTGACGAATTTCAGGTAGAGAATTATTTTCCTGACGAAATTTAAAATTAGACAGGGGCAACTGTAAAATTTAGCAGTGGAAAGCCACCAGGGCACAAATTTATGTCTCTGTCACAGTGTCAGTCTCACGGACTGGTTTGGGTGACTGAGCTGGCAGATTTGACCATTTACACATTGATTTGAAGTGATAATGGGTTTCAGAAAGAAAGAAGGCAAGGAGAAAAAAAAGTGAAGGAGAAGAAAAACTGTCATACCATGGCAGTGTTTAGTGTTGTTTTCGAACCATTTCACTGTCCTACAATGTAGAGAGCTACACCTTTTTGATCCAAACAGTATTTTGTCTGCCCCTGACAGATGCAGAATATGGATGCAATACTGCAGAAGAAAGTTCAAGAAGGGCTTGACACCAGCAGACCTCTACAAACGGAAATACAAGCGTTGCAGCGACCACTTTGAATCCAACCAGTACAATTTGCCAGAGGAGATAAAGAGATTGAAGTGGAATGCAATCCCAACACTATTCAAGGTTCCCAACCCACCACCTAAAGTAAGTTTGTTCAGTTAACTTTTTAGTCGTATTGTTTCTCCCTTCCTTTCGTCACACTGCATTCAAAATGGAGTAACAGAGACTGTAAATTGTCTGTTTTCAAAAGAAAAGCTGGGCGATAAAAATTTTATTCATCCTGTCCTTGTTTAGTCGTTCACTTTTTCTCTAAAGGAGTTAAGTAGAAGTTATTCCAACACTTGCAATATTTCTCTCTCTCTCCAGTGTGCTGCATTTGGTGCCTTCGTGTGACCCTCAGGTATATATTAGTATGCTAAAATAGAATGTTCCTCTTTTCACGTAACGGCTGATCACCAGAAAAAGGACCGGTAATATCCAAATAAAAGGTAAATAAACATTTATTTGCTTAACACTCGCACTTTTTGGAAACGCCAATTTGTAAATTTTTTTTCTTTCATCCCACACCAATTGCTTTATTTTTATTTAGGATCATTTAAGACAGGAACCTCTCAAACTTTTCAAATGGGCTGTTTTTTCCATTCGACGGTCTAGCTGACCCTTGCCCATATATGGATTTTTGGTGATTTTACAGGCATCTGTGGACAGGCCGCTGCCAACCAAACATGATGTCGATGTGCCCGAGGTCACAGAGCAGCAGAATGGGCATGGTAAAGGTAAAGGTTTTTTTTTCTTGCAAAATTTACATGTTTTAGCCAAGTGTGAAGTACATCTGATTATGGAAGTGGAAAAAAGTCCAGTATTTGGGAGATTAATATTAATTAAGAGAGAGAGAAAACAAACCTACCGCCAAAGTTTGTAGAGCTATGTTACCCTAAGTAAACTTTTTTTTAAGGGGGGGTGGGGGGAAGGGGGGCAGAGAGGGGGGTGGGGATGGGGGCTTGGCTAGCTAGACACAAATTTTGATGACAGACTACAATCCGTCAAAGGTTTTGGTGTTTACATCTCTGTATAAGACCGAGAATTGTTTGACTACAGTGTTAAAGTTTCTAAAAATATATGGTTTTACATATATAGTTATTTAGTACAGTTGATATTTTGGAATTTTTAAAATACTACCTTAAAATAGTGGGCCGAGAATGAGTTAACTCATAATGTCATTTGTATGTTGTGTGCAGAAGAACAGAGGGATGTTGGTGACGGGAGTGAAAACACCGAGCAAGCAAGCAGCAGCTCTGCAGCTTCACAACCCAGTCCACGGAAGCAGGCACTGCGCCGAGAGGTCAAACGCTTGAAGTCACAAGTGCACAGGCTCAAGAAGAAAGGCCGTGGTCCACCCAAGTGTACAAAGGGTGGGAATAAAGACTTCGTATTACAGCAGCTGGCAACGTTTTTGCCACAGGAAACATTCAAATTCATCTCCAGTCAAATTAGGCAGAGTGGCCGGAAAAAGAAGGGGCGCAGATGGAGTGAAAGTGACAAGACAACTGCACTGACATTGTTTCACGCCAGCCCGAAGGCTTGTCGTATTCTCCAGAAAAATGTTCTCTTGCCGTCAGTTTCTGTACTGAGGAAAACAATGCAGAAGATTCAGATTTTTCCAGGTTTTCATGACAATGTGATACATTGTTTGCCCTTGAAGCTTGCCTGTGTTCTGTGGTCGTTGATGAGATGACATTGAAGGAGGAAGTGTCGTACTGTCAAGAATGTGATGAGGTTGATGGGTTGGAAGATTATGGGGAAGGGTGTGGGAGGACACAGTTTGTGGCGAACCATGCAACCATGTTCATGATCAGAGGGCTGTTGTCACCATGGAAGCAACCGGTTGGCTGTTTCTTGTCCAGTGGCCCCATCGCCTGTGAAAAGCTGCACCTGCTGATCACAAAATGCATTGAAAAGCTGGAAGGTGTTGGCCTTACTGTGCAGGCAGTGGTTGCGGGTCAGGGCTCTAACAACAGAGCTGCATTCAGCAGGCATTTCAGAGTGAACAGGGAGAAGCCTTTCATTCTGCAAAATGGTCATAAGGTGTTCTTTCTGTACGATCCTCCTCATCTTCTAAAAAGTGTTCGCAACAACTTGAAAAGTTCAGGGTACACTGTTAGTGGGCAGTCTGTTTCTTGGGATCATGTCGAGACACTATTTCACTTTGACAGGAAAAACGCAGTGCGCATGGTGCCAAAGCTTACGCCAAAACATCTTGAGTTGCCAGGTTTCAGCAAAATGTCTGTCAAGTTAGCTGCTCAGGTCTTGTCGCATACTGTGGCAGCCAGCATAAGTACTTTGGTTCAGCTGAAAGCCATGCTTGAAGAAGCAGCTGAGACTGCCAGTTTCATAGAGCACACGGATACTCTGTTTAATGCATTCAACACAGGCAAATGCAGGGAGGCAGATGGGTCACATTTTTTCTGACACATCAGGGCATAGGGAGTTCCTCTTGGAAGCCTTGAACTGGCTTGACACCATCTCTCCATCCTCCAGGTGTTCACTTCCGTGTTTGGATGGATGGCGATTGGATGTTGTTTCTTTGTTGGCACTATTTGATGACCTGCATTCAAACCACAGTGTTCACTTCCTGTGTACAGAGAGGCTCAATCAAGACTATCTGGAAAACATTTTCTCCTGTGTGCGGGGAAAGGGAGGACACAGACAAAATTCCGAATGGCATTTCGCCACAGTCCTGGCAGCAATTGTCATGATGATGACAGTTTCCTTCTGATATTAACAGCAATGTCAGGTACAAGTGAGAGGCTGAAGGTGTTGTTGATTCCAATTCACAGACACAAGAAGAAGAATAAACATAAGAAATTAACAGGCAGAAAAAGGCAAATACTAGTGCCATATGGCAGAATAAAGCCACCATCACCTTCACCACCTCACCTATCCCGTAGTCTTGTGAACCTTGGGGGCACAACTGATGATTTGGCAATCAATTCTCTCCATTTCTCTGATTTCTCGCTCTCTTAGGGCATCACTCAATCTCAGGCCTGTCCACTCTACAATGTTACCTTCCCACCTCTTCTTCTGTCTGTCTCTCTTCCTCCCACACTGTACTGTCCCCTGTAAAATTATTTTGGATAGTCCATTTGATCTTGTAACATGGCCACATCAAAGCCACCATACCACCAACTAAAATACATTCTGCCTGTTAATTACTTATGTTTAGTATTTAAGATTTTTATATTTCCTTTTATACTGTTTTTTAAACCTGGAGTTCGAAAAATTGAAATGAATAGTCTGCGTCTCCAACTCCTCCTAAATTTTATGACCTTGTAAACATGATCCGTGTGAGGTGCCATGAAGCTGACGTCATCTGTGTTGTATTGCTCTGTCCTGTCCAACGGTCCTGATACAACTCTAAAGAATTAACTGGACCTTAAGCAATGTACAAACAAACTGTGGGGCGGACTATAAGACAACAACAAGCGTTATAGAAAAGAAAAAAAAAGTAATCATACAAAAACAACAAAGAAAACCAAACCAAAGGAAACAATAACATATTTACAAATTGAGCTGAATTTGACAATAGTTATGATTATGCAAAGCAGTGTTAAATTTTCACAAGTTCCATTTTGTTAAATTGACAACCAACGCTCTTTAGCCCACTAATCATTATTCAATGGGGGATATTAATTTATGAATACAATTTAGCACTCTGGCATGCCGCAATAGTTTTGTTTTATGATTCAGTCACCAACAGCACAAACATGAATATCATAAAGAGGTCTCATGTTTGTGTGAATAAAAAAAATAATAATAAGTAGAATTGAACTGTTTTCATTCACCATTTCCATGTAAATTGTAAGCTCTATATCACAATGTTGACGAAAACAAGTTAGTTAGTTTGTTTATTTAACGTCTTTTCACTTAAAAGTGATTTTAGACAACATTAACAACAGTAAATTAAAATACAACTAAAACATAAATAAAGGAGATAGGAAACAATCACTTATACTATTCATAATATTCAAAGCATAGAGACTGCATACAAAAAAGGCAAAAAAGGCGAGATAAAACAATCCTCCGTAAAGAGGTATAGTGAGATTTCTCTCCATTCTCCCACGGATAACTGCCTCTCCCACCCCTCTTACCGTTTTGAAAGCAGTCCCTATTTACATATTATCCAATATTTCTTATTCCATGCATCATCCATAAGGAAAAGTATAGCACAATCCCGGATCATAAATACCAACAAATAATATCAAATATTACAAAAAAAAACTATAGGGCTAAAAATCAACGCCTCCGCAATCTGCAGCCAACAATCATATGTTATAATTTGAGCATTGCAAATATTTTCAGTTAAGAGTTGTTGTATTGCACTACAATCATGTAATATGTGATCTATTGTTATATTTGCTTGACATTGACATACTACATCTTTGCAGTATTTTGTTTTCCAAGAATTAAGAAGTAGTCTATTGGCCAAAGTAACAATATGACGAGAATAATGGATTGCTTGATTTGTTATAATGTTCAAGTTTGATTCTGATTTAAATTGTTGATTGATAGTTGTATACATTTCTTTTTGTGATAATGGTATTTGTATGGAAATAACATGTTCATTTTTTGCTCCTTGTTTGTCTTGTCGATCTGCCCAATCATTATACAATAAACCGCTATGTGAAGGAACCCAACAAAATGTGACACCAATTCCTGACCTTATTAATATGTTAACAAGGTGTTGTATTTCATATATTATTGAATTTGCATCATTATTGTCAGATTGCAATGCATACAAAACTGACTTAGAGTCTACACATATCAACAAATCAATGAATGTTCTTTGTAAACTTATTATTTTATTTAATGACATTAAAATCGCGATAAGTTCAGCTGTAAATATTGAATGTTTTATTATTAAAAATTAAAAATTAAATACATAATAATATGAAAATACGTCAATGTTTGAAATAAAGCATATTCAAAAAATTTATCAAGCAAAATTGGATAAAATTATCTTCTATATGCAGATAAATGGTCTAGAATTCAGTGAAGAAAAAACGAATATGATCTTATTGTGACTCAGCTGCTGAGACAGATGATGAGGGGGTGCTTGAATGCTTCTGCTGCAAACAGTGGGCACACAGAAAATGTGCAAAGATTACTGATAATAACTTTCAGCTCTTGAAGCATTCAGATGACAGTGTACAGTTTGTGTGCGACACTTGCCGTTCTGAGAAGGGAGAAAAGAAAAGTAAGGTTGAGGCACAGTTGGAGGAGTTAACAAAGCTAGTCCTAAAAATGAGTCAGAAATTAGGGAACCTGGAAGCAAGCTGCACTGGCAGTAGCCTTGATGAAAAAATAGAAAAAATGGTAGACAAAAAACTAGCTGAGGCATTTGATGAAAAGTTTGAAAGAGAGCAGAGGAAGCTAAATTTGATCATTGTTAACTTGCCAGAAAGTAATAGGACAGAACAAGAGGAAAAAAAGAAAGATGAGATGCAGAGAGTGAAGAGTTTGCTAAATAAAACCTGCCCAGAGCTGGAAGGAGAGGAAATAAGTGATCTCACTAGACTTGGCAGAGCTGGCGGCAACAAACCAAGACTGATCAAAATTAGAGTTAAGAGTGAGGAGATTAAGCAGAAGATAATCAGAAGTGCCCATCTGCTGAATAAAGGGGTTCCAAATGAGAAGAGGATCTATGTAAATCAGGATTACACTCCTATTGAGCGTGAAAAAAACAAACAGTTGAGAGCTGAATTGAAGCAAAGAATAGAAAATGGTGAGCGTGACATTGGACTGAGAAATGGGAAAATTGTGTTTGTGAAATGGTCGTCCAGACCTGGTCACGACGAGGTAGGAGGCGATAAATGAAATTATAAGTATAACCAGGATGTAAATACTTTTAAACATGTACAGCCCAAGACAGGGAAAAGTAAAAATGTCAAAAAACCAAAACTCATTATACCACAAAACGAATGCGGAGTCTTATACACAAATATAGATGGTTTAACAAATAAAAAAGATGAACTTCTTAAAATAATAGAGGAATCAAACCCCTCTATAATAGCATTAACTGAAACAGTACCGAAAAGGTGTAAAGAACTTTCAATGGCGGAGTATGAGATTAAAGGATATGATACATTTGTTAATAGTCATCCAAAGAGAGGAACTGTGTTATATATTAAACAAACATTAAACGCACAAGAATTTACAGCACTAGATAGTTATGGTTATGAGGAAAGTGTTTGGTGCTCATTTAAAAATGAGCCAAAGGAAGAAAATATACTAATTGGATGTATATACAGAAGCCCAAATTCTACAGAGGAAAATAAACTAAAATTGTTTGACCTGTTACAGTCTAAATGTATAGCAAATTTTAAATATGTATGTATTATGGGAGATTTTAACTTTCCTAATATTTCTTGGAATGGGGCTTGGTCAGGAGAAGAAAACTTTGGGTTCATTGAGTGTCTTAGAGACTCATTTTTGACGCAAATGGTAACTCAGCCTACTAGACACAGAGCTGGACAGCAGTCAAACATTTTAGACCTCGTCATTGTAAATGATGAATTACTTATCTCTGATATTAAACACTTATGCCCCATAGGTAAAAGTGATCATGAAGCATTGTCGTTTGTTATGTATATAGATAGAAGCAAATACAATAAGGACAGAACTGGTAATGATACCAAATTTAATTTAAAAAGAGGACGTTATGACTTAATGAGGGAGGAGATAAATAGGACAGACTGGACTGTATTAGATAATAAAAGTGTAAATGATTGCTGGAAAGAAATTAAATTTAAAATTTTAAAATGCATGGAGTCACATATTCCTAAAGTAAGAATAAAACAAAATCAAAACAAGCCTATATGGATGAACAGTAAAACATTAAAAAGTATAAAAAAGAAGCATATGCTATACAAACGATACTTAGCAACTAAAGAGGGAATGGATTACCAGCGATATATAGTGGGAAGAAACTACTGCAACAAAGTTATCAAAAATGCCAAACGAGAATATGAAAAAAAAGTATGTAAAAGTAGCAAAACAAATGCTAAGAGCTTCTGGAAATATGTTAACAGTAAACTACAGTCAAAATGTAGTATTAGCCCATTAACAACTAGTAGTGGTGACACCGCTGTAACAGATAAAGATAAAGCTGATACATTGAATAATTTTTTTGCAAGTGTATTTACAAGAGAGAAGCTAGATACTATGCCGTCTGTTACTAAATCAGGTAGAAGCAATGGTATAAATATTACGGAGGTTGACATAACACCTAAGTTGGTTGAAGACAAATTAAAAAATTTAGATCCTAATAAGGCCCAGGGACCTGATGGTATACCATCTAGAGTACTTATGGAGTTGCATAAAGAACTTTCTATTCCATTGTGTAAATTATTTAATAAATCTATTGGCGAAGGCATTGTCCCAGATGACTGGAAAGAAGCAAATGTAATAGCTATTTTTAAAAAAGGCACAAGAAGCGAACCTAGTAATTATCGCCCTGTTAGTCTTACATGTGTAATTTGCAAGGTACTGGAGGGAATATTACGTGATGTTATAGTAAATTATATGGGTAGCAATAAATTATTTTCTGACTGCCAGCATGGTTTTCGAAAACATAGATCATGTATTACTCAACTTTTGGAAGTTATGGAAGACTTTACACTAATGTTAGATAACAAAGATTCTATTGATATACTTTATTTAGACTTTCAGAAAGCGTTTGACTCTGTCCCCCACGAAAGATTACTCCTAAAAATTGAAGAATATGGTATATCGGGCAATATCATACAGTGGATAAAGAATTTTTTGACAGATCGGACACAAAGAGTTAGAGTTGGTAATGAATATTCTATTAAAAAACAAGTTTTCAGCGGTATTCCTCAAGGTAGCATTCTGGGACCAATACTGTTTATACTTTTTATTAATGACTTGCCAGATTCTGTGCAAAGTTCATGTAAAATATTTGCAGACGATACAAAATTATATTGTTCTCCAAAAGATAGTCAAATTATACAAAATGATATAAATGAACTACAGAAATGGACAGAAACCTGGCAACTATATTTTAATACTACCAAATGTAAGGTTCTTCACATAGGCAAAAACAACCCCCAAAATGATTATTACATGACTGTGAACAATGTACAGGTATTAGTTACTAAATGTGATAGCGAAAAAGATTTAGGAATAACATTTGACTCTATGCTAACTTTTGATTGTCACGTTAGTGAAGTAATTAATAAGGCAAATAAAACTCTCGGAATTATACGGCGATGTTTTTTGTATCTAGATAAATCATCATTTGTACAACTTTACAAGTCCTTGGTTAGACCTCTTCTAGAATATGGCAATATTATTTGGTACCCTTTATTAAAGAGACAGTCCGCTGCTATTGAGCGTGTACAAAGGCGAGCAACTAAAATGGTTCCAGGACTGAAAGATATTTCTTACAGAGACAGACTGGAATCATTATGTCTGCCAAGCCTAAAAGCCAGAAGAGTGAGAGGGGACCTAATACAAGCTTATAAAATTTTTAATAATATTGATGAATTAGATACTAACAAATTTTTTGAACTAAACAAATTTGATATAACAAGAAACTCTGTTAACAAATTATTTATTATGCATAGCCGTACTAATCTTCGAAAACATACTTTTAGTAATAGAGTTGCACCTCTATGGAACAAACTTCCACAAAATATTAAACAGGCAAAAACTTTAAACAGTTTCAAAAATCTTATTGATGAACAAGAGATTTTAAAATCTATAAAATATGATTTTGATAGTTGAGCGTCTTGAGCCGGCTTATATCAGACCTGAAATATATGTGCTAAAGATGGGACATTTAAATAAGCCGTGAGGCTTAATGATCACCATGATCTAGTCCCTACACTACTACTACTACTACTACTACTTATTCAACAGTGGGAAGGGACCAAGACAATTACCAAACTTTTTTTTTATAGAATGTGTTATGATTCTTCTTTGTAGTATACCCATATTCTTTGATATGATCCAAGGGTTGCAGGAAAGAATATTTCTAAAACTGAACAAGCAAAAAGTATGGGTGTTTAGACATCTACGTCATAATTGGTGTGTAGTCAAACACGTCGAACAGAGAAGGATTATTTTGCTATTGCTGCTCTATAAAATGTGCATGTATAAAAACCCAGGTTGTTTGGGGAGGGTGTTTAGTGTGTGCCTGTATTTGTACATGATGCCTATGGCGTTAACCTTCCCCGATGATCCTGGGTTTAAAAAAATACCCATACCTCCATTAAGATCACCACAACTGTCACAGTTCTGACTATAATCAATTGAAATTGAATGGCTTTGTAAATGGATAATTTCTGCATATATTGACCACATTTTGCACGTTTAAATAAATAAAATAATAAATAAACAACAAAGTTTTCATTTAAAGCTCTTTCTCTTCCTCTGCTTCGAGAGGAGGTGTCAGCCAGCCAATCTACTCGGTGCAGAGAAGTCCAAAATGATGAACAACAACACCAATGGCATCAACATGGACATCAGAGTCCAAGGCCAAACCCTCAACACAGTGCATAGCTTCAAATATTTAAGAGTCATTGTATCAGACAATGGGTCCCGACAGGAAATTCTCTCCAGGATCGCACAAACAACTGCTGCCCCGACAAGGTTGAAGCCCATTTGGAAAGACAGGACCATCATCAGTCTACATTCCAAGGAAAAGTTGCTGCGCTTTCTTGTCATATCCATCTTCCTATACACTTGCGAAACATAGACCCCCACAGCAGAGCTACAACGAAGAATACAAAGCATGGAGAAGAGCTGCTACAGAAGACTTCTGGACATTTTCTATACCCAGCACATCACCAATTAACAACGAAGTCCGACAGACCATCACACAAGCCATTAGACAACACGATGACACGCTCACAGTGGTGAAGAAACGGAAATTCCGATGGTATGGCAACATCCCCAGAGCATCAGTCCTTGCAAAAACCATCCTGCAAGGCACGGTGCAAGGAGGCAGAAGAAGAGGGAGACAGCAAAAGAGGTGGGAGGACAACATTCGAGAATGGACTGGTTTGACACTGAACGAAGCCATGAGGGTTGCTGAGAACAGAGAAAGGTGGAGTACGCTGTTTGGACGGTACGATCATCTGTGGTGCCCCAACGACCTTTGAGTTACGGATAGGATAGGATTGTTTAATTTTCTATATATACTCTGAATCCATGAGGTATGCTTTGAATCTGTGTTGGTTGTCAGTGCTTGTGTTTTATGTCGGAAAGTCATTGTTAAATGCTTGCCGTAAATGTTGGCGTAGAGTCAGACCGATTATATCATCACTGTTGAAATATTCTTCAACAGATACTAGTTCCACTACAGAAACGGAGCCAAGAACTCAGTCAAGGACTGTGGCCACTGTAAAATTGAAGATAAAAAATGTCTCGTCAACCAATCCTTCCAATTTTGAAACTGAAAGTGTCCACCAAACGTCAGTCACAGAAGTGATACCTGACCTAGAGCAGTCCACAACTAACGCATCAACACTAATTGATCAAGAACGGCAGGAATGTAGGCAAACATATCAAACTGAAGTGGAGACCGGAGGAGAACTCGCATGGAAATACAATAGAGATTTCTCTTGGCATAATCCGTGTTTTCACTACACCTGGGATTTGAAATCCGTGAAAAGCGAGCTTGGATTTGCTGTAGAATTCGAAGAAATTTGGCTGACAGAAGGTAATATTTCTATATGGGAAGTAGGCAGCAACAGGAAACAGTTTTGGGGTATCATTATAAGCCCGAGACCAATCTTGCTGAGAAGCCCAACCATTCGTCTTGTGCTGAGACTGCCAGATTCATTTAAGGTATATCAATATGGGTCTATGTTCCGCCTCAGCTACAAACTGTTTCCTAGGAGCTCAATACCTGGACTGATAAGCATCGCTCACCTACAGTACAACTGTAGTGGCATCAATCATCTCCCTACTGTCATCGACTGTGACGGTGTTACACAGTGCAAAGACGGCGAGGATGAAGCGCAATGTCCGTGGCGTGACAGATGTGATGACTGGTTTCCTTACAAAAACTTCTGCCTCAAGGGATTTTTTTTTGGTTTCCTTCTTGCACTCCCAGGACACTCTTTTGATCAGTCTCCAGCGATAGCTGAAGAATCGTGCAATCAACAACAGAATGCTACTTTGGCCCTTTTGCCTGACGAGCAAGGATTGCAAATCGTCAGCAGAATGGCGAAACGCAGCGGGTATAGATCAGCTGTGATTGGTCTTAGACGGGTGATACCACAGAACACAAGGCTTAAACATCTGTATCGTTTCATCTGGCAGTGGGGGAAGGAACGAAGTCCCATAGCTTATGAACAGATGCAGATCCAGAGACATTGTACTAGCGAAGACTGTGGGATTATTAAAGGCTGTGCTATGATAGACATATACGGGCATATTTCATCATTGCCATGCGTAGATTTTGACAAAGGTTTTGCCGATGGTTTCATCTGCATGAAAGTCAAACGCAACTACACGCTGTCGAACAAGGAACGCTTTAACGTACAGCTCAGTGGCCTCCATCTGTCTCCAGCAGTCAGTGTGGACCAGTTCTCTACAAGGCAATGTCAGGATGGTTCATTAGCCCAGACGTTTCATCGTTGTTTGTGGGGAGATGATGCCGATTACGCAGAGAGTGACGTCTATCAGCTATGGTCAACCAACAGCTTTCCTTTGTTCCCGTGTCGCTATGGTCCGGCCGTCCATTACTCCTTGGTTTGTGACGGCAAGGGGGACTGTGTTGATTCCAGTGATGAGCTGGGCTGTCGACCGCCGCAGTTCCGTCCTCTCATCAGCTCTACGTTTGTCTGTAAAAACTTTCAGTCGATCCCTGACTTCAAGTACTGTGATGGCTTTGTGGACTGTTTTGATGAAAGCGATGAAGAAAACTGCGAAACTTGTTTAGGAGGTGGTGTCGTGCTGTGCAAATATCTTGGATGTGTAATTGTAAAACACGCGGCACTCATTGATACGTGTCCAACCTTTCCCGCCTTTATTGAGGATCTTAATGTATCCTCTTACGCAGTGCCTGACGGTCATGGCATGTCAACAATGCTAAACCTCAGTATTGCACAAAGCAAGAATGCATGTGTGGAGGGCTTTTATCCATGTCAAGACAGCTACTGCATTCCTACCTATCTGCTGAATAATGAAGAGATGGATTGTCCTCTTGGTGATGATGAAAACATCCCCTTGGACAATCTTACCTGTCCAGGTTACTACAGGTGCCAGAGGACCGGCAGTTGCGTGCACCGGAACTACGTGTGTGACTCGGTGTTCCACTGTCCAGACAAAGACGATGAAATGTTTTGTCACGTGACCTGTCCCTCAGGCTGTGTTTGTGAAGGTCAGGCCTTCAAGTGTTCCTCAATGATAGAGCCTCTGCAACATCTTCACTTGCGTTATCTAGACTTCAGTCACGTCGAAAACGTCTCTCTCGACAACGTACACTTCATGGAGTATCTGCTGTTTCTCAACCTGTCCTCCTGTAGCCTGAGGGCTGTCCAACTCCATTCAATGCCTCAGCTGAAGACTTTGGACCTGAGTCATAACGCTTTGCTTAACCTTAGCGCCCTTGTGTGGTCAGATCTGCCTGGGCTAAGCTTTCTGGATCTTTCGCACAACTCTTTCGTCAAAGTACTGGATAGTTCTTTTACTACTGTTCTGAACCTTGGACTGCTTAAAAATCTACAGACGTTGATGATGGTCGGTGTGGGCTTTCATACTATAAGTAGTGACGCCTTTATCCCCCTGACTAATCTGAAGCATATGGACATCAGGAACAATCCTATCAAAACATTTGAACAGAACTCACTAAGGGGGCTGGCAGGACTTAACTTTCTGTACACAGACGTATCTAAACTGTGCTGTGACTACTTTCACCCACGTCTAAGCGAGTGCCATGCCCCAGTGGACGAGTTGTCGTCATGCAGTGACTTGCTGGCACAAGACTTCTTCAGAGTGTCCCTGTGGACCTTCTCCATGCTGGCAATGGTAGGCAATACCGGTGTTCTCATCTACAGGCTGTTTTCCAAACGAAAGAGCTCGTCCTTACCATTCCACACTTTGGTGAAGAACTTGTGTGTGGCCGATTTTGTGATGGGCGTGTACATGTTGATGATTGGCGTGGCAGACACGGTGTACAGCACAGTTTATGTGGAGAAGGAGAGAGAGTGGATACAAAGCGTGTTTTGTACTGCAGCAGGCTTTTTATCCTTTGTGTCCAGCGAGGTGTCATCCTTTGTCATCTGCCTCATCACATTGGACAGGGCACTGGTCATCTGTTTCCCCTTCAACAAACGCTGTCATTTCAGTCATCGGTCCACCATGGCCACCTGCTGTAGCGTGTGGGTGATGGGTGTTGTGATTGCCACTGTTCCACTGCTGGCTGGCCTAGAGTTTTACGGTCAAAACGGCATCTGTATTCCACTCCCCATCACGCGACAGGAGTTTTCTGGACAGACCTACGCCTTCTCTGTCTTCGTCTGCCTCAACTTTGTCCTCTTCATCTGCATCGGCACAGGGCAGATGGTGATCTATGTGACAGTACACAGGGCGGGATCAGACGCCAAGACCAACCACAGTGAACGGGACATGGCGCTGGCTCGACGACTGTCACTGGTGGTGGGGACGGACTTTTTGTGCTGGTTTCCTATTGGCATTATGGGTCTCCTGGCGTGGGGCGGCGTGGCCGTACCGGGCGCGGTCAACAGGTGGACCGCCATCTTCGTGTTACCTTTCAACTCGGCGCTCAACCCGTTCCTGTACACGTTAAACGGCGTGCTGGAGCAGCGGAAACGACGGCGGTTGGAGGATCGTGCTAAGAGGATGCTGGGTAAGCTGCAGACGGGGATCATCCAGTGGTCGCCCGACAAGGTGGAGCAGCTGGTCAAGATCTGCGTGCGTTCAAAGCTGGTGGACAAACACTCTCTGGCCACTTGGATGGGTCTGACTGTCAAAGATTCAGCTGATGAAGGAAATACACATTCTTTGCCTTGAGAGCGTGTCGATGGCAGCAGCTGCAAATTTAATATGAGTAAAGGTTTCGATTGAGACAAGCAAGATAGTTATATACATTTTTTTATTAAAAAATATTTGTTGGGGTGTATGTTTTGTATGGCAAAACATGCAACGACAGCATTTATTTACCTTTAATTTTGGTTCTATGTAGTTGCTGGAAAAGCTTTGCCGAATGTTTGTTTGTTTTCATCGATCGATATTGTTGATGCAGTATTGAGAACTTTCTGGAATTAGTTGTTTATCATCGACGGAAGATTCGAGATAAATCTAGCAGTAGCTTGTCAAATCTTGTAGGTTCGTAGAACTTTCTATGACGCAAGACAGTGCGTATTTCCGGTGACGAGATTTATTTTGATTGTTTGTTGATTACGTCATTCTGGAACTTTATGCATTTTTCCACATAGTTAATAGACTATATAAGGAGCACTGTCTGCTCATGTGTTGGGGACTTTAAATTTATCTAACGTAAACGTAAACGTGTCTAGAAGATGACTTTTTTTTTTTTTTTTGAAATAATTTTTTTAATACAATTGTTGATGCTGTATGCACCTTTTGCTCCAATAAAGTTGGAAAACGTCATAACGACTACTATGACCTTGTTATTGTGATGAGTGAACGGGCTGTGTGGATAGGAATTCCTGTTACACAGATTCAAGAATCGGGGTTGAAATCGACCATTGCAGTGCAACAGTAACTGTGACTAGAGTCAAACATATCACAAGTGCAGCATGTTACCTGGTATTCTGAAGAAAGATCGAGAATTTCTCACGTTTGTCTCCTGTAAGCTTACCGAAAAGAGAATTATCTCCACCACAGTCATAATAAAATACACGATGTGCAGGTTCCACCAGACATGTTCATTGCTGCAAATCATTTTCCTAATGCCAGTTGTCTGTGACGCACACACGTTTCTTCTTGCATTGTTCCATTGCAGGTAAGTCCAGCAGTGGTCCGTAAATTATTTTCATGGGTACATTTTACTGTCAAATTCTGTGTAGTTCTGAAACGCAGTCATCATTGGCATTCATAATAATAATAATAATAATAATAATAATAATAATAATAATAACAATTTATTTATTTAATCGTTCTTATATAGTGCACTTCCAGCTTAAGCGCTGCTCAAGACACTGGCCTATACAGGATCTAACTCAAACTTTGGGCATATCGACTGATAATAATAATCATGATGATGATGAAAGCAATAATCTAATTTTTTAAAAAGCTTATCGTATTAAAACAACCAATAAGCAATATCGGCACAGTGCAAGCAGGCAGAAGAAGATGGAGACAGAAAAAGAGGTTGGAAGACAACATCTGAGAATGGATTGGATTGACACTGAGAGAAGCCATGAGGGCTGCTGAGGACAGAGAAAGATGGAGTACGCTGGTTAAACGATCGTCTGTGGTGCCCCAACGCTTATCCTATCCTATCCCGTAACTCGGAAGTCGTTGGGGCACCGCAGATGATCGTGTAACCAACGTACTCCATCTTTCTCTGTCCTCAGCAGCCCTCATGGCTTCTCTCAGTGTCAATCCAATCCATTCTCTGATGTTGTCTTCCAACCTATTTTTCTGTCTGCCTCTACTTCTGCCTCATTGCTCCGTGCCTTGCAAGATGATCTTTGCAAGGCCTGATGCTCTGGTGACGTGGCCATACCATTGGAGTTTCTGTTTCTTCACCACTGTGAGTATAATAATAAGAATAATCAATTGGTTAAAAAAAAGAAGAAAGTAAAACTATAGGGGATTTAACTGGGTTTATTTAAACATACACAATATATATATCGCGCGCGCTCTCACACACACGCACACACACACACACACACACACACAACAATATGAATACAGATCTGTATCCGTCCTCAAGCGTTACAAAGTAAATTGTAAATTCCGTGCAACACACAGAAAACAAACCAACCAAACGTATTGTACATCAATACAGATACATTTTCGTCCTCAAGTATTACACAGAAAATTGTGTGCAGCGCATATGATTTATCACATTATAGTGTAAGTCCAAGGGACACAATGTTTCGAATTGACTACCATACAGTCAACAGAGTGTGCTCCCTTACCACCCATGCCGTGTCCTCGTCTGTGCATTCCAAGGACATAAAACAAGAAGATCTAGGCGAAAATACTGGAAGATAAAGATTGTCTTCCTTAAGATTTGTTTATTTGTGTACTACAAACGTGACTGCTTCCATAATTTGTTCAAAATGCCGTCGGTTCGGGTGACAGTGGCTGTTTCATCTTTGTCGGCCACAGTCGCATACTTTTTCGGCCAGCAGAGAAGTGACAGTCTCCACAGACATTCTGTGTGGAAAAGCCTAACATCTGCCTTCCCAAAAGAAGAAAAATCTATTGCAAGTATATTTTCGTCGTTTGTAAAACATGGTCGACAAGAATCGAAGGACGAAGTACCATCGTGGTACCAGTTTCTTCCCGTGCCAATGTCAGTATCTGCATCGTCTGCTCCTATGGAACGCAGTAATCTCCCTTCCACAGTTTCACCCACAGTTGAACCCACCACACCAACAAACCGTGTTGGAGAGATCATGAAATTTGGTTATCCCAATTTGGACAACGTACGCTTTTATGAAGATTTTGTGGTGTCGTATGATCGTCGTAATCGAACAGCGCATTGGGTCTTTGAACACCTGAAAGCGGAGCATTGTGCAAAGAACGACCTCGTTCTACGCTCAGTTTCCAATTTTAAGGAGGATGAATCTGTTCATCCCTTTTTCCGTGCCAGTAATGCTGATTACAAAGGCAGTGGCTATGACCGGGGACATCTCGCTGCTGCGTCCAATCACCGACATTCCCAGAAGGCCATGGACCAAACATTTATCCTCAGCAACATTTCACCGCAAGTATGTTACACAGTTTTGCATCCAGCCAGATACATGTATGCCACCATGTCAATTTGTGTGCCTTTGGCTTTATATGCGCCAAGTTTGAGATTGCGCAAAATGTTGTCCCCTATACGCACTGTGTCCGGGGACTTTAATCTAAATAATGCCAAAAATGCGCAAAATGCAAAGTAGTATGTACATAAAATGCTTGAATTTTTTTTGGTAATCCCTGAATATTTTGTAATATTCTGTTGCACCTAATCTCAAATCAGAGACACATAATTAAATAGAAGCGCAAGTCAAGAAATCGTTATTCACAACAACAACAAAAAAATGTAAATTTGGTATTTCACTTGTTATAAGAACTTAAAACGTAATATGCAATAGCAACACATGCACTCACATGCATGCATGCACACAAACACTCCACCTGTGCACACCCGCAGTAAGCACAAGCACGGTTAAACAAAGATGACACGTACACATGAAAAAGGATATGAATCGATGTTTACAGAAAACGTATAGGCCTACTAGTTTCTTTGACAAAAACAAGGATTATCAAATTTGCCTGAGATTATGCACTTAACGCAGCAAGTTGGTGCCTCAGGCGGATTGAGTTAGATCCTGTTTGGGCCAGCTCCTTGGGCAGCTATTAAGGTAATAAAACGCTATATAAGAAGAATTGTGGTAAAATATTACTTTTTGTTATTGCTGTTGTTTACTGCAGGTTGGCGAAGGGTTCAACCGTGGTGCGTGGAACAACCTAGAGAAGTACACCAGGGCCTTGGTGAGACACAACCGCTGTGTCTATGCCTGCACAGGCCCTCTCTACCTACCTAGGTAATCAGTACTACGTCTATATGCTCCACATTCGCATATATATGGAACATTACTGAGAAACAGATACATAAACCAAAAGAGTGCTAATGTCACCCCCCCCCCCCACACACACACATATGTACACACCCACACTCACACACACACACCCACACACACACACACATGTACACACACTTGCACTCACTTCACCTTTTTCTTTTGCCTTCCTGATTTTAAACCACCACTGAAATATTAACTTTATTTGCCTTGCACACATTACAAACTACATCCAAAGTAATAAAACTTTCATCATAATTTTGAAACGGGACAATGAACAATTTTTTTTAAAAATGGTTGCTGACTTCTTTGGGTGATTAAGAACCTTGAAAAAAGTGCATCTGACACGTAACAGCAAAATTCACCACTTTCATGGAAATGAAACAATTTGTGAAGCTATAATATTTTTTAATCTCAATTTATACGCATCCATGAAGAAATCGCCCCCATGGTTGTGGAGTATGGAGGTGACTGACCATGCTTGGAAGGGATTTTTCCCCTTGAGGCTGCCACAGTGAATTTGTTCTATTGGCAATCTGGCCGTGGGTGGATCCGACTACAGAGAATCCTTGCGTGTGTGCTTGAACCCTTGGATTATTCAGGACTAGGTGATATGGCATATTTTCTTCCAGCCCTGCCCTTCATATTCTGCTTTTGGGGATGCACAAGGCTAGATTGTTGGCTGGCCTTCTATGTAGGTTTGTGGCAGTAAGCTGCAGAGGGTGTCATGGCACTTAAAGCTGGCAATCTTTGGCGCTGGCAGTACACTTCCTGCTTTGTGAGGTACTAATTTGTATGCTGGTGGCCTAGTGACCCAGTTGGTAAGTCGCTGCTTTCCTACGCTGAAGGTTGCGGGTTTGATCCCCGCCGGAGACGAACGGACATGACTTAGGTATGAGACTTTTCAGGTCGCGGAGGGTTTTCTCTGGGTACTCTGGTTTTCTCCCTAACTTCAATAATGGTATTGGATACAGTTTATCAAAAAATTCAAAAATAAAATTTGATTCCATTTACGTCTTCTAATACTAATAGCGACTTACCTTCACACCGTATGTTTGAGTGATAAATGTGTTTTTTTTTGTGTAGGTAGGAGTTTCTGTAACCTGTGAACGTGTATTTTGGTTACAGATCGCCACGATTTGAGTCTGATTTAAGAATAAGGCGCGTTCAGCATCCATTATTATTATGTTATTTTAAACAATAAATTTTATGTTCCTTTAAGTCTAACGAGTGATATAAAAATAACAGTTTGTATTGGGCTGGGTTCTCATGGAAGTGGTCAAGAGTCGGGAGTCAAATACTCCACTTGGTTACACTAAGTTTTTCTTTGTTCTGAGCTTGTACAAACCATAACTTAACAGCTTTTTTTGTTCCCATGTTTATTGTGTCTATCAGGAAAGAAGCGGACGGCAAGGAGTACGTCAAGTATCAAGTGATCGGACCCAACCACGTTGCTGTGCCCACCCATTTCTTCAAGGTGCTGGTGATCGAAGACGAACAGGGAAAATACGAGATGAAAGCCTTTGTGTTGCCGAACCAGAGGTTGCCGGACGACGTCAAGCTCAAATACTACTTGTACCCTGTAGAGGCCATTGAAAGAGCGGCAGGATTTTTGCTGTTTGATAAAATACCCAGGAAATCTTTTAAACTCATCAATGGGGATAAACCAAAGTAGAACTAAAGTCATTTTGTCCTCTAGACACTACCTCAGTTATGTCGAAAAGAGCAGCGGTATACTACTCGGATTCCACCTGAGGCTATAGTGAACAAGCGGCAAAACTCTCGCTGTTTGATGACGTACCCAGAAAAGTTTATGTTGGTGAGAAAGCACAGTAGCTCAGCAGTAGTGAGTACACAGGGACAGTTGTGAGGCCCATCCCACACCAGCTCAATGCCTATGTAAGCAGCACTGTTTAGTGCCTCCACATTTTGCTTGCCCTCCTTTCCAGTGAAAGGAAAGGAAAGGAAAGGAAGCATCGGCGAAGCTATTTATAGCTAGCCTGGCTGACCTAACCTCAAAACTAAAAAGCTTTGGTTGAGTCGCTGTGATCCATACAGCATAGCATAGCAGAGTATAGACAAACGAGGCGTTCTCCCTCAATCAAATCTCGGCAACTGTTGAGCAGACTACTATCCGCTGCAGATTTCAGGTTTGCTGGAAGTACGCGAGACAGAGGTGAATGAGTTGACTGCTGCATGTGAAGTGGAATGCTTCCATTTTGCCTGTTATATATATGCAATCTTTATAGCCCTTGTAATAGAAAGGGTAATTTTATGTTGTCTGTAGTACTTTCACGTCATACATGAATGGTGATATCATGTAAAAGATGTGTATTTTCTGTTTAGCTGTGCGCATGTGCATTTGTGTGTGTGTGTGTGTGTGTGTGTGTGTGTGTGTGTGTGTGTGTGTGTGTGTGTGCTGGTGTCAATGAATGTGATATTTTATGTGTGGCTTTTATATCAAGCAACACAAGTTTTCACTCTTTTTTTGTTAAAAAAAAAAGAAAGATTTCTTGACTTGGCTATTAAGTAATTGCTTCAACATCGCATTCATAATCCCATCCTGCCTTGAAAAAGAAGGGGAAACATGTAGCAGTCGTATTTCGTTAGGTCACCTGGCGTAGCGAGTAGGCTTCTGCTCAACAGCTTCTGAGACTTCTTTGGGAGAGGGAGCAGCCTTGTCTAGTCTCAGCATGTATTAGTGAAGTTTTTCAATCGTCCCATCTTTTCGTCCCCTTTACGCTTTGGTGTTGGGGACGTTAATTTAATACCAGTCCAGTCCCATCTTCACTATAACACTACATCGGGAAGGGGGCAGGATTCTTGCTGTGCGACAAGTTATCCAGGAGAGCTCTCAGCCTCCTCAACAGTGAGATGGCAGATACTTAGGTGAAGTTTGTCTCATACTACCTCTACTCCGTCAGGGCTTTCATCATTGTCTGTGGGATGTTGTGTTCATCAGTAATAAATGGGAGTGTGTTCACATTTTAGTATTTTAAAGGACAACTACTGTGTGTTAGTGAAGTTGTTAATGTTGTATGCGTCAAAGTAGTCAAGCAATCGGAATAGTCATAAATTCATATGATTGGTTAAAAGTTTATATATATATTTTTAAAGAAAAACAACTGTATGTAAGTGAAATTGTTATGGTCACGTGCTTAGAAATAGCCAAGCATTTGGAATACTTATTCGTTCAAGTGATTGGTTAAAGAAAAAAGATAAAGGCAAGTCTCTTTTAAAAAAAAAAAATTGTTTACAAATTCAAATGATTGGTAAAAGGTTAGTGAAATATTTTATGTAGAATTTTATAAATTCAGTCAAATTGTTCATTTAGAATGTTTTACAAATTAGAAAAAGTAAATAAAATGGTTGATTTAGACTGTTTACAAATTTGAATGATTTTGGTCAAGCATGTTTATAAATAATTGTTTAAGAAAATTTAAAGAATATTTTGATTTAACAGGCTTTATAAATTTGAATGATTGTTTAAAAGCTTTTTTTTTTATATATATAGGAGTTTACACTTGTGCGCACAAGGTACAGTAAGATATGTAAATCCTTGTATTACTACTACTAAATATTTTTGTGTTGAATGTTATTAGTGGGAGTTCAGGTATTAGTTTAATAAATTGTAAATAAAACTGATTTTGAATGATTGTTGGTGAATAATGATTGTTGCAATTAAAGTTAGTTAGTTATTGTTTTAAAGGTCCAGCGGACTGCAAAGAGCCGAATTAGGACCACAAAATCAGGACCACAGAGCTGCCAACTGCTACAAAATTTGCGGAAAATGCTACGCAAAAAAATCGTTCGCTACGCAACTCCGCAAATACCACAAAGGCTATGCTTTTTTTTCTTGTTTTAACAAAAATATTTATTTATTATTATTATTTACAGTGGATTTTGATATTGCTGTGAAGTACTACAACGTGTACCCGCCGGTTTGAAGCAATTCTGTCTTGTTTTGTGTTGCTTGGACAATCAGCTTTGTAGGCCTATTACTGTGCCATTTAAAGTGAAAGTCATTAGTCTGAATCAGTTCTGAGTTAAATATTCGCGTTGCAATCTGAATCCTGCTATTTCTATATGCTGTAATGTTTTATTATTTTTATTTATTTTTTAAAATTAATTTGTATCTGCAATAAAAGAATTGTTTGAAATGGAAAGTACAGCCATTTTTTCTTTTGGCTACTCGGTCCGTTTTTCGCAACACGGTACACAAATTTTGCAAATGCTACACAAATTGAGATCTTATGCTACACAATTTTTTTGGGGGGGGTTGGCAGCTCTGGGACCACAACTTGGTTGCAAGAGGACTCACCCCTGATCTGTATAAAAGATCTACTAAAACAATTCTAATGTTAACACTGAAGGCACTCCACCAGCCAGCCACTTTACAATAAAGGCATTTATCAAACCCCCGTTTACAAAAAACAAAATGGAATATAAACATCATTATAAAATATTAATAAACACATACATATAAAATGCCTACATTGCTAAATAATATCGTAGGAAGCCCCAATTACCATTTGGTAGAAAGCATCCAATAGCCCCCAAGTTGACACAGCAGAACCTGTTTACAAATGAGAAATTGATACATGAGCTAGCGAAGAAGATACACGATTTATAGAACAGAGTAAGAATGAGAAAGAACAAAGGAGAAAGACAAGATACACGATTGATAGAACAGAGTAAGAATGAGAAAGAACAAAGGAGAAAGACAAAGACTGTGGGAATTTAACGCACTAAATTTCCAGAAAGTGGGGTTACTATTTATACAGAAACCCCCAGCATTACATTACATGATTATTGCTTTAGGTCCAGCGGACTCTTCCGAGCCAAATCAGGACCGGACAACCCCTGATCTGCATCAAAGATCTGCTGAAACAACCCTAGTGGTAAAACTGAAAGCTCTCCACCAGCCAGTCACTTTACAATAAAGACATCCCACGCAGGGGACGCTGAGGCTGTACTCTAATTTATCGAACCCCCGTTTACAAAAACAAAATAGAATACAAACATCATTATAAATTATCAACAAAACACATACATATAAAATGCCTACATTGCTAAATAATAACATCATAGGAAGCCCTAGTGACCACCAAGCAGAAAGCGTCCAATATTCCCAAGCTGATCCAACAGACCTCGTACACAAATAAGGAGTCTTGTCCCGGAAGAGTTTTTAAGAAAAAAGGTAGGGGACTGGTCTAGCGAAGAAGAAGATAGTATAGCAGATTGATAGAACAGAGCAGGAATGAGAAAGAGCAAATGAGAAAGACAGCGACTGTGGGAATTTAAAGCACTAAATTTCCAGAAAGTGGGAATACTATTTATACTGAAACCCCCGGCACCCCAACGGGGGGAACCCCCAGCACCCTTACAGGAGGCGGGTGGTGGGGGGAGGGAGAAGTTGCAATGATGGTGAATGTAATGTGTACAGATGTGCCAGTATTTAATCCCGTTTTATTTTATTTCAATATTTTGAAAGTAAAATTGAATGAATGGTTTTAGCCAAACACACAA
Organism: Oncomelania hupensis; assembly: GCA_036898135.1. Classification (NCBI taxonomy): domain Eukaryota; kingdom Metazoa; phylum Mollusca; class Gastropoda; order Littorinimorpha; family Pomatiopsidae; genus Oncomelania; species Oncomelania hupensis. The sequence continues at coordinate 2,221,245 of CM072527.1, forward strand.
AAAATAAATAAAATTGACATTGGGATAGTTGTGTAATTGATTGATTGATTGATTTATTGTTGCTTTAGGTCCAGCGGACTCTTCCGAGCCAAATCAGGACCGGACAACCCCCGATCCGCATAAAAGATCTGCTGAAACAACCCCAGTGGAAAAATTGAATGCCCTCCACCGGTCAGTCACTTTACAATAAAGACATCCCACGCGGGGGACGGCTGAGGGTTGACCTCAACTACGCGAACCCCCGGTTACAAAAACAAAATAGAATACAAACATCATTATAAATCATCAACAAAACACATACATATAAAATGCCTATATTGCGAACTAATACAATCATAGGAAGCCCTAGTGACCACCCGGCAGAAAGCGTCCAACACTCCCAAGCTGATCCAACAGACCTCATACACAAACAAGGAGTCTTGTCCAGGAAGAGTTTTCAAGAAAAAAGGTAGGTCATTGATCTAGCAAAGAAGAAGATAGTATAGCAGAGTGATAGGACAGAGCAGGAATGAGAAAGAGTAAATGAGGAAGACAGCGACAGTGGGAATTTAAAGCACTAAATTTCCATAAAGTGGGGATACTATTTATACTGAAAACCCCCGGCACTCCAACGGGGGTACTGTTGCCGCAGTGAATTTGTCTTGCCTACAAAGGAAAGACAGGTTTTCAACTGTGGCTTTCACTTTTCCCTTTATAGGTTTGAACAATCTACAGTGGCAAGATTTCTTTGATTGATTGATTGATTGATTTATTGTTGCTTTAGGTCCAGCGGACTCTTCCGAGCCAAATCAGGACCGGACAACCCCCGATCCGCATAAAAGATCTGCTGAAACAACCCCAGTGGAAAAATTGAATGCCCTCCACCGGCCAGTCACTTTACAATAAAGACATCCCACGCGGGGGACGGCTGAGGGTTGACCTCAACTACGCGAACACCCCGGTTACAAAAACAAAATAGAATACAAACATCATTATAAATCATCAACCAAACACATACATATAAAATGCCTATAGTGCTAAATAGTACATTCATAGGAAGCCCTAGTGACCACCCGGCAGAAAGCGTCCAACACTCCCAAGCTGATCCAACAGACCTCATACACAAACAGGCAAGATTGCTCATGACCCCAAGGGGATATTTGTGTAAAGACAAGGACTGATTTACAAATGCTGCAATTGTCAAACCAACTTTCACGCATGAGCGCACACATGCACATTCCGCTCGTCCCCCCCCCCTCTCCCTCTTTCAAATTTTGTCACAAATTCAATAATTTAGATTTTTTTTCAGTCAAATTTTATTGATGACATCATCAGGTCAAGTAAAACATACCAAATAATGTGGATTATAAAACATATTGCTGCTCTGTATCTTCCAATCTTTATACACTTAAGGAACAACACATTCATGCAAACCATTCATATCTCTAATATCCAAAAATAATAGTCAACATCCATAGTCCAACTTTGAGGCAGCATTCAAAATCTTTCTCAAAAACATGATAAAGCATATAAAAAGGTTAATATCAGCTGATAATATGATCACAAAATGTGTGCTATGAATTATTGTTTAAAACAAAGAAAAAGGCATTGGTATAAAAATAAAAAATTAAACAACATTGCAAAAGAAAAGGAAAGCCATAAGACAGCAACACACAAGGAGTACTGAGATAATAGTTCCTTGTGGTAATATCATTATTCAGTGTGGATAGCCCTTTTTTCTTTGTTCTTTTGTTTGTTTTGAAACGAATGAGACTTTGAATACTTTCAAATGAAAGTATATAGTTCAAATTGATTTGCGTAGCTAATCTATGCTGCATGTTTAATAAACAATATATCACACTGTAAACTCTTATCATGATGTACAACTTCACAAGCATATAATAGTAATAATGATAATAATAATATTAACAGCCCTTTTTAAATAATAGAATATTCCAAAGCACAGAATTCATAAACATTCTAAGAATAGTTTTCCTCATAACTTTTAGTCTCAACTCTTAAGGGAAAGATTTGCTTGAAAACCAGCCACTCTTTGCTCAGAGCCCGCTTTGTGTGGGCTGTGCTCATCCTCTCTCCCCAATGTTTGATAAAACATTTTTCCCATGAAGAAATGTAACAGAAAAATGAAGAAATGTAACAGAAAAATATTTTTCAATTCAGCTTTTGGTCTACCTTCAATATTAAAACTCTACAAAGAGTCATGAAAAATAAATTTGAAAATATAAAAATAAAAGTCTGTACTTTTGACAGTTGTTTGCATCTGCCAACATATTAGCTTGCATTGTAACAGAGCGACAGTTTGGCGATGACCATAACATAAACAATGATATTAATACAATTATTAGTGAACCATGAAGACACAATTAAATACAAAGTGATAACTCTGTACCAAAATGAAATTTTTCTACTGTCAAATTCAAAAGACCGTTTTGTTGATTTTGATAGCAAATTTTTCATTACAATTTTTTTTTTTTACAACTGAATTATCCGGAATTTTTAAAATTCATTTTGGTACTGATCTCTCTGGACAATTCATTCATTTTGCTACAGAACTCTCCTGAAAAGTTTGTTTACTTTGGTACTGAAATCTCCGGAAAATTACATTTCGTTTTGATACTGAATTTCCCGGAAAACTTCCTTTGTCGTGGCTCTTGGTTATCCTATGATGATAGGATTACATTACATGATTATTGCTTTAGGTCCAGTGGACTCTTCCGAGCCAAATCAGGACCGGACAACCCCCGATCCGCATAAAAGATCTGCTGAAACAACACTAGTGGTAAAACTGAAAGCTCTCCACCAGCCAGTCACTTTACAATAAAGACATCCCACGCAGGGGACGCTGAGGATGTACTCTAATTTATCGAACCCCCGTTTACAAAAACAAAATAGAACACAAACATCATTATAAAATATCAACAAAACACATTATATATAAAATGCCTACATTGCTAAATAATAACATCATAGGAAGCCGTAGTGACTACCTGGCAGAAAGCGTCCAATATTCCCAAGCTGATCCAACAGACCTCATACACAAACAAGGAGTCTTGTCCCGGAAGAGTTTTCAAGAAAAAAGGTAGGTGACTGGTCTAGCGAAGAAGACGATAGTATAGCAGATTGATAGAACAGAGCAGGAATGAGAAAGAGCGAATGAGAAAGACAGCGACAGTGGGAATTTAAAGCACTAAATTTCCAGAAAGTGGGGATACTATTTATACTGAAACCCCCGGCACCCCAACGGGGGTTGATTTTAGGATGATAGATCCTCGAGGATTGGAATCGACAATCATTTTCACATGGTTTCACAAGACATTTCACAGTTCTTTGGTTACATATATATATGGAAAGGCACGTGATTGTTTGCTCATGGAACATTATATGTACAAAAGTCATCAGCTGATTGAATTTAACATAATCATAGCAAAAAAAAACTATCATTTAACCTTCACTGGCAGTCCAGGATTTAGTTCTTTTTTTAAAAAAAAAAACCTAACCTGATTTTTGTTATATATATAGGTGGCTTTATGTCACAATGGATTAGTCGCTGGTTTCCTATGCCGAAGGTAGCGGGTTCGATTTCTTATGGGACTTAGGTATGAGACTATTGAGGCCACCGAGGGTTTTCTCCGAGTGCTCGGGTTTCCTCCCTTCCTTCAATAATAATGGTATTGGATGCAATAAATCTAAAATTTCACACATAAAAATTTGATTTCCTTTCAATCTTCTAATTGCTGTTACACCACATGTCTGAGTGGTGAATGTGTGTTTGTTGTGTATGTCAAAGTGTCTGTAATATGTGAGCGTGTATGCTGGTTACAGATCACCATGCTTTGAGTCTGATTTAGGAATAAGGCGCATGTAGCATCCAGTATTATTATAAATATTTCAGATTTTTGTAATTTAAATATGTATTTTTAATAGTCCAAACTTGCTTTGATCGTTTGGAAACTCCTTGTAATTTACCCCAAATAGTAAGATACCACACTTCGGTACAAAGGTTAACCCCTAGAAATGATGTGTATGTTGAAGGTTTTAAAAACAAACAAACCTGTACAAAGAATAATGGAACTGAGCAACACATCATGTTCTTATTTTAAACATTGATTCCAAAGTAGACACCTTATTTTAGTAATATATATTATGTTAAACTAAAAAATAAAAAAAATTTAATCCAGGTCATAGGTACTGTGTAAAATTGCATCAATGGAATTGAGAATAATGCTCCATGGGATATGTTTTATACAAATTTGCATCAGTGGAATTAGATTGATATGTTTTCAGGAATAAATAATTGGAATTGGTCCAGTCTTCATATGATTACAAAGATATATGTGGCTTCAAATTGTTATCTCCATAATAGGCCAATATCTCTCCACACTTCGACTGTTACATACAACAAAGATAAAAATGAATAAATCTGCAACCTGGATAACATTTTTCACAATAGCAGATTTGGGGTTGGGAGGGGAAGATAAAATAGTTTTTAAAAAAGGCATGATTGGCAAAAATTATTGACCCAACAATTATTTTAAAATATTTTGTAGTGCGTATATTCCCAAATCTGTGGGATGAAGATTTCTGCCGCAAGCTATTTAGTATTAAACACACCATTCATTGATTTAACAGGCTTCAAGGTGCACAACCTAAATTTATGGCATACATAATACACTAGCTTGTGAATTTATTCAATCTTTGCAAATAGCAAAGTCCCGGCATATATATATGTATATATTTTTAAAAAATGTCATCAATTCAAACTGTTACTAAGTACTTTTAAAAGCACAGTTTCAAATAAACACACTCAAACTATGTTAGATTTACAAACTGATTTATTTAGTCTACAAAATGTACTAAAATTCATGATTCGTTAACTAAGCCATAACACTACTCTTCCAAATTAACAAATCTTCGATTATTCTAAAATTAACGAGTCGTTAACCAAGTCGATCATACTACTCTTCCAAATTTATGAAGCATCGATTATTCTAAAATGAAGATACCAACTGAATTGCCCAACCTCAGCTTTACTGAGGCAGAAAACCCTGTTTTGAGCAAGAGGAAGCTAAAGCATAAACCCAATGCTCCTCAAGACACTCAGGTTTTAGCTGGGACCAGGAGAAGAAGGTCCACTCTATAGTGAAAACTGTCCTATTCATATTTCAATTGTATCAAATCCATGATTCATAAAGTCAGGCTTATAAAGAAAAAAAAGCTACTAAATAGACCATGCTCAAAAATACTAGGGGAAACAACTTTTGCCAGGTTTCCAGCATGTTGCGCCAGAGTTGTCTAATGTTCAGGCGGACAACCTTTGCAAACAAACACAATTTCTGGCCTACAATTTCTGTTCTGTCCTTCATCAATCTTTCCGGATCAACCGAAATGTTGATTTTATTTGCAATCCTGGCTAGCTCCGCTAGTTCGGCCTTGCACTGCCAGGCAAACACCACCCCCGACCCCCTTTCTGGAAGAAAAGCTTGTAGCTTGGGGTAGCTTTCATAATGTTCTGAGATGAGATATCCGCCACAATAACTCTAAATAACTAAAAATAAAACAAAAAGACAAGTTATCTCCCATTTCCGAAGACTTGTCTATTCATGCATTCTAATTTTAAAATGAATTCCCATTTAAATATGATCGAACTACAATTCACAATTACTACAATTCACAATGTGCACACGGATGTAGAGTACATGTGCACCGAATCAAGTATGAAGTGTCAACATATGTTTAAAACAATGCCAAAAACCAACAATGCTGTGTTGTCATTTCACAAATTACATTTGTATGCACCGTTCCGGGGAAGTATAATTTCTTTTCAGTCATTCATCGCCTACAAATGCTGCCTCAATATGCTTTTAGACAATCCTACAAATATCCAATGTAATGATTTTCAGACTATCACCAACAATCATCACTCGTGTATACTCAACAAAAGAAAACAACTTTTTATTCTGAACAAACAGTTTATACCAGTTTACCAAAGAAAGAATGGCACAAGAGTCTATGACAGCTGCTGTGTGATGACAAGAAAAACCAGTCCAGGTATAACACTAACAGTTTTTAGAAAGTCAATACTATTTCTTGATGGCATACTGTGCTTGTTTTTTTGGTTGTTAATGACTTGCCTGTTTGGATCTTACACTCTAATGACACAGGACTTCAAACTTTCTCACTGAAGATGTTTGTCATCATCGAACTCTCAGGGTGGAGAATTTTCCTCGGATCCGCGGATTTCCGCGGAAGGCATTTGCATTTCCGAGAAAAAAAATATTGAGATCCGAGATTGTTATTTTTCATCCGATATATTTTTTGCGGAACACCTCCGTGCCGCATCCAAGTTATTTTGTCGGTCATTCAATGCGTTCAGAGAAAGCGCCTGCCCGCGACTGTTATACAGAGCTATGCTATAAGGCCTACTATATAGCCCTACTATGAGCAAGAAAACAAAATCGGGCGACCATGACTGGGAACAGTAGCCTATAAAGCGCGCGTGTCCTCCTTCCTTTGTGTTACGCTTCAGCGATTCTTTTCATTTTCTTCCAGGGGGCTTCGCCCTCATGGACCCCCTACCGGGGCTTGGCCCCGTGACGCCACCGGGGCCTAGGGCGGTACCTGGGCCTCGGCTGGATTTCAGAGATTTCTTTATTCAGTTGTTCTCCACCTTGAACTCTCTATGAACATGCAGACATCTAATTTATTAAAAATAGACTCGTTACCTTTTACCATCACATGGCACAAATCTAGTCACACATCAGATCTGCATTCATCATGGTATAAAGTTTATTTTTAAAATAATAATAATAAAATGATCATTTTTTAACAACAGCAAAGAACAATGTTCCCTCCCCAAATATAAATAAGAGTCCATGGGACCCTCATTTATCAAAATGTAATCAGTCCTTTTGCAAATTTTGAGAATCCCGAATTTGGTGAGCAGAGTCATGAAAACAAAGTATACAAAGCGCGCGCATTCGATTTTAAATGACAACTCGCTACACAAATTGGAAGTCTTCATTGGGGGGCTTGCAGTCAATTAGTGGCCACTCATTTGTCATACTTTAGATTTCAGCGATGTGGGGACCATGTGTACATCCACAGGACGCACACTTGCGAACTTTTCTGCGTTATTTTGTGCGTAATTCACACAACTGTGTGTAATCAGGGACATTAAAAGAACATTACTATCAACAGTTTGATCCTAGGAGCTAATTTTCATGATGGCAACTACAATTTTCCCATGTCTTCGCACAGGGAGAAATAAAACTAGAAGTGCTAACGCGGCCCTGAAGTAACGTAAGTTAAAATTGTTACAATCTTTCACTAGAACTGATTGATGACCCCTTCCCCACACCTCCTCCCATATCCTCCCTCCCCCCCCCCCCCCCAATTTTTTTTTGATTGCAAAAAACTGATAAAACATGATTTATGTGACAAGGGAAGACAAAATAATCAAAGTTAGTGATGGCAAAATGAAAAGCAAAGATGGGAAGATATAGACTAATAATGGGCAAAATGTCATGATGAGTATGTCCTGATTAAACAATCCACATTTGTATTATGACTCAGTTCTCAGTCTGTCTCTCAAAAACACTACTAAGGCTCCATCTTACAACCAACATTTGCATTTTCAACTTTTCACTTTGAATATCTCACTCATCATCCATCATTCTGAAATCCACAATCCAAAATTAAAATTTAAATCGGACACACACAAAAACACACAATATTTTTTAAAACAGACTCCTATTCCTGAAATTCAGTGGTACATCTTCATACAGAAAGTTATCATTGCAACATCACAAGTTAAATTTCAGTTGACTACCAAGAACATTCTCGGAGCACAAACATGTACCAGCATGCCTGCATTCACCAGCAGACAATTTCTTTCTTTCTTTCGTTTTAAAAAATAACCAAAGAAAAAGAATTGTACACTGTAGAAAATATTTCCCATCTTCCATTTTGTCCTGTCCACAAAGCAGAATTGCCCTCATACATCCAGTGACACTTTCTCAACCCTTAGTTTGTCCATTACAACAAAAAATACAGAATCACTCTCTCATACACTTTAGTATGGAAGTCCCAAGTTCATTATAGTGGTGTTGCATGCAAGTTCAGTAAGCTCACACAGGTTCAGTCCATTTTCATAATGCAAATTCTCTACCACTATAATACCAGAAAGTCCATTGAAGCTCAACAAAAGTTCAACGGTCCATTTTCATGTTGCAAGTACTACCACCGTTTCATTCATACCATGTCTTATCACTTTTCTTTTTCTTCCTGTAATGTCCATCTGTCACTTTCCACAATTACTTCCAATCCTAAAGCTGCACTGAAATCCTAACTCTGTTTTAACAATCAGATTGACTATCACTTCACAAACTTCATTCAGTTCACCTTCTATTCCCCCCTCCTCATATATTTTTATTCTTGATTTGCACATTTTTATGCCACATTTTCTCCACCCTGTTCCTCCCTCCCCTCTCCTCTATTTGCCAAAATCAATATTTTCAGAAAATACAAACACTTCTGTCCAATTTTCACAATCAAGATTTCACCACTTTTCATTCAAAGAACCTCACTTATTACAACAATCATCTTTCGTTCCCTCCGCATGCACATATTTTGTTGTTGTTGTTGCAGTGGTTGGTGCACAACTTCCAAGTTGTAGATGAAGTAGTACAAATCTCCAGAACTAAAACCCAGAGGGTTTGGCAACAAACATCAACATCTGGAGCTTATTGCAAAATGTTGCGCAAGAATGCAGGCTGTTGACCATGGATACAAATTTGTCTTGAAAGTAGATTCCATGACCCTGTATTTCTGCTGCATCTAGTTGGCTGGCTGTGCATTTCAGGGGCTTACTGCAAACTTTCTTACCCATTCTTTTGTCATTTTCATGAAAATAGACGCACTTTATCCAACACAGGGTAACAAAACTGAACATACTGGCCTGACTCCTCTCAAATTTGCTCTGTAACACCACATGCTGCCATTGCAACATTTTACTGCAAACGGTTTCACACAATTTTGTTTTAAAAATCCATTTTTGCTCGTTGTACGACGTCAGCTTTGATTTTTGTTTCATTGCAAGAATAACGCAAGTGATGATGATTTGGAATAGCACTAATTTCCATATAATCCATGTTGGACAAAATGTTTATTTTATGATATGTTTTTCTTACCAGAAGCCATTTTAGACCGATAAGTATTTGAGGAATTGAACACTCCTCATCCCAGGCCTTTATAATGAATTTGTAGTCTCCAGTGTTTTAAAGTAACAATTTTATGATCCAGTACTGCAGTGCAATCTGAATTTCACACCAACGTTTCATCTACGGCCTTGAAAACGATTATTAAGAAAACCTCAGTCTCTTGAAGAACCGGTTTTTTAATGTTCACAATTGAACTTCAATTCAACGGTTTGGGTTTGAAAAACCTGTTCAGATTCAGTTAAGTAAAATCACAACAAAGCCTCGTACAATTTGCACTGCTTGGTTCAGGTCTTAAGAAATTGCACTGAAATGAAATCCTTTGCAACGTCTTTCTAATTTTTGATCCTAATTCCCTAATGCTAGAATATGTTGTTCATGTTTTGGATGTAGCAGCAAAACTTTTACAGACTGGAGAATATGCTGCACTTTTTATATTTATTTTTTTACTATTTATCTTGAGAAACTTTAGAAAAGGACACAAATATTGATATTTTGAAGACTTTTTGAGGGTGCCCCAGTCTTGCATTCTTTTTGAGACTTGTATCAAAAAAACAAAACCTTTGTTTTGTTTTGAGACTTCAGAACATAAAAATAAAGTTGACTGTTGTTAAATTGGAAGTCTCATATCAATCGTTCCTCTGGCGGTTTTTTCAGGACGTTTCCAAGTTCCACACGAGCCCCGGCTGTTTCTTGACGGCTGGGGCTGTAAGCGCCTCTTGTCGCTCTCTTCTCTCTGGCAATCATGCAGAATATGATGAGAGCTGCAAAATAAAACACACTAAATCATTTATGGACACGAATAAATCTAAAATGTACTGTCAAACTACACCACTTTGTGTGGTGGTTTTTATAATAGAGTTGTATTCATGTTCACTTAGTATATATGTGTGGTTTGTGAATTATAGTCATGCATTCTAGTAATAGGTAAAATGCTTGTACATTATCACACTGACATTGTCATGCCCTGAAGAAGGTTATTAAAAACCGAAAATTTGGCAATTCAAATTGAGTGGCTAACATGTTGTCGTTTTAAAAGTGTTTTTTTTTAAAATATCTATATCTATATATATCTATATATATATATATGTAATTGTAAACGAATTATACTTCTTTTAATAAAAGTAAACCTACAGCAAACTAAAATAATTTTATTTTGTTTATTGTATCCATGTTATATTAGTTTGCATGTGTTGTTTGTATAGGTACAAGAAGTGCTCATACACAAAAACACCTGCACACTATTTACAGGGATATCATAAAATACTTCTGCTCATTGGGGGCCCCCCCCCCCCCCCCCCCTTCTATTCCCATTTGCTTTCCACTCCATCCTCACCACACCCACCCACTCTCTCTGTCTCTCTCTGTCTTATCTCTTTTCTCCAAAAATCTTGAAGAGGACACCAACAACAACAAAAAAGGTTAGAGGTCACATTTATTTCTTTTTTCTGAGTGGCCACCAAACAGTACTGTGTACGCCCATCTCACAACAATGTAATCCTTTCTGACAACCGCAATTTGTCAACAGAGAACACCCACGCCCACATGCACGCATGTCCGCACAAACACAGAGGCTTACCGATAATGATGATTAGAACAACGCCACCAACAACAGGGCCTATGATATATGCAATGTTGATTCCATCATCATCACCAGTCTGAGGGCTCTGAGGAAAAAAACAAACAAATACAACAACAATGACATTAATATTACACATTTATTCAAATTTTGAATGTCGGGGACACATGACACAACAGTACTAAAAAAAACTCATCAAATGACCTCAAAAAATTGCCAGCCTTCATTGTGTTTCCAGCCAGCCCAAGTGTTGATACTGTGTCTGCATGAATTGGCATGTTCTTTGCCTGCTTTCCTACCACTGCAGCTATATCATTTGGAAATTAAGTCACTTGTTTTCAGCAAGCCGATTGAAAGAGCTGTCTGTATCTTACGGCACACTTCGACGAAACCTAAAAGTCACCGGTTTTCAGCAAGCCCACAGCTGATACACAGGATTGAAAGCGCCGTCTGTTTCTTACGGCACCTTCCACAAATAAAAGTCACCGGTTTTCAGCAAGCCCACAGCTGATACACAGGATTGAAAGCGCCGTCTGTTTCTTACGGCACCTTCCACAAAACCTAAGTCACTGGCCCTCGAGAGTGTCTAATAAGGATTACGTCCAAAATGCCATCGTTAACGAGCGCCAGTTCCATCCCTTGTAGGGCAGACAACTTACTTCCTGTGTTTTAACACAACTAACGTTTTGGTCTCCCTTACCATCACAACAGAAAGCCGAAAATGGCAAAAAAGGGGACAGGGGACTAAACGACAGAAGGTAAATTCAACCCACCGTTTCACACAGGACGCCAGAAAATCCTCCAACGCAAGAGCAGGTTGCGTTGTACTGGTTCTTAGAATCGTCGTAAGTGTAGTTGCAGTAGCCACCGTTTCCACAGGCTGCACTGCTGCATGGGTTGGAGTAATTGCAGTGAGAGCCTAAATAGTCCTGTCCACATGTGCAGCTGGAAAGACAAAACAGATCAACTATCTCATTAAGGAATTCACTCATTGCCTCATAAATTCCTGTTAACATCCAAAGAGATGTAGTTAAAGGGACCCAATTTCAACTAAAAGAGCAACGCGCATATGACTCACAAGCTCCTTATGGAACTTGCAATATTTAAATGAAATCGAGTGCCCACAAAAAAATAAAAAAAAATAAAATGCAAATACCGACTTTGATCTTTCTATGCTCTTGACCATGAGATGATCTTGACCTCTGGCTCTAAAGTTCATATACTCGTGTACTATCAAATAAACAACAGCAAAAGTTGTATCATGCCCCAAAAAGTGACTTTGGGATGACCTCAACATTTAATGACCTTGACCTTCACTAGACCTCTCATGCTATTATTAAGCACAAACACTACAAAATGTATCGATGTAAAAAATAACTACACTTTCAAAAGTGGTCATTTAAAAAAAAAAAATTTTTTTCCATTTTTGTTGCAAGCTTATTTTGTTGCAGTGGGGCGTCACTCACTGTGCATGTTAAAAAGGAATTGTCCCAGGGATGTGGTGGTCAAAGTGTCTCCCTTTGAATGAATGGCTGTCCCAGGAAGCTCAGTTCATTGTGTAGGGTGCCTGACAGCCACAGGCACCACAACACTGCTTTCTCCGTTCTGTTGTCATGATACCATGCTTGGTGTCATATTTAACAGCTTAGCCTACACAATACATAGAGATCCCACACTAGGCCTATACAATACAGACAAAGAGCCCACACTATCAGTACTTCCTCGCCGACTTGCCACCCAGTGACAGACGGCAGTGTTCTCCTAAGAAGGTAACCCAAATTTCACCCCTTCGTGGACGACAAATGTAACCCACTATCCAAAATGAAAGTACCAAAATTTTGATAATAAATAAAAATAATCTAAAACAGGCCACAAATTTTTTGAACACACAGGAATCCAGATATAAGCTGAAACTGTGGTATTTCAAGCAGACCTGACCATCTTACGCATAACTTACAGATAACAAACAGACTGAAAATTTGAAAACCACGCCATACCTTTCAAACCTGCACACGTTTTAAGTACAGAAACCATTTTCATAGTTTTGCAAACACAGGTTGGCTTGCATGCAGTAGATAATGGTGTAATTAGGATATTAAATTTAAGTACTTTGCATAGCCCGGTGCATTGCTACAGGTGCCGTTGTTGAAGCAATAGTTGGTATCTCTGCACTCATCCACATCCTCACTGCAGGTCACTCCTTCATAACCTGTAATAATAATAATAATAATAATAATAATAATAATAATAATAATAATAATAATAATAATAATAATAATGATAAAGAAAAAGATGAACAATACAAAGATTGAGAAAGATTGAAGAAGAAGAAGAAGAAGAAGAAGAAGAAGAAGAAGAAGAAGAAGAAGAAGAAGAAGAAGAAGAAGAAGAAGAAACAACAACAACAACAACAAAAACAGGTCGCAGAAGATGAACATAAGTTGACGATAGTGGATTGAGGAATCGGAGAAGGCCAAAACAATAACACTGGAGGGGGAGGAGAAAGAAAAGGAGAACAGAAGACGCAGAAGCAACAACAACAACAAAATAACAAGAGATCGCTACATGGTATTCGTAATACAAGATGGGCATCTTCCATCTTCAAGGTAATGTTATGACTGTGTCGACTATAACAGCATCAATGATGACACCATCATCACAGACCACCACCATCACCAGCAGCTACAACAACAAAAACAACAACAAATGAAGAAGGAAAAAAAAATCCCCAATCATCGTCACCATCATAGTTAACAATCGAAACATTAGCCAGAGGGTAGGAAATATTGGAACAAAACTGGTGATCGCTAGATAATTTAAAAAACAACAACTTACCAGTGCCATTGCAGTTGCATTCATAGTAGCCGATTAAGTCAGAACACTTTCCATGAACGCAAGGACTGGAGGCGCACTCGTCAATGTTGATCTGACAGAGGATCCCAGTGAATCCTGTGCTACAGTTGCAGAAGAAATTACCAGGCAAATTGCTGCAGTTACCACCGTGCTCGCACAAACTGTTGTTTGAACATTCATTGACATCATCGGTGCAGTTTTCACCTATCCAGCCTGGGTTGCCTAAGGAATCTGAACAGGAACAATAACAACACAGTGACTAGTAATTAATAGTCCATTATATACTTCTAATATTAGTTTTCTTATTCTTTCCCAAGCACGGATAAATCTATACAGCGTGGACTAGTCGTGATTGACCAAGCACACAGATTAATCTACTGAACGCGTCCTTATTTGATTCTAATCCGCATACAGTTGTCTTTGAAGTGTTACAGAGCCCATTCTTCGATCTCCGATGAACAGCAAACACGTGTGGTTCACTGCTTCTGCTTTAATTTAGATAACATTTTCACACATTTCTTCAATGGTGGTGAGCCAGAAACGGTTAGACTCTGCCAGGGAAGTTGCAGAGCTTGTTATAAACTATGCTAGTAATGATTCTGCTGATTCTGACCAATTATTCCAGAGGAACCCCCCCAAATTTTATTGACAAATTTTTCAATAGTTCAATTTGTGTGCAGTACCCGTGAATTGTAGGAAAATGCCCTGCACCGCCAGGCCAGAGGTAAATTAACCGCCAGGCCAGAGGTAAATTAACCGCCAGGCCAGAGGTAAATTAACCGCCAGGCCAGAGGTAAATTAACCGTCGTGCACAGACAGGATAGAACCAGCTAACAGAAGCTGCGGTGCAGTAGCGATGTATTTTGTATGCCCGGGAGTCTTTCCCAATGTGTCCATTGCTGCTGATCAGAAGGTGGTTGGAGGTGTTGCGCAGTGTTGAGCAGCGGGAAAATGCTGTCTTGTTTGCAAATAAAAGAAAGGAGGTTTGACAGGAATTAGGTTAATAATGGTTGTATGGTTCAATGTGTGACTGTAATGGGTGTGTTCAGATGCTCCCTGCTACATTGTGACTGGAGCATCTAGTGACTGTACGTTTTGGTGTGTATTGCCAGATGGTTGTTTTCAATGGACGTTGCATTATAATTTTTCTTCCTGCTTGCTGGGACCACTCCCATCCACTTACTAACAATTAAACATCAGAATTTAACACAAACACACCCCACACTGCAAAATCAGAAGGAAAAAAAAGTTTATAAGAAAACACCCAAACACACCAACATTGTGTGTATGCATGAAGTTTTTTTTTTTTTTTAAGGCAAGCAGATCACTTACTGCTTTTGCAAACACAAGTGTAGTTGTAGTCATTGGTAATATGGAAATTTGCGGCCTGTCGACATATCTGTGAGTTGTTGGCATTGCAGGGATGCCCCGCACAGGGCCCAGCATGTTCACACAAATCACCTGTTGAAATAATGTCAGTTTTTATTCCACATTGAACATTTCATGCTTAACAGCAGACACAGTGTACTATGAGAACCTAGCCTAGAATAGCAGCCTACCAGCAAGTCCACTTTAAGTCAAATAATAGTGGTAGAAGAGTTCAGTAAATGGCCAGTAAAAGTGTTCAGTAAATGGCGGTAAAAAAGTTAAGTAAACTGTGCACAAAATATTTAAAGTAAACGGCGGTAAAAGAGTAAATGATTAACAGAAAACCTTACCGTATGATGATGATAATGATGAGAATGATGATGATGATGATGATGCTGACAATGAAGACACTAATAATACCAGCAATAACAATTATAACAACTATTCCGACAGTAACTCGAACTCACCGGCATAAAAATCAGAACATTTGCAATTCCACTGAGTGCCCCACGGAGCCGAGGCGATGGTGCAATTCCCATTGTTCTGGCAAAGGCTGTGATCACAGGTGGCTTGCGAGCAATTTTTGCCCGTGTACCCATCCTTGCAGCTACAGTTGTAGTCCCCTTCATAGTTTGTGCAGTTCAAAGTGGTGTTTTCCACGCAGAACAAACCCTGCCTGCACTCATCCAGGTCCGATTCACACGCCACCCCTGAAATATGCAATGTTGTATGGAAATTTCTGATAATCAAGGTAATAATAATAACAATTATATAACTATAATAATAGTAACAATAAAATAATAATATATAAATAATAATACAAAATATGTAAATAACAATAATAATAATAATAATAATATTGAATGCTAGATACTCTATTTTATCTCTGAATGAGAGTCAAAGCATAGAAAATTGCAACCAACATTACATTACATTACATTATTATTGCTTTAGGTCCAGCGGACTCTTCCGAGCCAAATCAGGACCGGACAACCCCCGATCCGCATAAAAGATCTGCTGAAACAACCCTAGTGGTAAAACCGAAAGCTCTCCACCAGCCAGTCACTTTACAATAAAGACATCCCACGCAGGGGACGGCTGAGGCTTCACCCCAACTTATCGAACCCCCGTTTACAAAAACAAAATAGAATACAAACATCATTATAAATTATCAACAAAACACATACATATAAAATACCTACATTGCTAAATAATAACATCATAGGAAGCCCTAGTGACCACCTGGCAGAAAGCGTCCAATATTCCCAAAGCTGATCCAACAGACCTCATACACAAATAAGGAGTCTTATCCCGGAAGAGTTTTCAAGAAAAAAGGTAGGAGACTGGGCTAGCGAAGAAGACGATAGTATAGCAGATTGATAGAACAGAGCAGGAATGAGAAAGAGCAAATGAGAAAGACAGCGACAGTGGGAATTTAAAGCACTAAATTTCCAGAAAGTGGGGATACTATTTATACTGAAACCCCCGGCACCCCAACGGGGGTAATTGCAACCAACATACAAGCCTGCATGTTTCACACGCTGTAACATACACAACACACTTATTGCTCAAACATGCTCTGTACAGGCAGGAAGATCACTGCTTAGACAACAGAAAGGAAATTAGTTTAGAAAAGAAATTAGTTTTGCATAGATCTCTGAAATTTACATTGACTGCAGAAAGTAATGAACGAAATAACAGGATTAAACTTCATTACAATTTCAGGAGACAATAGAGAACTTTAGGAAGCACAGAAACTTGGTTCGTAGTTCTTTTTCGTAGGAAACACCCAGTCTACGTCATAATTTTTGTGCTTCCGGAAGGTCACATCTTCATTTGCATTATGGAGAAAACTTCACTGAGTGAAAATGCAGAATTTTCATCATTTTGACAAATCGTGATTCTCATGTAACTTTATGGTATTTTTTGCATATATCGGGTCAACTGCAATAAACGTAAGCTTGAATACATTCTTTGACTGTGTTCTCTCACCATTTGTTGTTGATTCGTTGATTCATTAAAATAGGTTTACCTTTTTCTCCAAAAAAAGGGTGCTGTATTTGGGCTGCTTTTGATTTTAGATGTAAAATGGCGGAGTTTGTAGTTCCGATTAAGATTTTCAACGCAAGTTTTGTATTATGTCTAGGTTTGAAGTGTTTCCTATAGGCATGGTAACGATTAAAATCACTCTTATGGTGTATTCTTATGAATGTGCACGAAAAGCCCTTGGTTTAGATGAGAGCCCTATACTATTAGGTTTGTAGGCCTAAACGGGTAAGTTAGTAGGTTAGCATAGGCAATGAACACAAGTTTGGGCAATAGAAGCTCTCTAGTTTGTGTTCTAAATAAAAAGGAGAAGAAAAAATAACTAATGCTCTATCCTAAACTTAACTTTCATTGGGAAAAGAGTTTTAGCCCACGATGAACCAAATCTAAAGATTCGTGCGTTTTCGACAAAAACAACCTCCACAAATTTGAGAATTATGATGGCATTTTTTACCTCCCCTGGATAAGGACGAACAAAATTTTGTCTGCAAATAAAGGTGCTGCAGCTTCAGAACAGCAGGCACAAAGAAAAGTTCGCAAGGATTTCCCGATTGCATAACCGGGAATGAAAGGGATCTCTATGAAGCAAGTTTCGCTGGTCGAACTAAAGTTCTCTATAGTCACTATATCTGTTTAATTTATTTTTTTTAAAGAAGAAAAAAATTCCATAAATGTAGAAGTGAATATAACATTTACAACAAAAAACCCATACATATTAAACGTTTAGATGGTGGCGGGAAAAGTTCAAATAAAGAAAACCAACATAAGTACCGGTATATCCAGTGCCCGCACAATCACAAGCATAGCTTCCAAACCTGTCGATGCACCCTCCACGCAGACACGGTTTACTGGAACACTCGTTTACATCTGAGTTACAAGTCTGCCCAGTAAAACCTGAAAGAAAAAAAAGGTTAAAACTAAGTAAATTGGTCTAACATAGATTGTCCCTCTTACCAGTGTAAGTTCTAGATCTTTTAGAATCCCAAACGTCCGTGTCATAAGCCTTTTCTAGATCAAACAACCGTTAACCAACGTGTCTGTGACGAAGAACTCGAAACGAACGAGATGATCTGAAGTGCTCCTGTTTTTTGCAGAAACCACACTGAGAGATATCAAGACCGTTGATGGATTCTAACTGCCACATTAAACTCTCATAAATCATTTTTTCCATAGTTTTGCACAAACAGCTTGTAAGGGCATGTTACACTCCGTTTGATGTTGGTGTTTTTCTATCAGTGATGATTCAGCCCCAATGCTGAAATACTGATGAGTGTAGCTCAGATTCGTTTATCCACGCAACCCGTCCAAACAGCATACAAGTCACAGAGTCGACGTATGAAGTTTTCCACTTTTATTCAGCACACATCAACAACTGCATACAATCACTCAAACGTCTTTCCACTCTCAAATTTACTTTCCAACTAACAACAACTTCAACTCTCTCTCATTTTTGAAACAGCGCGGCACTTAAATAGTCTCTTGATACTCCCGAATAACCTGGATCAATCTCGTTTGACGCAATTTAACCCTTTGAACCCGAAAAACCGATATATCGGTCTAGCCCTTAAACAGCAGTGCCCCGATATAAACAGTTGTGCCCCGATAGACTGATAAACCGGTCTCGTAACCTTACCTTAGTCTTGCGGTCCGTACAAAGCTTACTGTTCTTTCTAGTACTTGCTGTTTGGAATAGGGTTATTGGGAATGGGCTCAGAATTGGTGGGGCATCCAGGGTTCAAAGGGTTAACCAATCGCTTCTAACTTCGTCATCACTGACTTACGTCAATACATATTTTTTCTCCTTCCAGAACATCCTCTTGCTTCGACATGTATCGGGAAATTTCTATCGAGAGTAAACACGCAGATCCAGAAAATTCTACAACAGTATCGACTAACGAAAATTATCAACGTTATACAAAGCCTCTCCTAACAACAATGCAAACTCAAATCAAAGGTAAATAAACTCTATTATTGAATACTTTGCAAAACGAAACGATTAGATCTATCGTGCGCGTTTCCGACATACTTTCGTTCGCGTTTCAACGTAACAGGGCAATGGGCCTGTAGTTGTTTGGATCAGAGTGATCCTTACCAGGTTTTGGGATTGGAACAATAACTGCTTCCTGCCAAGATGGGGGAAAGGAACCAGAAGACCATCCAGCCTCTGGCCTTGCAGAACCAACCTAGGCTGTGCCTGTATGGGGTAGAATTTTGGGGAGAAAGAAGATATAGAAAGAACCAGTAAGATAGAAGAAAGAAAAAGGAAAAGCTGGGTGAAGTAGAATACATGTGAAAGGACCGGAAAGGCAGAAGCAAGACAAAAGGGAAGAAAAAGGGTTGGGCTAGCTTAGTCACCCAGCCAGATAGAGGAGCCGAGCCCAGGGGCTCCTCACACAATCACACACTCATTTGATTGATTGATTGATTTATTGTTGCTTTAGGTCCAGCGGACTCCTCCGAGCCAAATCAGGACCGGACAACCCCCGATCCACATAAAAGATCTGCTGAAACAACCCTAGTGGGAAAATTGAACGCCCTCCACCGGCCAGTCACTTTACAATAAAGACATCCCACGCGGGGGACGGCTGAGGGTTTACCTCAACTACGCGAACTGCCGGTTACAAAAACAAAATAGAATACAACCATCATTACAAATCATCAACGAAACATATACATATAAAATGCCTATATTGCTAAATACTAACATCATAGGAAGCCCTAGTGACCACCCAGCAGAAAGCGTCCAACACTCCCAAGCTGATCCAACAGACCTCATACACAAACAAGGAGCCTTGTCCAGGAAGAGTTTTCAAGAAAAAAGGTAGGTCATTGATCTAGCGAAGAAGAAGATAGTATAGCAGAGTGATAGGACAGAGCAGGAATGGGAAAGAGTATATGAGGAAGATAGCAACAGTGGGAATTTAAAGCACTAAATTTCCATAAAGTGGGGATACTATTTATACTGAAACCCCCGGCACTCCAACGGGGGTACTGTTGTTGCAGTGAATCTGTCATGCCTACAAAGGCAAGACAGGTTTTCAACTGGGGCTTTCACTGTTCCCTTTATAGGTTAGAACAATCTACAGTGGCAAGATTGCTCATGACCCCAAGGGGTACACACTCATTTAACATTAGTGCAAAACATAGAGAGAGAGGGGTTAGGGTCACACAATTTTAAAGTGTGTTGGGGGAGGCGCAGTAATAAACAAAAGTTAATCCCCACATACACACAAATATGCACAAAAACACACACACACGTACATGCACAAGCACACAAATGGGTAAGGCACACACACACATATAAATGGGTGAGGAAATATAAACAAACTCAAACTGGCATCCTTTCCCTAACTGTGATCAACTGACCTGCTTTGCACTGGCAGAAAAAGCTGTTGACACCATCTACACACAGTTCTGTACCGTTGCCATAACAGGCTGAACTGTTGCAGTCGTTGATGTTGATGTCACATACCTTCCCTGTGTAACCTGAAAAAACACTTCATCACGGTATTATTTGCCCCCATTTGGAGTTTGAGACAGTTATTCTGAAAATAGTCAAAAAGTAATAACCTTTCTTCTGAAAGTATTAATCCTGTAAATAAATGTAAAAATACATGAATAAGAAACAGATCAAGGAAGAAACAAGCAAACATGTCACACCTGGACTGCATCAACTGGTCCAATTTTGCTGCTCCTTGATGTTAAATACATACTGTTGTGACATATGGGAATGTACAACAAGAAAAAAAACAATTTTGTACAGCATATTTTACAATACAAAAAAACTCCAACAGCTCAAAGTAGTTCAAAAAATAAAAAAGTTCATTACCTGGATTGCAGGAACAGATGAAACTCTGTTAATTGATGTGGAAGTAACAGGAAACATTGCGACATGGGTTTGTAAAGCTTTAATATTATATCGGACACTATACTTCCTAACTAAAAATAGCCAAAGGTGGTTAAAGAATTTAAAAAAAAACCAAACAAATTATTTATTATTATGATTATAATTTGTTATTTATTTTTTCATTCTTTAACGATCTTTAGCTATTTTAAGTTAGGAAGTGTACTGTCCGATATACTGGAGCTTTACAAACCCATGTATATGCCCATATATATTTACCTGGATTACAAGTGCAGGTGTAGTTCTGTGTGCTGATGTTGGAGTGGCAGGTGCCGTTATGACAGGGGTTTGTAACACAGTAGTTGATGGTGGATTCACACAAAGACCCTGTGTAGCCTGGTGGGCAGGTGCAGGTGAAGTGTGAAGTGTTCTGACAGCAAAAGGAAAAATACAATAGACCTTTTTGTTTCGCTGCTTTCGGGCTTCACGAAGGTTACATAGCAGTCAGCCCCAATGTGCCGCTGACCCCAAGCTCAGTGTCAGAGGCTGCCGAGGGCATAAGCCTATGCTTCATAGATCTCTCCACACTCAGCTCGCTTCAACATCGCTGGTTTAGTGGAAATCAGTCTAATTAGTGTCTGCAAGGGAGACTGGAAACTCTGATATGCTCACCAAGTGTGAGTAACAATTCATATGGTTGACCTGAAGCTCACAAGCTAGCTCACTTGCCCAACTTGCCCAAAAAACCTGGTGCGATGACCTTGACCTTCAGTGACCTTGACATAACCTTGATCATCACGTGATCTCTCATATATGTGTCATCACGCAAACAACCCAAAGTTGCTGCATACTATGGATTAAATAAACAGCCAAAGCACTGTACAATGACCTATTTTTTGTATGTTTTTGCAAGGTCAAAATTACCTTGACCTTCAAGATCAACTCAAAAACGGAAAATATATGAAAGATCAATCTATCATCTCTAAATACAACAAGTTTGAACTTTATATATCTCATAGTTTAGGGTCAAGGTCACTTCAAAGTACCTATACAAGACGACTTTGGACAACTCCAGTGACCTTGATCGTGGAGTGAGGTTGACCAAATGTATATAGTATGTGTGTCTCATTGATATCTATCATGCATCAAAGAATCATAAGTTCAATATTAATAACTAGGGAAAAAATTTCTTTTTTTTTTTTTTACTAACATTTGATGACCATGTGACCTTGACTTTGGAGTGAAGTTATTCATTCACTGATAGATAGATATTCAATATTTATAGGGTCCAGCGGAATGCCATTCACTGATAGTTTATGAGGTCTCATGGGTATACACCATCTTACCAAGCTTGTTTGTGATAGTTGAAATAGGTACATAGACTCACATTGCCATGCCTGTGAGTCAATAATATATCACTTCTATATTTCCTGCCAAGAACAACCTCTTGTTGCCCCCAAATAATAAGATTTCCAGCCTTGTTTCTTAGAATCAAGTCTTGAAAATATAAATTGGTCAGACTATCGTTTTCTGTGTTACATCTCTGTACAAACACATACACATGAAAGTGTTTGCAGGGAGTGTGAAACTGCTAAAGGACAAGAGAGAAGAAATAGAAAAATAAAAGAACTTACCGAGTTAACATTGCAAGTAGCTCCATTCTGACAGAAGTTGTCTGTACAATTTTTGTTTATCTGCAAAACATACACACAAATTATTACGGTCACATCACACAGGAGAAGGAAAGAAGTCAAGAAGTCGAAGATTTTTTGCAGCTGCAACACAAATAAATCAAAAACTCCATCGTTACAAGCCGTTCCACTCTAGTCTATGTCATAAACGCCCTAAGACACACCAAGGATGTTAAAAGTGCCGGTCTGTTTGACAAAAGAAAGTGAAAAATTGTGCTGCTGATAGAATAGAAGTCCACTTGTCCAATGGGCAATATCGCCTTCCAACTTCTGTCTCCCCCCCCCCCTTCCCTCATTCTCCTCCTTTACATACTTTTGCCAAGTGTCTCTGAATCATGCACTCTCTCTCTCATCATTGCAGACAATCTTTGTTTTAGGGGGTGGAGGGTGGGGGGTGGGAGGTGGGGTGAAGGGGTTAGTTAGTTATTTATTGTTTACAGGGTCCAGCGGACTGCAAAGAGCCAAATCAGGAGCACGAAATCAGGACCACAACAGTTACTTGATTGAAAGAGGACTCACTCCTGATCCGTATAAAAGATCTGCTGAAACAACCCTAGTGGTAACACTGAAGGTACTCCACCAGCCGTCACTTTACAATAAAGGCACCCCACGCAGGAGATACTGAGGCTATTCTCTTAATTTATCAAACACAAAAAAAGAAGAATATAAACATCATTACAAAATATCAACAAAACACATACATATAAAATGCCTACATTACAGTCCCCTATATGCGAAAGTGTCCGGGGACGTTAATCTACACAACGAACGAACAAATGCCTACATTGCTAAATAATAATATCATAGAAAGTGTAATCGCCGCCATTTAGATAAGGTTATTTCCATTCGCTCGTCAAACGCCTCGTATCAATTTAGGGCCTGGTCAAGTAATGACGCACACGAAACACAGAAGTAGCATAGAGTTCATTTATTCATAGTCAAAGAACATTCACGGAAAATGTCAACGTCTCATATAATAATACGTATGTGTGTGTGTACATATCAGTATGGGGACAACTAATTTCTGTATATGTGACTATAAACTACTTCTTGTGCCAGACGATGTGTGGTAAAATACTGCGAAAAGAAAGAAACATAAACACAAGAAACATTAGCAAGTGTACCAAACAATGCCTCAAAACCCTTAATCAACAAGATACAATCAAAGCAATGAGACGGAAAGAATATACATACTAGAGGACAACTTAGAGACAAATACTTTAGTTGATTTCAAAGAAGACAATTTAGCTAAGGTTACGTGGAACCAAGCCAGAACAAACAAAGGAACGAACGCTTTACGTTCCTTTAACTTGCACGACGATTAGGCTACGTTTATTCTTTCAAGCCTCAAAACAATTGGCGCAAGACAATTTGACTATGCTCATCTAACATTAGTCAATTCATTAATACAAACAATTCGGCTACGTTCACCCAACGAGCCTCGGTACGGTGCCTAAACTAGGAAATATTCGTCGATGACCTAGCTCAGTAAAACATTTATAACTGAATTCACATACATAAACATTTAACAACATATTATAGGAAATACACATGAAGTCCCAAAACGTAGCTATCTACCTTGGCATAGACAAAGCAGCAAAGCTTTAAGGAAACACTGTATAAATACCCAAGTGGGTTAACATTTCGAATAAGGCCGATAATTTCGACAAAAAACGTTATCTTCATTAAAGACCAAAACAGTTATCTTTTTCGTCAAAACTTAGTCCGACAAATTGCGACGACAATTAGCTTTAATCAAGCCAAGACGTTCAGCATAATCAGTGCATTATGACTGACCACAAGCTAAAAACAAATAAACTTGACTTGTCCTTATTTACAAATCCTGAACAAAGTGTTCATTCAATAATTCTTCTGACAAAAGACCAAGTTATAAATCAAAACGAATTCTATCAAGCATTAGAAAATCAAAAGCCCAAAGAATATCAGAATCAAATCAATCCGCAGAAAAGGCATCAAATCAGTCACTAAAACGAGAAAATCATAAAGGTCATAATCATTTGCACAAAGCAACAAAACATATGCAAAACGCAAAATAACTATAAGTACCTTATGACCGCTGTAAGACGTTTGGAAACCACACAGATCCAAAAGGCGACAACAACGTCTGGTACCAAAGGCAGGTAAAATAAAAGCTTTTCACAAAACTACAAATCGTGAACATCACATTTAAACTCTATCTTTCTAAACAGGTGAGCACAATTTTTATATCATATAAACTAAAAACGACGCAACCTTCTCTCAGACCCAGCAATCTAACTAACCAGAAAAGCTGAAACAAGCGTATATATGTGTTACTATCAAAACTCAGTCTTGCGTCATAATCCCGATCTCATGAGAAAAAATACGCAAACAATATTTACAAGCGAAACACAGTTCACCACTAATATTCAAACCCCATACCAAAACTCTGCACGCTTTTGCCACTGATTTGAGAGAGCAATAGATCCGGAGAGAGGGTGAGAGAGAAGGGGGAGAAACACGACAATCACAAAGAGAAGAATCACGACAAACACAGTTAGAGGGGTAAGAAAGACAGGCACCAAAAACAAGTGAAAGAAAATAAATAAACAGTCCAGTCATAAAACCAAAAAGATGCGTCGGGTTGGCCAATGAGGTGATGATACGTCTTGTCCGTCAAAATCAATAAAACCAAACAAAAGAAAACGATAGAAAGAAGAAGCAACATGCAGTGGGGAGGAAAAGTAGGACAGATAAACGAAGTACACTTTACACACCAAGAAAGTACATGATATCACAAATAACAGACTCTCTCTCTCTCTCTCTCTAGATCAAATAGCCCATAATTAGTTTCAAAACTTATCTAAGTATATATTGATAACACATGACTCATAGGCATGCACACACCCGGCCTTAATTATGTCCAGGTAATTAACACATTTGAAATCAATAACATTAACATTTCTACAATCACACCAGAAGTCATTATTGGAACAACAACCAAAAAAAAACATGCAGCATTTAGATTTCAATCAATCAATTCAATCGTTCGTAGCGATAGTTGTGGCCACGTTCTGGTTACCTCCTCCTCTGTTGTCATTCCCTCGCTTGTCGGGTCTTCGGCCACTTTCCCCACCATCTCGTTTCATGTACACAAAGTTCTTCTCGTGTAGGCATGTGGGATGTTTTTTGTTACAAATCCGCACACCTCTCTGTTGTCACACTGACGTGAATTGTGCTCCTTACTTATCAGGCAGCCAAAGCAGAGGTTCGATTTCATGATGAAAGTCCTTTTCTCAGCAACGGACTTCTTGGCGAAAACTTCGCACTGACCCAGGTTATGGCTTGTTTGGGTACAGAATTCGCAGAAGGGGGAAGTCTCCGTCCGGGTAGACAGGGCATTCTTCTTGGAACGGCGCGCTGGGTGTGTTGGACAATGTGACCCTTGTAGACGTAGGAGGGAAAGCTCCGGAGCCGAATACTGGGTCGTTACTAATGTCGGCTTCTTGTGTCACAAAGTTAACAAGTTCAGCGAAATTGGGGTACCTTTCTTGTTCGATCTTCGTCCGGGACACGTTCCGGCACCAGCGGTGTACCATCCAGTCCGGGAGTTTGCCGATAATACGTTTGAGGTATTGGGCGTCGTCTAAGATCCCTAATCCTCCTACCTCCTTGGCTGCAACAGCACACTGCTGTAGAAAATCCGCAAGCCGTCTAAGTCCCAAGTAATCTCGGCTTTTAACAATGGCCCACTCGTCCAACTTTGTCCTGAAAGCTTGTGAGACCACGTAACTGTTGCCGTACCTTCTTTCCAAAACTGACATTGCCTTGTCGTAGGCCTCGGGTTCGCTCAGCAGGAAGAATCCAGCCACGGCGTCCTTCGCTGTTCCTCCCAGGTAGCGCTGGAGATACAGGAGTTTCTCGCCCGATGCTATCCTCTGTCGTTGAATCAGAAAAGAAAAGGCAATCTTCCAGGTTGGATAGAGGAGCGGGTCGCCGTGGAAGATAGACGGTTCTTGCATGGGAAGTCTATTCAGCAGGAGAGCGTCCGAAAGCGTTTGGGCAAGTGAGTCTGTGGAGGAGTACTGCATCTGGAGCGGAGCTGGAACAGATCTGGGTTCGGCATAAGACGACGGGTAAATACCTCTGGGTGCCGCAAGGCGATCAAAGTCAATGTTCGTGGGACCGTTCTCTGGAACACCTACTCTGGGGAGGTGACACGAGGTGGGGGAGTACGTAGGACCATCAGGGCTCGGCACGAAAATCTTTGCTTCAGGGCTCAAATGTCTCTCTGCAAAGTGTACAGAGCGGAGAGGGAGGGGTTGGTAGGTGGAAGGCATGGGGTCCGCTGGTGTGGACAGATAAGCATGCCTCTCCTGCTGCTCTGGGATCTCTGGAGGCCTGTAGTGACGGTCAGCGTGCAGGGCGTCGAAGTTGCGAGCAGCAGCTGTATCGAGATGCGCAGAGAGGCGATGACCCTCATACGATGTACTCGGGAAGACACCAGGGGGTTGCTGCCAGGGTATCGATGTCTGGTAATAACGAGACGACATCCTAGGAGAGGACGCGAAAGAGTACACGGTCGTGGTGGTGGTCGTTGTAGAGGTGCGGGCCATGTACCTGACGCAATCAAAGGAAGCGTCAACGGTCGCAGTAGTGCCCACTCCCCTCCCGTGGCTCTCCAGGCGAGCGGTAGCGGGGGGAATGAAGAGGGCGTGGCTTCCGGCGGGGTCATCATTCACGACCCTGACGGTAGCAGTAGTCGTGAAAGCGGGAACGGCGTCTCCGTCCTCCCTGAGAGCGGAAGCTGAAAAGATGTCGCCGGCAGCTCTGTCTACGGTAGCCTTCGAAGTCACCGTGGTGATGGCAGCAGGGTGTCCCATGGAGGGCTGGTCCTGTCCGGGCTGATGTTCCACGGCAGCATCTCCTCTTCCTCCTAACATGCTAGTGTTTGCGACTATCAGGGAGGTAGTTGCCTGTGGGGCAGCTAGTGTAGTCGATGTGGGAGACTGAGGGTGGAAGTGAGTGCTTCAGCAGATTTACCGTTGGGAGAAAGGGAGGATTCTGAGGGTGAGCATCAGCTTGTTCTAGCACGCTTAGTATGGCTGAATTAGTCTTTATTTCAATGTCTGTTCTCAGCAACTCTAGCTGTCTAATGCTCTCTCTCTTCCTTCTCTCGAACTGCATTTTAGCTCTAGTTTCTGCTATCTTTCTAGTAGCCTCTTGATCGGCCTCTTCTCTCTTTCTAGCAGCTTCTAGTCTTTTTCTAGCAGCCTCTTCCTCAACCACTCTGGCACTCTCCTGATCATCTAGCTCCTCTATCAGTCTCGCGTGTTCGCTTTCTAAAGCTAGGCCTGCGCGTCTAGCACTGAGAGAAGCGGCTTTCATTCTTATCTCGAGTTTGAGGGAAGCTGTGGAGATTACGCTAGAATTAGTTGACGACCTAACGGAAGATTCCCTAGACGAACCACTGGCGTCACTTTTCTTGGTCGATCGGTGGCTAGACGCTTTGCTACCATGATGCGAACTAGTCCCTGTAGGAACTTCAACAGTCCCTTCGTTCACGGCACGCACTATGTTAGAGATGACCTCTTGGGCTTGCATCTGAGCATTCTCCCAGTCTTCTAACGTCACTTCACCACCGCCTAGCTTAACTAGCTTCTCTTGAATTTCTCCGAGTTCACTTCGCATCTGAGAAATCCGCACTCTTGCCCTTGCTAGGTTTTCTAGATTGGGTTCGTCTTTGCCTAATTCTTTCACTGCCGTAGCAATAGCCTTCACCAGCAGAGACCTTTGTTGACTAAAGAGTTCTGTCTTTATTTCAATGTTATATGCTTTGCCTTTCTCAGTAGGTTTGGGTTCGCGTTTGGATCTAGTGACATCTTCCGGCTGTTCTATTGGTATCTCAGTCTCTGTTTCACCATCTTCTACCTCATCTTTCGACTCGTGTTTCACAGGGGAGACTATTCCCTCTTCTATCTCTTCCTTATCCATGATAAGATCAATGTTCAGTTCTTAGTACTGCAAGACGTGGCCAAAACGAAGAAAGTTATATTCTTCTCAGAAGCTGGTTATTCATTTAAAGAACACCTGAGCAAGGCTTAGCGAAGCTGGTTAAAGAGTAGTTGCTGGGTCTAGGTTGGTCGCAATTAAAACAGAATAAAAGTCCTGTTGTCTAAATGCTTGTTTGAGCGACAACTAGCAGACAATGATTATTCTTGTTTATGTTATTCGTCTACCAAGTAATGTTCAAAACGTACTGTAGGAAACGAGCGAGAGAAAACTCTATCCCACAGATTGTAATAAGTCCTAAATTCAAAGGGGGGTGACGAGAGGCTCAAAGTATTTTACTGTAATCGCCGCCATTTAGATAAGGTTATTTCCATTCGCTCGTCAAACGCCTCGTATCAATTTAGGGCCTGGTCAAGTAATGACGCACACGAAACACAGAAGTAGCATAGAGTTCATTTATTCATAGTCAAAGAACATTCACGGAAAATGTCAACGTCTCATATAATAATACGTATGTGTGTGTGTACATATCAGTATGGGACAACTAATTTCTGTATACGTGACTATAAACTACTTCTTGTGCCTAGACGATGTGTGGTAAAATACTGCGAAAAGAAAGAAACATAAACACAAGAAACATTAGCAAGTGTACCAAACAATGCCTCAAAACCCTTAATCAACAAGATACAATCAAAGCAATGAGACGGAAAGAATATACATACTAGAGGACAACTTAGAGACAAATACTTTAGTTGATTTCA
The DNA here is from genome assembly GCA_036898135.1 of Oncomelania hupensis. Taxonomy (NCBI): domain Eukaryota; kingdom Metazoa; phylum Mollusca; class Gastropoda; order Littorinimorpha; family Pomatiopsidae; genus Oncomelania; species Oncomelania hupensis. The sequence continues at coordinate 2,250,593 of CM072527.1, forward strand.
AAGAAGACAATTTAGCTAAGGTTACGTGGAACCAAGCCAGAACAAACAAAGGAACGAACGCTTTACGTTCCTTTAACTTGCACGACGATTAGGCTACGTTTATTCTTTCAAGCCTCAAAACAATTGGCGCAAGACAATTTGACTATGCTCATCTAACATTAGTCAATTCATTAATACAAACAATTCGGCTACGTTCACCCAACGAGCCTCGGTACGATGCCTAAACTAGGAAATACTCGTCGATGACCTAGCTCAGTAAAACATTTATAAATGAATTAACATACGTAAACATTTAACAACATATTCTAGGAAATACTCCTGAAGTCCCAAAAACGTAGCTATCTACCTTGGCATAGACAAAGCAGCAAAGCTTTAAGGAAAAACGGTGTAAATACCCAAGTGGGTTAACATTTCGAATAAGGCCGATAATCCGACAAAAACGTTATTTTCATTAAAGACCAAACAGTTATCTTTTTCATCAAAACTTAGTCCGACAAATTGTGACGACAATTAGCTTTAATCAAGCCAAGACGTTCAACATAATCAGCGCATTATGACTGACCACAAGCTAAAAACAAATAAACTTTACTTGTCCTTATTTACAGATCCTGAACAAAGTGTTCACCTCAATAATTCTTCTGACAAAAGACCAAGTTCTAAATCAAAACGAATTCTATTAAGCATTAGAAAATCAAAAGCTTAAAGAATATCAGAAACAAATTAATTTGCAGAAAAGGCATAAAATCAGTCACTAAAACGAGAAAATCATAAAGGTCATAATCATTTGCACAAATCAACAAAATATATGCAAAACGCAAAATAACTATAAGTACCTTATGACCGCTGTAAGACGTTTGGAAAACCACACAGATCCAAAAGGCGACAATAACGTCTGGTACCAAAGGCAGGTAAAATAAAAGCTTTTCACAAAACTACAAAGATATTTCTCTTATAAATCGTGAACATCACATTTAAACTCTATCTTTCTAAACAGGTGAGCACAATTTTTATATCATATAAACTAAAAACGACGCAACCTTCTCTCAGACCCAGCAATCTAACTAACCAGAAAAGAGTTGACACAAACTTATATATGCGTTACTACCAAAACCAGTCTTGCGTCATAATCCCGATCTCATGAGAAAATATACGCAAACAATATTTACAAACGAAACACAGTTCACCAATAACATTCGAACTCATATCAAAACTCGGCACGCTTTTGCCACTGACTTGAGAGAGCAATAGATCCGGAGAGAGGGTGAGAGAGAGAGGGGAAGAAGGGGAAACACGACAATCACAAAGAGAAGAATCACGACAAACACAGTTAGAGGGATAAGAAAGACAGGCACCAAAAACAAATGAAAGGAAATAAATGAACAGTCCAGTCATAAAACCAAAAAGATGCGTCGGGTTGGCCAATGAAGTGATGATACGTCTTGTCAGTCAAAATCAATAAAACCAAACGAAAGAAAACGATAGAAAGGAGAAGCAACATGCAGTGGGGAGGAAAAAGAGGACATAAACGGAGGACACTTTACACACTAAGAAAGTACATGATATCACAAATAACAAAGACTCTCTCTCTCTCTCTAGATCAATAGCCCATAATTAATTTCAAAAAGTATCTAATTACATATTGGTCACACATGACTCATAGGCATGCACAGAAAGCCCTAGTGACCATTTGGCATAAAGCGTCCAATATCCCCAACCTGACCCAACAAACCTCATACACAAATGAGGAGTTTTGGAAGAGATTTCAAGAAAAGTTAGGTGACTGGTCTATTGAAGAATAGTGTAGCTAAATAGATTGATAGAACAGAGTAGGATTGAGAAGAAAGAAGGTGACAGGGGATAGTGTGAGCGGGTCACTGAATGATGAATCTACCTATGCACACAAGTCAACTGACTTTATAGCATCACTGTAAGTTTTTAACCAAAGGCTACGTATTTTATGATGCTGTGTTGCAGGTTTGAGAGGAAATGATGATGGATTGGGTGCCTGGAGTGTGAGTGTTTACCAACATCAGAGCAAATTTCTTGTGTAATAACTTTACTGGGCGGAAATACAAATTCTTTAATCTGTAACTGTGGTTAATGGGCTTATGAGTAATATAGCATAGCATAGTTCGGCATATACAGTAGGTTAACAGCTTTTGGCCCTCATATTAAATTTTGACCAGACCAGACCCGAGGCCTCAGTGTCGACCAATTTAGAACCTTTTAGACTCCAAATTAATGGAGTAGATGCTATAATTAAATAACTATCTATACAATTCTTGAAAACATTGAGTGGCTCAGCATCCACAGCCTAAGTGATTTAGCAACCATTGTAATATTTACTTCTACCAGGCTGCTGACTTTAGCTTGGAGAGTGAGTGTGTGTATCAGGCGAAGTGGATGAGAAGAACATTGTGGTTTAACATCACCAGAAGTTAAGTAGGAAGTGCTGTACTCACTATGTTGACATTACAGAGGTCGCCCGAGTAGTTAGCTGGACAGGTGCACAAGTAACCACGGTTGACTTGAGGATTTTGCACACAGGTACCGTTGTTAGTGCACGAGTTGTTGGCGCATAGGTCCTGCACTGTCTGGCATCTGTAACATAAGAGTTAAACGATAGTAAGAAGAAGGTTAAGTTGTTTATAATTTGTGGGAAACATGGAAATGTTTTGATAACTGCAAGAAGGCTGTTTACTTATCTTTGCTAATCAAAACTACTGATCTATATAATTCACTTAATGTGATCCAAAGATTATAATGAACTTTCTGATATGCATGAAATTAACATGAACAAATTCACCAAAAACAACAAAGGCTACTTCCCCTTGAAGACTTTTTGGGTGTATGTGAACTTTGCATGTGTAAGCATATGTGAGTGTTTAGGTCTGAACAAGAGTGAGTGGGTGAGTGTGTGTGTGTGTGTGTGTGCGTGTGTGTGTTTGTGTGTGTGTATGAATAAATGTGGGTTCAAATCATGCTCATAACCATTAAATGAAATAACATTAAAATAACATAAAAGAAAAAATGACAGAAAGAAAGCAACATGGAAAGAAAGAAATAAAACAAAAAAGCAACCAGAAACTGAGAAAGAAAGAAAGAAAGACGAGAAAACAAACAGGTACAATGAAACTGCACATGCTATTATACACCTTCATAAAGACACACCTGACAGGTGAGGCCCACAATAACACATACAGGTACGCCAAACACACCACCACCACTGCTTTCTTCCAGGTGACCACATTCCCGGTTTTCAGGCGGTGGTTGTGGGGGTGTAAAATCTCCTTGCTACATCGCTGCAGATAATGATGACATTGGTGGGTTTGTCTGGTCTCCATGAACACTTGATAAAGATTTTGTATTCTTTGGAAGTCTGGTCAGCTCTTGATAGTCCAGATCACTTTGTTATCCATACTGGAATTAGTTTCCTCACAGCATAGAGCACAGAGCATATCTAGCATGATATAGCTGAGCCAGAGCCTGTGTGTGTTTTCATATTACTTTTTTAAATTTCGCTATCCTATATCTTGTACACAGTTATTGTTCTCTCACTGCAAGTACAAAAGCGCAGAACATCTATCACTATTAGTTTTAAGCACAGTTATTACCATACAATTCACGATATTGTATAGAACTATAACTAAATCGCATACTTTTAAATGTTAAAAAAAAATTAATCAGAAATTCAGTCACACCCAAGCCACAATGATTTATAAACCTCAAAAGTATTACCATAAAAAATTAAATGAAATAAAAAAATAAATTTAAAAAAAAAATAATAAAGAAAAGGGAAACGCAAAAAGAGCCGGCCACAGAAAAGTGAGAAGCTTGACAGCCACAGAAACGTGTAAGAAGTACGCGAAGTAAAAACTCAGTGACAAAGCAACAGAAACATTCATGAGCAGGAGGTCATATATAATCCTCTTCCTATGATGGAAGTTGTCTGAGCAGATTGGAACAATCAACTGAAAATTTAATGTGTGTAAAGGCAATGTGTATATTTGGAGGTAAAAAAAAAAAGTGTACAGTTAACACTCTTAATGAGTTTTGAATTCACAATAAATCAAAGCCAGATTTAAAAAAAAGACTGATGGAAAAACCTTCAGACAAGACGTTTTTGCATTTTAGGCGCAGGAGTCTAAGTTGAGGGAAAAGGTTGAGGCGAATAGCTAGAATTTTTTGGTAGTTCTATCGCTATAAGTGAAGAGAACCAGAGAAATAGCGTGTGTGCATGTATGCTTTTGCTTGCATGTGGGTGTGTGTGTGTATGTGTGTGTGTGTGTGTGCGCGAGATCTGTTTGTTTTTCATGTATATATGCAGTGGAGATCTTGTCACATACTATTACTACTATTACTACTATTACTACTACTACTACTAGTACTACTACTACTACTACTACTACTACTACTACTACTACAAGGTACCTCATGGAACTTCTTTAAAAAAACATAAATGTTGATTCAGGAACACAAAGCCTTATACAGCTTTCACATTCAGTGTCATTTTTGTTCATCAAGGAATGATCAACCATTACAATTCTTCCGTCTATGAGAGTCTGTATCATGTTTTGATCATTGTTGATATATAGCAAATTTATGATTCCCCCACCCCCTCCCCCTCCATTTCCCCCTCCCTCTTCCCCCCCCCCCTTCCTAAACACACACAAGGTCTTTGCGATTGAACTCTGCCCGATACTTAAAAATAAATTGGTTTGCAAATCGTCCAGCAATAATGATCTGGGCAAAAACATTTCACAGTATCCTATCGAGCTAAGACATGTATGCTAGTCTTGGCATAAAGTCCTGCACAAACAGACTAAAAAAACAACAACCACAAGCTTATCTGGAACTATAATTATAATAAACTTTCACAACAGAGACGAGAGAGAGAGAGAGAGAGAAAAAGAGAGAGAGAGAGAGAGAGAGAGAGAGAGAGAGAGAGAGAGAGAGAGAGAGAGAGAGAGAGAGAGAGAGAGGGGGAAAGAGAGAAAGAGAGAGCAAGAGAGAGAGAGAGAGCAAGAGAGAGAGAGAGAGAGAAAGAGAAAGAGAGAGAAAGAGAGAGAGAGAGGAGAAAGAGAGAGAGAGAGAGCAAGAGAGAGAGAGAGAGAAAGAGAAAGAGAGAGAAAGAGAGAGAGAGAGGAGAAAGAGAGAGAGAGAGAGCAAGAGAGAGAGAGAGAGAAAGAGAAAGAGAGAGAAAGAGAGAGAGAGAGGAGAAAGAGAGAGAGGAGAAAGAGAGAAAGAGAGGAGAAAGAGAGAGAGGAGAAAAAGAGGAGAAAAAGAGAGAGGGGAAGAGAGAGAGAGAGAGAGATGAGAAAGAGAGAGGGAGAGAGAGAGACAGAGTGTGGGTGGCCTAAGGTAGTGTGGAGGTGAGATAAGAGAGGGTTGGATGGTCTAGAGAGAGAGACAGAGAGAGAGAGACAGAGAAAGAGAGAGATAGACAGAGATTGTGTGTGGGGGTGGGAGTAAGGTGGGATCGGGAGATAAGACAACCTGGGAAGCCAAAGCATAGAAATTAATTATTGATGTATTGTGTCTACACTGCCACTGTGTGAAGGTTGGGCAGTTTAGCTGTTATGACATGAGATGTAGAAAGACCCTACTGTGTTATATAATACATTCCTAGATTTTATTAGAAGCCGATGTACACGGCATATAGATAGACCTATAACGTAAGCATGAGGAAGAACAATCCCCAAACTACAAAAGGCAAAACTCAATACAATGAACGTAAACTGAATTTAACTCCGAATAGAAAAACAAAGTCCTACATCTCCCCTCCTCAAGCCTACCCCCTCTCAAAAACAAACAAAAACAATATCCACACACTAAATAAAAACTTCATTGACAAGACAGCAGAACACAGCTGTGCCCTATAGCGTTTTATTATTATCATTATTATTATTATTATTATTATTATTATTATTATTATTATTATTATTATTAGAAAACATTTGTGCCCTATAGCGTTTTATTATTATTATTAGAAAACAGTTGTGCACTATAGTGTTTTATTATTATCATTATTATTATTATTATTAGAAAACAGTTATGCCCTATAGCGTTTTATTCTTATTATTAGAAAACAGTTGTGCACTATAGTGTTTTATTATTATCATTATTATTATTATTAGTAGAAAACAGTTGTGCCCTATAGCGTTTTATTATTATCATTATTATTATTAGAAAACAGTTGTGCCCTATAGCATTTTATTATTATCATTATTATTATTATTAGAAAACAGCTGTGCCCTATAGCGTTTTATTATTATTATTATTATTATTATTATTATTATTATTATTATTATTATTATTAGGAAACAGGTGTGCCCTATAGCGTTTTATTATTATCATTATTATTATTTTTGGAAAACAGCTGTGCCCTATAGCGTTTTATTATTATCATTATTATTATTATTAGAAAGCAGTTGTGCCCCATAGTGTTTTATTATTATCATTATTATTATTATTATAAAACAGTTGTGCCCTATAGCGTTTTATTATCATTTTTATTAGAAAACAGTTGTGCCCTATTTCGTTTTATTATTATCATTATTATTATTATATTAGAAAACAGTTGTGCCCTATAGTGTTTTATTATTATCATTATTATTATTATTCGAAAACAGCTGTGCACTATTTCATTTTATTATTATCATTATTATTACTATTAGAAAAGAGTTGTGCCCTATAGTGTTTTATTATTATAATTGCTATCCTATCCTATCTCATAACTCGGAGGTCGTTGGGGCACCACAGACGATCGTTTAACCAGCGCACTCCATTTTTCTCTGTCCTCAGCTAATCTCATGGTTTTGCTCAGTGTCAAGCCAATCCATTCTCGAATGTTGTCCTCCCACCTATTTTTCTCCCTCTTCTTCTGCCTCTTTACACCATGCCCTGCACGATGGTCTTTATCATTATTATCATCATTATCATTGTTATTATTATTATCATTATTACTATTATTATTATTTATTTTTTTAACAAAGTACTGATGTCATTGAAAAACCACAAACATACATGTAACCCATACTCACCCTCCCCCCACCCCCTTTCCAACCCACTCCCTTACCCATCACACTTCAGATAAATGATAACAGATTTCACAACATGCTTTTCGTTCAGCTAAAAACATTGAAAGACTTGTCAAGGAAATGTTTAAAAAAAACACACACAATAATTAAATCCCCAGGAAGAAGGGACAGGCACTAAAGACCACACCTCACTAACTCAGGAACAGGAATGACAAAAATGTGTTAGGGTCCAAGTTCTTAGTTAATGACTCATTGCCAAGGGCAAGCATGTACTGAGATGCTGGAGTGAATTAGAAGTGGGGTCAAAGGAATTACCACAGGTGATAGGCATAGTTAGGTAGAGTGCGAGGGGAGGGGAGGGGGAGAGGGAGAGGTGGGGGTACTCAAGAGTAAAAACTAGTATTACATTACTAAATACAGTGTACTGCCACATTGGCCATACCTGTGTAGTACATTACTATATACAGTGTACTGCCACATTGGCCATACCTGTGTAGTACATTACTATATACAGTGTACTGCCACATTGACCATACCTGTGTAGTACATTACTATATACAGTGTACTGCCACATTGGCCATACCTGTGTAGTACATTACTATATACAGTGTACTGCCACATTGGCCATACCTGTGTAGTACATTACTATATACTGCCATATTGGCCATACCTGTGTAGTACATTACTATATACTGCCATATTGGCCATACCTGTGTAGTACATTACTATATACTGCCATATTGGCCATACCTGTGTAGTACATTACTATATACTGCAATATTGGCCTAACCTGTGAAGTACATTACTATATACTGCCATATTGGCCATACCTGTCTTCTTTGAGCCGAAGGAAATTGCCCAGTTACAATTTCATTACTCTATATTTTTGTTACAAAACAATGTTGACTCTAACATTTTGGCACTTATGAAGTTCTATTTATTGAAGAAGGAAAAACCACACTGAAGTTTCAAAGGAAATTAAAATTGTGTATATATTTAGGGGTCAATTGGTTGGTGGTTAAATTAACCCCACAGTTTAGGGCGAATGTTAATTGGTCTAGATTAAAAAATGCCCTCCAAGTGAGTAATCTGTTCTGAACTGTAATTATTGGTCTCCTCCCTTCAACCCTACTCCCCAATCTCTCACTTTCTCTCTCACATGCACTCTCTCTCATATGCACTCTCTATAACACTCTCTTCCATTCTTTCTCACATGCACTCTCTATAACACTCTCTTCCATTCTCTCTCACATGCACTCTCTCTCACATGCACTCTCTATAACACTCTCTTCCATTCTCTCTCACATGCACTCTCTATTACACTCTCTTCCATTCTCTCTCACATGCACTCTCTATTACACTCTCTTCCATTCTCTCTCACATGCACTCTCTATAACACTCTCTTCCATTCTCTCACATGCACTCTCTATTACACTCTCTTCCATTCTCTCTCACATGCACTCTCTATTACACTCTCTTCCATTCTCTCTCACATGCAATCTCTATAACACTCTCTTCTATTCTCTCTCACATGCACTCTCTATAACACTCTCTTCCATTCTCTCACATGCACTCTCTATTACACTCTTTTCCATTCTCTCTCACATGCACACTCTATTACACTCTCTTCCATTCTCTCTCACATGCACTCTCTATTACACTCTCTTCCATTCTCTCTCACATGCACTCTATAACTCTTCCATTCTCTCTCACATGCACTCTCTATTACACTCTTCCATTCTCTCTCACATGCACTCTCTATAACACTCTCTTCCATTCTCTCTCACATGCACTCTCTATAACACTCTCTTCCATTCTCTCTCACATGCACTCTCTATTACACTCTCTTCCATTCTCTCTCACATGCACTCTCTATTACACTCTCTTCCATTCTCTCTCACATGCACTCTCTATAACACTCTCTTCCATTCTCTCTCACATGCACTCTCTATAACACTCTCTTCCATTCTCTCTCACATGCACTCTCTATAACACTCTCTTCCATTCTCTCTCACATGCACTCTCTATAACACTCTCTTCCATTCTTTCTCACATGCACTCTCTATAACACTCTCTTCCATTCTCTCTCACATGCACTCTCTCTCACATGCACTCTCTATAACACTCTCTTCCATTCTCTCTCACATGCACTCTCTATTACACTCTCTTCCATTCTCTCTCACATGCACTCTCTATTACACTCTCTTCCATTCTCTCTCCTCCCGTCACTTACCCCACTTAATCCCCCTCTGGAACTCTCTTCTCTTGAATCAGACCAAAGGTGTCCTATGAACAATAATGATGATATGGTAACATCAGAGACTTATCTACTACGTCATACAACACTCCCTAAATACCTATGTGTCTGCTAAGGATTTATGTCTGTCTGCCTGCAGGTATCTCTCTCCATTTCAAACACACACACACACACACACACACACACACGCACAGAGCCGAGGGTACACAGTTTTATCATGACTTTCCTGAAACGCCACATACGTTGTGCTGACAATGTGTCATATTTCGTCCCACTTTTTAAGTACTTTTAAGTGTTCGAACACTAACCCTAACCTTAACCCTAACCCAGTCCTAACCCTAACGGATCATTGTTCTGACGTCAAAACAAGTAGGTCTGTCAAAACAAGTTATGTAGATGTTCACTGGTTTGTCCAGATAACACCGTGTAAACATGACCACACACACACACATCCACCTTCCATTCTCTCTCTTTCATTCTCTCCCCTCCCAAATCCCCAAACCCATTCCATGAGCTTTGATCTATTGTATCACACATACACAAAAGTACTATACTGATGACAAGCTAATGTCAAAAACTTAACTACTTAAACTATACTATCCTATCCAATCCCGTAACTCAAAAGTCGTTGGGGCACCACAGATGATTGTTTAACCAGCGCACTCCATCTTTCTCTGTCCTCAGCAACCATCATAGCTTCGCTCAGTGTCAAGCCAGTCCACCCTCGGATGTTGTCCTCCAACCGCTTTTTCTGTCTCCCTCTTCTTCTGCCTGCTTGCACTGTGCCTTGCAGGATGGTCTTTGCAAGGCCTAGTGCTCTGGTGCCGTGGCCATACCATCAGAGTTTCTGTTTCTTCACCACTGTGAGCATGTTATTGTGTTGCTTGTGTGATGGTCTGTCAGACTTCGTCGTTGCTGATGTGCTGGGTACAGAAAATGCTCAGAAGTCTTCTGTAGTGCCTCATCTCCATGCTTTGTATTCTTTGTTGTAGATCTGCTGTGAGGGTCCATGTTTCGCAAGCATATAAAAGGATAGAAATGACAAGGGAGCGCAACAGCCTTATCTTGTTGAACATAGACTGATGGCCCTACCTTTCCAAATGGGATTCAACCATGTCGATCAGGGGAGCAGTTATTCGTCCGATCCTGGAGAGGATTTCCTGTCGGGACCCATTGTCTAATACAATGGCTCCTAAATATTTGAAGCTATGCCCCGTGTTGAGGGTTTGACCTTGGACTTTGATGGAACTGTGTTGTTGGTCATCATTTGGGTCTTCTCTGCACTTATTTCCATTCCATAGGCTCTGGAGGTGGTGTCAAGCCTCTGTACCAGCTGTTTAAGTTCTTGTTCCTCTCCAGCCAATCCATCAATTTCATCCGCAAAATGGAGGTTGGAGATTGCTCTACCCCCTTTGCTGACTGTGTCCACATGATCTGCAATGGTATCTGACATGATGCGCTCCAGGAAGATGTTGAAGAGTGTTGAGGAGAGTAGGCATCCTTGACCCAAACCGATTGTTGTTCTGAACCAGTTCCCGATGGCGCTGTTATGTAGGTCTTGCATTGGTAGCCTTGTCAAACAGGCTTTTGATCCAGTTCTCATCTGCTGTGCTCATGCCTTTTCGGATGCCATTGTTGATTTTTCGGTAGGCATCAGCTCCCCGTGAGGTGTTCTTTTTCTTTTTCTCTCTATTTGTCACACAGGTCCAAAAGTTCAGGTGTGATCCACAGTTTCTTCTTTGGGTGGTGCTTGCCAAGAATCTCAGTGGCGGCATCTGTCACAGCTGAGTTGAAGGTGGTGGTCATGGTGTTGCATAACACAACACTACCTACAATGTGTAGGGGCCATAAGCCAACACCCAAGATTGCCAGTAATACAGGGTACACCTGGACACAAAGCTTAGATTAGCTGAGACTTATCTGAAACAAACCTATAGGTTTCAGTGAGTCTCCTCTACACCAGTTGTGTAAAACCTGATGGAGATGTATGGGCTCAAAGGTCCCTGATACTGGGTGCGGTATGTAAGGCTTTACAATACAAGAAGCAGGCCAGCTCATAATAATCAAAGAAAATTTTGCTTGGGCCTACTTACTATTAGTGGACAGGGGCGGATCTGGGGGGGGTGCAACGGGTGCACGTGCACCCCCCCACGGACGACCAAAAAAAAAAAAAGAAGAAGGAAAAGAAGAAGAAAGAAGAGGAAGGAGAAAAAGAAGAGGAAGAAGAATATTCAGAATATCCATAATATTCATAATAATCATCATGCTAATAATCATGCTAATCATCATCATCATCATCAGCAGCAGCAGCAGCAGCATAATAATAATAATAATAATAATAATAATAATAATAATAATAATAATAATAATAATAATAATAATAATAATAATAATAAAAAGAAGAAGAAGAATAGAGGACAATAATAATAATAATAATAATAATAATAATAATAATAATAATAATAATAATAATAATAATAATAATAAAGGACAATAATAATAATAATAATAATAATAATAATAAGAAGAAGAAGAAGAAGAAGAAGAAGAAGAAGAAGAAGAAGAAGAAGAAGAAGAAGAAGTTGTTTAATGTATTTAAAGTCTATCCACCAAAGTGATACAATAATAATTTATTTAAAGTCTTTTCACCAAAGTGATACAATAATAATAATAATAATAATAATAATAATAATAATAATAATAATAATAATAATAATAATAATAATAATAATAATAATAATAATCGTCATTTACCCCAAAGATGCTGAAAAAGCGCTATATAAGAATGATAAATAATAATAATAATAAAGATGCATTCTCTCCTATTTTCTTTCCCATATCAATCCCTGCCCTCTTCACACCTCAATCTCCTGTTACCCCCACCCCCTCCCTCCTTTCTTCTTTCGTTTACTCACACTCACCAATCGGCCTACACATGTTAGACATGTAACAGCTCAACTTCAAAGAACGCCGGCCAAATATGACGTGTAACATCCGCTAAAACGTCATATGTTGCTTGCATTTTCACATGCGTTTATGTAAGAGGTTTATTTTCAATGTAAAACATTTATTTCCTTGTGCGCTGGGACCTCTGCTTATTTCGTTAGTGCACCTCTCCCCTTAATCCTTACACTCCTCTCATTCCCGCTCTATGTAGAAGATTTCATTTTATATTGTGTCACTCTTTATTTAGACGTCAAAGAAGCAACAGCCTAGCGTTGTTGCACAGCATTAGTGTTAGTTACCAGTTTTTAGGAGTATTTCTATTTTGTGAAAAGACATTTTATATTGTGCTGAACCATTTTGTGACCTACCTCACACTGAAGTGGTATGTACATATTTTGTTTGATGATGATGATAGGGATAGAGATAAAGATATTTATAATTTATTTTATTTGTCGTTTATTCTTGTTAATATTATTATAATCCTGTTTATTCTTAAAATGTATATTTACAGCAGTTATAGCAACAGCTTGATCTAAGTACAATTAGGTAGCAACTCAACAACAAAAGAAAGTGTAACACATGTATGTCAGGGCGTTTTGCCCATAAACTGTTGTTTTGAAAGAATAACTGTTCTTTGCTATGAATCTGAGGTAAGATACAAAAACTTCTCTCTATCCCCCCAACAAAAAAAAAATAAATAAATAAAGTGCACCCTCCCGCCTGAACCTGCTGATCCGCCCTTGGTGGATTTACTAATGGATCTGGAGGTTTTTTTTTTTTTTTTTTTTTTTTTTTTTTTTGTGGGGGGGGGGGGGGGGGGGGTAAATAAACACAAATAAGCATTTAGAATGTGCTGGATCGATGTCATCATTACAATGTCTCAAACTGGGATCAATGATGCTTATACCTTAATAGCATGTGCGGAGGAGGGTTTTGGTCCTAATTACTATGCTAACAGGCAACCTTCATGCGCACTAAATGACAGTAGTTAGGTCATTGGAGTATTTATGACAGGAGTTATATTGACTTATATATGTTATTCATTTCTAATTATGATAAAACTTCAAAAAATATAATTGTAAAACCAAATTATAAGCCCTTAACCCCTAAAAGAACTACACCTTCATTCCGTCAGAGCATACAAACACATGCTGCAGAACATCTGTATTATAGTTGTTCCTTGTGCGCACTTACAGAAGTAGCGATGACAGCTGTTACTGTTACAAAGGTGTGGCTTATGTTTCCATACAATTGGAGATCAATATTCACTACATTGACAAAGAGCACAGTACTGTAAGTATTCCTCCTGTTATATTTAACAACTAAGATAGATACTGGGCAGTTCAACCTATAGCAGTCTCAGTTTCTTCTTCTTTTCTTTTTCCCCCAGACAAACCGTTAATTAAAGCAATAAACTTATGAAGCAAGGCTTTTCATGTCAGTACAATATTGGTTTAAACAATGGTTTATTCAGTATCTGACAAATACATAACAAATACAGTAACAGGAATACACAAAAGACAAAGCTTAAGTGAGTGCATACCTGGACGAGTTACAATAATCTGTGTCAGTTTAGGCGGAATAGATACATCATTGAGATACAAATAGTTATACATTGCCATCAACACAAGAGCAATAACAATGATAAGGAAAGCATAATCATAAACAACATACAAATGAGTTACAAAAAATAGTACACAAATATAATAACAAATAAAATTAATACAGAAACAAGTTTTAAAAAGATAATGAAATAATAACAAAAGTACAATATTAATTATCATACAATATTAAAGCAGCGTGGGACACGTTTGCAGGTACAGTATTAGACAACAGTCAATACTAATGTCGACTGGCGTAAACATTAATTTTCATATGTAGCATGGGACCTTTAGATTATACTTATCCAATACACTGTATTAAGACAATACGAGAGAGAGAGAGAGAGAGAGAGAGAGAGAGAGAGAGACAAAGAGAGAGACAAAGAAAGACAGAAAAAGATAACAACCAGGATGCCCTCTGAAGGTCCTGTAGGTACAATATATGTTACAACAAACGGTGCAAACTTTCCTTAGGTGTACGTTGTATGTTACACTAATCTATACATAATAGTATTAGGACTTTGAGTTTCATTCATATTATATATACAAAGGTCTGCATGTATTGCTAACCAAGGCTATACAAAAATGTAGCTAGGAATTACTATCAGCTGTGCGGAGTATTCATGAGACACTATATAATCCTTAACAGCTAGATGACAGGCCAAGAACCTTAAACTTTGTAACAACCTCATTCGTCCACAACCTCTCCTCTTCTTTCGCAGCCCACATTATTAATGTACCGGTACTTGGGTTTTATTTAGACAATGGCATGAACATAGTGCATGCACTAACAGCCTATTCCAACAGTGACATCAGGTTGGCAAGTTTTTTGATTGATTGATTGATTGTTGCTTTAGGTCCAGCGGACTCTTCCGAGCCAAATCAGGACCGGACAACCCCCAATCCGCATAAAAGATCTGCCGAAACAACCCTAGTGGGAAAATTGAATGCCCTCCACCGGCCAGTCATTTTACAATAAAGACATCCCACGCAGGGGACGGCTGAGGCTTTACCCCAACTACTCGAACCCCGGGTTACAAAAACAAAATAGAATACAAACATCATTATAAATCATCAACAAAACACATACATATAAAGTGCCTATAGTGCTAAATAATACAATCATAGGAAGCCCTAGTGACCACCCGGCAGAAAGCGTCCAACTCTCCCAAGCTGATCCAACAGACCTCATACACAAACAAGGAGTCTTGTCCAGGAAGAGTTTTCAAGAAAAAAGGTAGGTCATTGATCTAGCGAAGAAGAAGATAGTATAGCAGAGTGATAGGACAGAGCAGGAATGGGAAAGAGTAAATGAGGAAGACAGCGACAGTGGGAATTTAAAGCACTAAATTTCCATAAAGTGGGGATACTATTTATACTGAAAACCCCCGGCACTCCAACGGGGAATATATAATAAGTGTTACTTTCTCACTTACCCAAACTACATGCAGCTCCACCCAGAACAAGTTTGTGACTATGACTTGATTTTTTAATAAATTATGCATGCATGTGGACCGATCAAATTTCCAATTAGAATTTTATTACTAAAATATTTATGAGTTTGCAACTTCAATCAAAAATATTCCTAAACTTCCGATGGCTGTGGTACTCTCTGAGATTAGCATACTGTAAAGGCAAGGATGATTAATCATTGTAGGAAGAATATTACAGATTCCGTACCTTCCTGTCATGTCCATCTGTCACTGTTGACAATTATTAACTGGCCTATAAGGGAGTTTTTAGTATGAGTAGTGCTGCCTTGTGGGCATTTTACACTGTCCAAACTACCACTCACTGCATACATAATTATTCCAGCAAGCAGCGAATATGATAAACAGTGAATATCATAAGCTCCTCACAACCAAACTGCCAACACAAGCTAGATCATGAACTTGCTGATAAGAAAAACACACCTGCACCCTCTTCTGTTTTATGAAACACACACACACACACACACACATGCACACACACACACAAACCTGCATTATTACTACATGACTCCCAAGGATCAACTCTTACACAGGGAAGAAGAAGAGGAAAAAAAATTAGAAGAACTTCAAAGACAAATCGATAGAGGAAGATTAAAAATAAGAAGAAATGGAGGAGAAAAGGAGGAGAACTGCAGTTGTAACAGCGGCAGTAATAGAATTAGTAATGGGAGAAGTAGTAGTAGCAGTTAAAGTAGTAGCAGCATCAGTAATAGCAGAAGTATATAGCAGCAGCAGTTGTAATAGGTAGTAGAAGAAGCTAAAGCAGCAACAGCAGTAGTAGTAGTAGTCATAGCAGTAGTAGAAGAAAATGGTCATCACAGCAGCAGTAGAAGTAGTCATAGCAGTAGTAGAGAGTGTTAAACTGTATTTATCAATAGTTGATTCAGTCCTGATGCTTGAATCTTGATGTGTGAAATTCGAATTCGTTTATGCAGCCTGTTCACTCAGCAATAAGGCAGGAGTCGTTGTATAAAGTTTTCCAACTTTACTAAGCAAACATCAACAACTGCATAACAAAATCACTACAAAGAACATCCTTACAAGCAGACAGTGCATTATTTACATAGCCTCTCTGCAAAGGGGTGTCGGATAGCGCAGTGGTTGGAACACTCGCCACTGTGTCGCAAGTTAAGCACTGTCCAGTGCGGTTAGCACTTGGATGGATGACCGCAAAACGTGAAGCGACAAATAACAACGCCCCCAGTTGACTCAACTGTGACTGAGTACAGGCTCTTAAGGGTGGGGAAGGTAAAGCAGCGAGGGAGAGAGATGGGCATCACCCTCATTACGCTGGCCCAAGATAAGTGTAATCTCCAACATCACGCTCCCCTACGGCCACAAGGCTATTGGACTACCTTTACCTTTACCTACCTTTCTGCAATTGAGAAAAAATTCAAACATTCCAGCATGACGCAATAACACCCAATAAAAATAAAACTCGTCACCGGAACTATGAACTGTCTTACGTCACATAATGTTTAGGAATCTACATGAATCAACCTGTAATGTCTGGAAGCTTCGATCAATAAACAAGTAATTCCAGAAAATTCTCAACAATAACGACCGATGAAAATTATCAACATTATACAAACTTCTTCCAACAACAGCGCAAAATCAAATCAAAGGTAAATACCCGGTATTATTGCATGCTTTGCAAAACAAAAATGATAGATTTATCGTGCGCGTCTTAATCGTAACACAGAGTGAAAACCACATAAATGAGCATGAAGAAAAAAACACAAAACTAGTGTTATAAGGAGACTGGAAGAAAAAAGATCCCAAATATTCTGTTATAATGTACTGTGAAAGACTCAACATAACACATTGTATAGCTGGGTCCCAACTTTTACATCTGGAGGTGTACAGATTTAACAAAGCAGCACGCCTGAACAGGTAAAACAGAGCTACACGGGCAAAATAATCCTTTCACTGGATGACAACACACACAACAGTATTCGGTATCCTGTAGTCCATATCTGGCTGTGTTTAAACTACTACAATATTCCACTAATAGTCCAACTCAAAGGACGAACCTAATTCTGAGAATAAAACCCGAAGAACATGTGTTCTATTGTGGTACCACAACATGTGCATGACACAGAAGGATTAGTTAGATATAGGGGACCACTTTGCCTCCTGGACTGACCCTTTTACCATTCACAGTGAGTGTTGCACCAGCTCTTTCAAAAGTACACTTTTTTTTAAAAAAATGAATAAATTGCATAGTTTCTGCGCCCATTACTGGCAACTGTCGTTGGCTAGCTAAAAATAGCAGCTAGCAAAGCTGTCAACAGAAAGAACCCATAAAAAAACATTGCTCGTAAACCCCAGACACTTAAGGCGCATTGTTCAAGCCACGAGGTTCACTCACAAATAGGGTGAAAGGGGGGTACCTGGTATAGCTCACAGTGTTACTATGCCGAAGGTCACAGGTTCGAGTCCTGCAAGGGACGAACTTAGGTGACTTAGGTACGAGGCTACTCAGGTCACAGAGGGTTTTCTCCGGGTACCCTAGTTTCCTCCCTCCCTTCAATAAAAATATTGGATGCAGTCAACCTAACGAAAATTCGATTACTTCCTTCTTCTAATAGCGACCTCCTTGCCTGTACACCACGTCCATGTTTGAGTGATAGATGTGTGTTTGTTGTGTGTGTGTGTTGTGTGTGTTTGTTGTGTGTGTGTGTGTGTTTGTTGTGTGTGTGTGTGTGTTTGTGTGTGTGTGTACATGAGAACCTGTATGTTTGTTGGTACAGATCGAGCCTGAAAGTAACTTGGGGAAAAGTGCGTATAGCATCAAGTATTACTATTACTTCAAAGATCCCATGGTTATGATATTGATATACAGTTTTACATGGTTATGGTATTGATATACAGTTAAAAGCATGGAAAATCACTACCTGTCAGATCGGAAATGGAAAATTCAAAGTGTAGAGGATGACTTGAGCAACCAAAACCCACTTTATCATTGCCAATTTTAGGGTAAACCTCTTTTCTCCAAAAGTAAACAAAGCCTTCCAACTATATTCCTCCATTTTGTTAACCCATTTGCTACCACGATCCCATATATGGGGTCGTGGTAGCAAATGGGTATACAACGAAACAAGCAACACATGCTTGGTAAAAGGAAAAAAACAACAACAACCAACGAACTTCTAAAAAAAAGACCACACCTGAAGAGGCATAAAATACAGGTAAAACTAAATATCTTAGTTGTTTAAAGGCCTATCGCAACAAAAACGGAAACAGCCCACCCAACCTATATAGCCAAATCTATAGATTATTATTCAGTCAAATACTCTTTTTCTTGAACTGATCAAAATTGGTTAGAAAAAAAAAACACCAACTCAACAGTTCACCTATTTTGCTAGTCCTATTGTGACAGGAATTTGAACTGCACATAATCTATAAAGCCAGACCAGTCTATAGCTCTCTTCAGCTTTATAAATTCCCTTTACTTGAACTGATCCAAACTGCTAAAAATACATAGCTTACTTGCTACATGTAAGGCCTACTTCTATAGGAATGTGAACAGCAACTCGTATTCTTAAAGGCAAACCAATATACCTTTGACTCTCCAGCTATGAATACCCCTTTTACTTGAATTGATCCAAAGTGCTAAAAATATAGACAGCTGTTTGCTAAGGCCGAATTTGAGCAGCAGCATATATTCATAAAGGCAAACCAATAGATTTTTCAGCTATATGAATACCCATTTCTTACCTGAACTGATCTAAATTGATAAACTGCAGTTAGCTTGGGCAACAGAAATGTGAACAGCACAGGGATATAATCTATTATGTCAATCCTACGTACACAGCTTCTTCAGTGATTAATAGTCTCAAGTTATAGCTGGCCCTAATACTTGTCAACACCATAAATTAGGATAAAACCATCCATCAATATCAGGTTTGTTTACAACCCAGGAGAGATTCACAGGTGAGTTTAAGGCAGGCTTGCTACATAATAATATGACACAATCACTTCCTATAAGAGCCAATGAAACTATTCAGAATAAAATTACACAGAGCGTAAAGCAGTACTGTGAAGAAAAACAAATTGATTTAAGGTACATGTATTTACTTATGGCTTAATCAACCTGTGGAGTCATAACTCTTAAGGCAGGCCTACTATATACATATTGCACAATCACTTCTTATTTGAAGAACCAATAAAATTATTCAGAAATTATATACTGCAAATGTTTAAAAAAAATTGAGATCTCCCCTCCTTCCTCCTCTCCCCTCCTTCACTCCCTGCCCTCCTGATGTAAGGTATTTCAAAATGCTCCATGCAAGACACGGTCTAACGCACTATAATTAAACACAGTTGTTCATCATCACTGTCTTTACCCAGAGGAAACCAATGAAGAAATTCAGAAGAAAAATTAACGAGAAGAAAAACATTAGACTGAGAAGTACTGTTAAAGCTGTCAAAAGGTATTTCAAACCTCAACCAAGATGACTAACAGCGTCAAAAATTATATAACACATCGGTCTCAAATTTTTTTTTTTTAACTGAAAATTAAATAATAAAACCATTGTGAAGAATAACCCTCAACTAAAGAAAACCACAGATTAAGAAGTAAACTAAACCACAAAGATATGTGCAGAGTTAAATCTCTAAGATATATTTCATACATACATATCCCAACCAAGGGGTACCCCAACCAAGACCAACACAGTACGTCTGGATATATATATAAAGCATGTAGATCACAATCACTTTCATTTTTCATGGAGAATAAAAACAATGAAACTATTGTGAAGAAAAACACACCGAAGAAGAAAAGAACCACACACACTATAAGTAATATCTCCAAAGGTATTTCATACCTCAACCAAGACTGACCCTGTCCAATTGGCAAGCCTACCTGTACAGCACAATTAGCAAAACTTTGCATACGATGGCATACATGCAGACTTGGTCTTTAGCATTATATTTGTATCAGTCACTTTGACTTCATGACTTATTTTTGGGTGTGTACTTGAGCTTCCTTTTTATTTTACTGAGAAGAAAAACAACTGCAACACTAAACACACTGTGTAGAAGAAAACAAACAAGCAATGAAGTATAACCAAACGGATACAGGTTTTAAATAAATAAATAAATAAATAAAGATATTGCAGCGCTGCGAAGCAATTCAAGTTCCCAGTAATAGCTATCTACCAAGTACAAGCACATAGTATTTAGTTCACAATCACTTCCGTTTTACTCAGAAAGAAAGCACTAAAACTAACAAGAATTTGTGAAGTAAACCTCGCACACACACACACTGAGGAGAAGAAAGAGATACATAGGCCTCATAAAACATGAATTTGTCCACGGTGTTCATACAAAAGAGAGAGAGAGAGAGAGAGAGAGAGAGAGATAGTACGTGTGTGTGTGTGTGTCACAGCAGATCACAGCCTACTCTATTCAAGTCGTTCTTCACCTGTGAGTGACCTACACAATCTCAAAGCCGGCTGTTTTTCCCCTTCTGACAGCCCTTCTCCCGAGTGTGTGTGTATGTGTGTGTGTCGTCTGCTCGCCTCTTGAAAAATGTCGTCTGCTACCAAAGGTGTCACGCTTCTTAACCTAGATTGGCTATCTTAAACTGCCCCAGGCAGGGCCCCAAATGGTGCGTGCGGCCAAGCGGTGGCTAAAGAAGCCAAGGGAGCACGAAGTTTGAAAACCTGTCGCAATTTTGAGGCCTTGTTAGGGGTGCGGTATTCCATTTCTCCGTGTGTGTGGTTCGCGGACAGGCTAAACAACATAATCTGACGACGGCCTTTACAAACACCTGCCGGATCGTCTGGGAACTACCTGCACTGGAATTTACCCTGAAGTTAGTTTTCCAACAATAATTTCCTTTAGGTTTCAAATAATAACTTCAGGCTCCGTGCTTGGACCTACCCTCTTCCTGATTTTCATCAATGACCTCGGTCAGGGACTCAAATCAAAGGTCAGACTCTTCGCAGACGACACTATCATCTATGGGAGCTCAGGTGGCAGATGACCTTCAATGTCCAGAAGTGCCATCTACTCTCTGTCACCAGAAAGAGAAACAGGATCTCCTCAAGCTATAAACTGCATAGCCAGACCCTCAACACTGTCTCGGAGGCAAAATACCTTGGAGTAAACCTGTCTGGAGACCTAAACTGGGGAAAACACGTCCAGGCAACAGCAGCGAAAGCTAACAAGACCAGTGCTTTTGCCCACAGGAACCTCAAAGGATGCTCGGCAGGAGTCCAGTCTCAGTGCTTCAAGAGCCTCGCCCATCCTCTACTGGAGTATGCTGCAGTCGTGTGGGATCCCCATCAACAACACCTAGTCTCCACACTGGAGATGGTCCAACGACGAGCAGCCCGTCGTATCCTACATGACTTCAGCAGGACCAGCAGTGCAACATCCATGTTGGAAAAGCTGAACCTGGAACCCCTGCAACAGCGGAGACAGGTCGACAAGGTGACCATGATGTACCGTATCATGCACGGCCTTGTCGACGTTTCCCAGCTGGGACTTGTGCGTGGAGCCCACAGGAGCACTAGGGGTCACAACATGAAGCTCCTTGTCCCCCACACTAGAACAGATGTGTACAAGCACTCCTTCTTCCCATCAGCTACAAGGCTATGGAACTCTCTGAGCGCTGAATCAGCATCAGCCCCGTCTGTCGCATCTTTCAGAGCATCGCTGACAGACTGGAGCATAAACATCTTGTAATGAACACCTCCTACGACTACGTGTACATATGTCTTAACACAATTTTAACCCAGTCAGACTACCTCACTGCCTCATCCTCAAATAGTACATTTGCCTGATTTTAAATCTGTGAACACCCTTCGCTGTGCACACCAAAGTTGTGGAGTCATTTCCTCGAAAACGGGGTATCCACAGTACTATGAAGAAGAAGAAGAAGAAGAATAATTGAATACCCTTACTCGATCTTTATCGACTTAAATCTTAGTTTTGCAAAATTTAATTTCCCTTAATCATTTTATCTAATTACCTCAAGTGGTTGAGAACAATTAAGGCATTTATGTGATAAACATTAGCGCACGAGTTAATGTTTATTTATTTTAATTTATTTTTCAAAATCCCGCATGGGGCGAAGGTATGTGACTTACGTACGAGACTATTGAGGTCACCGAGGGTTTTCTCCGGGCACTCCGGTTTCCTCCCTCCCTTCAATAATGGTACAGGACGCAGTCAATCTAAAAATTTCAAAAATAAAAATTCGATTTTCTTTCCGTCTTCTAATAGCGATCTTCCTGCCTTTACACCTCCTGTTTGAGTGATGGATGTGTATTTGGTGTGTGAGGGTGTATGAGACAGGTGAGCGTGTATGTTGGTATAGATCGCCGCGCTTTGAGCCTGATTGATTTGGGGAAAGGCGCATATATAGCATCCTGTATTATTATTATTATTATTATTATTATTATTATTATTATTATTATTATTATTATTATTAAAGCCATGCAATTTGGACGTAACAAAGCAATTATACTGGAAGACAACGATGAAAACAAGTTAAAGTAGCCTCACTGGAGGCAAGAATTAGACAAGAGCCAGTTAACAGAATTACAAGAATGAACATTGAACTGTTAACGTCTACACCCACCATTGGTGGTATGGCTGACAGGGATAACCATCTCAGGGAAGAATTAAGGGTAGCATTAGTAGTAATAGGACCTAAATTAACACAGAACCACCACAACCTTCATGCATATTGTTAAGATGAACCCTGCACATTGGCCACTTTTATCTTGCATGCCCACCATATGTATTGGAAATATCCAATGACAGGAAGGAAAGGCCATGCATAAGTGATTGACGGGGTAGGTTGCCATAGTGACAACACTTTCATAAGTTAGGTTGCAAGTAAAGTTAACCAGCATAAATTATCGCTGGTGTATTGCAAGCTGTATGCGCCAACCATTGGGCACTTTACAATCAACATGAAGATGAAGAAGATAAAGGAGGAGGTGAAGAAGAAGAAGAAGAAGAAGAAGAAGAAGAAGAAGAAGAAGAAGAAGAAGAAGAAGAAGAAGAAGAAGAAGAAGAAATGCAAAACAAAACAATGGCATTCATATGCCAACAACGGATGACTGCTGACATATAAACACACCTTAGGACAAGAGAGAGAGAGAGAGAGAGAGAGAGAGAGAGAGAGGGAGAGAGGGAGAGAGAGATGAGAAAGAGAGAGATGAGAAAGAGAGAGGGAGGGAGGGAGGGAGGGAGAGAGAGAGAGAGAGAGAGAGAGAGAGAGAGAGAAGTTGGAGTCGAAACCTTTAATAGGATAATAGCATGAGGTCATGAACCTGTCTTACAGCTAATCCTCAATAAAAAAAATTAAAACAAATTCAGAGCAAACAAAATAATTAACATAAAATTGATTTGAAACTAACATAAACCTTAACGATGGTAAGAATGAAAGAAATTACTAAGATATAATGTAATCTAAATATACATACTCCCTCCCCCCTTCCCATAACCCTTCCCTACCATCCACCCATCCCCTCACCACACACATACACAAGCTAATTCACAACTTATGAACTTAAATTGTTGTAAGATAAGGAAGAATAAATGGTACACAATCATCTTAAATATTAGGAGCAAAGGAAGAAATGTTGTATAGTAACATAGTCACTTGAACTGTATTTCTGTAGCCCACTGCCTGTCTTCGCATGCTACAAAAGTGTGCGTGTGTGTGGGTGTGTGTGTGTGTGTTGGGGTGTGTGTTTGTGTGTGCGTGTTATCTCGATTCGGAGACATATTCCTTGTGTTTTATCTTGGCAATAAAATTATTTGACTTTGACTTTGAGAATAGAAATTTGTGGAGCCTACTTTTAAACGATGGTAATGATTTACTTTGCTTATGTCTTGATCGAGAGAGAGAGAGAGAGAGAGAGAGAGAGAGAGAGAGAGAGAGAGAGAAACTTTTTGAAACTTTTTTTAATTAGGGATAAAGATTTTAGACTAATAAGAAGTCTAATCTTCCAATCTGAGAGAGAGAGAGAGAGAGAGAGAGAGAGAGAGAGAGAGAGAGAGAGAGAGAGAGAGAGACAGAGAGAGAGACATAGAGAGAGACATAGAGACAGAGAGAGAGGGGAGCCAGGTGAGAGCATGACCTAACATCTGTAACAATATAAAGCCATCCATTTCACACAGAAGGGGAGGGTGAGGGATCGGTGGGGAAGTGTGCGTGGGTTGGAGGAAGAAAAGTTTCTTTGGCTTAGTGGCCTTCTCATTTCCACTCCAAAGCATCTCTTGACCAGTGAACCCCACAGCTCCCTTTGCAGCAAGAACTTGATCACAATGTCAGCTATTTCAAACGCTCTCTGACAGACCTTCACCTTGCAAGGGGAAATGCCAAAGTATGCATGGCATGTTTGCAGGGTACGAGTGGGGACAGTGTGTGTATGTGCGTGTGTGTGTGTAGGTTTGTGTGTATGATGTGTGTGAGTGTGTGAATGCCTTACTGAACGGTTGTCTCTTACATTGCTTGAGTGATGGTCCAATTTGTACATTTATGCAAAGTTTCGTGGGCCCGTTTGTTAGAAAATGCTTACCTTTGTAAATCCTTTCGGAAAAAGACAATAAATTGTATTATAATGTTGGTATAATTTCTGGATACTTTTCTTTTTTAATGTTCGTAAGAGAAACAGAGACAGAGAGACAGGGGCAGTCACAGAGAGAGAGAAAGAGAGAGAGAGAGAGAGAGAGAGAGAGAGAGAGAGAGAGAGAGAGAGAGAGAGAGAGAGAGAGAGAGAGAGAGAGAGAGAGAGGAAGGGAGGAAGGGAGAGATGTTCAAACTAACATTCTGATCTTTTTATGTCACAATTTTACAACACTACCACCAGCTCAAAAAACAGCATCAATAGAAACAAACCACACAAACTTCAACGATATCAACAAAAACACACACACACAAACAAGAAAAATTGTATGAGAATATGTCAACTTCAAAATTATGCTATTCCAGGCAAGACAGAACAAACAAACAAAAAATACCTTCCCCACATACCTCCCTCAAAACATTTCTGTAAAAAGACTGAATAATAAACATAGGAAAATAAATGAAGAATAATATATATATAAGATTTCAAAACAGTCAAGAATTGTAATGAATCCAACTTTTGTGTATCACCATAAAACATTATCAATTTTCTCGTTAATTCTTTCGGTACTTTGCTAAACTACACTATTGCTGAATTGTTGCCCCTCCCCCCCCCTCTCCACCCCCCTGACACTGCTTGTAGCTTATTCTGTGGGAATTGGATGTGCAAATTTGGTGGGAGGGCGGGGGAAGGGGGGAAGGGGTGGGGTGGAGGTGGGGTAGAGGAATAGGGGGCTGTATTTTTCTTTTAAATAAATTGATCAATGTCAAAGATTAAATTATCAAACTTTGCTATTGGTTAGTCCATTCTAATTTATATGGACCTAAACTTTCAAGTCTCTACTGCATTTCTTGTTTCACATTTTTAATTTTATTTAGTAACTCGTACAAATCGCCCAGTATTGAACGATATAAGGGGAAGCAACCTGCACCAGTATAGAATGAGTTAAGTTCCCAAGTTCTTTTAACATAAACTGTAGGAGCAAATATTTTACTCACTTTAGCCCAGTGTATCCAGAAGGGCAGAGACAGCTGTAGTTGCCCAGGCCTTCCATGCAGAATCCGGAGTTCTGGCACTGGCTGCTGGGGCACTGGTCCAGCCTGTGCTGGCAGCGATCGCCGCCATACCCATTGTCGCAGTCACACATGTAATCCTTCCACATGTCCTGGCACTGTCCGTGACTCAGGCATGGATCAGGAGTCATTTGGCACGAGTCCGTCCCGTCTGGGCAGACTAGATCTACTGGCAGATTGGAGAGAACGTTGGCCTCGAAATACTGCCTGGCCGAGTTGTTTACCATAAGGGCGTAGTACATGAAAGGTAGCAGGTGTCCGCCTAAGCGAACCTCCTCCAGGCAGCCATCAAACGCTTGTTCCTTGCGGTCTTTGGTCTGGCCGAGGAAAATGCTAGTGTCCGAGGCTGAGACCAAGTCGTTAAGATCAACTGTGACTTGCCCTAAAGACTCCAGTGGACTTTCTTGCAATATCGTCCCATTGAGATCGCGGATGGTAAGCTTCACAAAAGCTCTCAGGAACGTGACTTCCGCCTCGTACCAGGTTCCATCGTTGATGGCTGTGTGCAGTCGGGTCGACGACGAGAACCCGGAATCTTTGAGGAGATGGTTGATTTCCAGCGCTTTGTCCCTCACACGAACCTTGATAAACTTTACGCCTGGTGCCGCTTGCCGGATTTCCAGGATGATGCCATACAAAGAGCGTGTGCGTAACTTGAAAGATATGGTCTGTGATGACAAATTCCATCCACTGGGAACCTGACTATAACTGGCCAGGCTGTTCTGTCCGTTGAAAGACCCCACACTGATGCCTGAGAGACAAGAACAAGTAAAACATGGGAATGAGTTCTGAACTACATGCTTCTGCCCTACAGAAAGATAGAGTACAATCAAACATTTACAAATGAGCAAACTGCATAATTCTTCTTGAATTAGCGTAGTCCTGATTGTATTCAAATAATTGAGTTTAATAATGTAGTCTTGATTCGGTTTCTATCTGTCCGCTAGACCCTTTAAACTTTGGTATCTAACAATCTGTCTTTCAGCCTACTTCTGTCTGTCTATCGTAACTCCTTTATTTAGATCTGTCTTTCTATTCTTCCCTATACCACATCGTCTTGCATAAAGAAGCAGTCCATGTTGCTAGGCAATGACAATGTAAATCATGCAATTACAGCCATGCCTACCCTCAATTTGAAGTTTCAGTATTAGCTTTGTTAAATTTCAGTATTACTATTACGATTTCAGTATTTACTTTTACTACCTATTGTTTTTGCACTCATCCTTTTTGATATTATGTGAAGAAT
The DNA here is from genome assembly GCA_036898135.1 of Oncomelania hupensis. NCBI lineage: Eukaryota > Metazoa > Mollusca > Gastropoda > Littorinimorpha > Pomatiopsidae > Oncomelania > Oncomelania hupensis. The sequence goes on from CM072527.1 coordinate 2,277,845, forward strand.
CCAGTGATAGATTGGTTTGCTGCCACAATCTTTTTTTTCTTCTCCAAAGCCTCGTAATTCTTGATTATTGATATGCTTCCACGTGCCGCTTGATGTCGTTCATGGCAATATCTGGTTTTATGCCCAATTTGTAGGGAAATAGAGCAAACAGTAATTGGTAATACTAATAGTATAGTTTGTGTCCCAGTTTGGCTTGGGCATAAAAGCAGCTATTGCCTGAAAGGACACTTTTCCGAATATGAGGCAAGATATGTCTGCCACTTGCGCCATTTTTTTGAAGATTCACATTCACAATCGCTTTTTCTTAGCCATTCGTTTGGACACCATGTTTTGAATTCTGTCTCACGAACACCGATTTTCACTGCGACTGCGCAAAAACTGGTTCGGCAAACTTTGGTGCCTCTACCGGAGGCTTCGATGCCACGTGTCTCTACTGCGAGTGCGCATTGTGGCATTAAACCCGGTGCGGCTGTCTTCGGAAATACGTCATGCGGTGCATTTCCACAGGCCAACGAATTAATCTTTTTCCAATGTTCTTTTTATTTATTTCCGGATCGTGAAGCAAGTATCCATATTTTCCGTAGCACTTGCAGAGGTTTTTTTATTTTCAGAAACAAATACGGAAAGTCATCACCGGTAGGCATGCCTGCAATTAGTGCATGCTGTCACAAATGATTAAAAAAAACAAAACAAAACCCAAACTTCTAATCCATTTACAGAGAGCACCCATAAAACGCATCTTCAGCATCAAGGTTGCTAGTTTAGTGTCCATGGATGCTAGAAGCAAAACAAGGTTTAAATGCAAAACACTTATTTTAGGTTTGTTAAATGACATTATTGTTCTTAATATCTGCTTCCTTCACCAACTCAAGAGTTGCTTAACGCACTAGCCCACAAAAAAAGGAATGAATTCAAGCTGCTGAGGTGCCAACTTGCTATCTTGGGCCACCCACACAACTGAGCAATATCCTGGGTGACCAGAGATGAGGGAAGAAGGGATAGGCAAGGTATATCCCAGTTCCCTTGTTGGTGTCTTTCTGTTATTATGTAAATAGTCTTTGTGGCCGTTTTCCTTTATAACAAATAATATTCTTTTTCAGGACTCGAGATATGTACTTCAACCCTTTTTCCATCAAGTCCACGGATGTCGCACCCTCTAAGCTATGTTTAGTCGAGGTGCCCAATGTCCGCCGGCAAAACACCCCAAACACGTGCACCATTAGGATGCTTTCACTGCTGTATCTATAAATAGCAATGTCTCGTGAATCATAGTCTCGTGTACGAGATTTCCTGTTCTTTCGGGTGTGTGCTAAATATGGTGGATTGTTTTGATAAACATGCACTGGGAATTTTTGAATATCGACAATCATTGTGACAATGTTTCAAGGAACGAGAGAGAAGATTATACTAGCAGCCATTACTGACAACAGCGATTCGGACAGTGTTTTTGAGAGATTCCATGAAGGCAATCTTGTGCAAATTGATCCAAGCAAGGAAAGCGACTTGGATATTGATTGTGAAGCATTGTAGAGTGATTTGAGTGATAGTGATGTGGACACATTGATTTCTAGTCCATAATACTGTTCCACTGTACGTCGTGTTTGGTCATTTTTCTTATGGTTTCCTAATGTTTGGATTTTTAAAAAAAGGATTTATGTGACACTCACAACAAATCACGCATCCCTTGAAAGAAAAATTCATCTGGAATTTAATAAAATTGATTTCAGTTCAATATTTGTTGTTTTAGATTTTAAAAAATGTGTGTGTATTTTCTGGTGTGTGCGGAGTGTGGAGTTGCTTCTCTTGAGCTGCATTTTTCTCATTAGGCAACGTGAGGGCGGTCTGCCTGAAAAAAAGTTAAGCTCAGTTTTTATTGGGGAATTGCACTATATAACAGATTCTTATTATTATTTTTTTTATTTCTGTAACTGTTACTCACCTGTCTAGGACATGAGCAAATGACAGACAATGAAGAAAACTACAGTCACCGACTTGCCTTACCCCGTCCTCACTAACTGGCTGTAATATCTTACATTTTCATCCTTGGGCATAGTAAAGAATCAGGTATTTGCTAGCATAACGTCATTTACCTAATGTAGATTACTTACATTTTCATCCTTGGGCATAGTAAAGAACTAGGTATTTGCTAGCATAACGTCATTTACCTAATGTAGACTACTTACATTCAAATCCAACCTGCAGACTCTGGCAGCGAGAGTGGTCGGGACAGCTGTTATTCTTACAGAAGTCAGGCTGACTGCAGTTCTTGCCCAGGTAGCCCTCAGGGCAGGCACACCTAGAAAAACACACAGGCAAACACAAACACATAAACACTGTGATATCTGTAGAAAGAGAGAGCGTTTGCGAACACTGGATGATCCTGTAGAAAAAAGGATCTAACAACTCAGTGCTCCCAATGAAGCTTTCCTGTCAAAGTGTACAGTATCAAGTATACTGCATAATACTTTTAGGTAAAGGTCCACAAAGACTGTCACCTCACAGTATAAAGCAGTGTAATACTGTCAATCTTCATTGTTGTCAACACACAGTTCCTTTTCCACACTGCAATATTTACTAGTTACACACACACACACACAAACCCAGACACATATATACCGCAACATTCACTATTTCCATAGCAAGTCATATTAAAAGAAAGCTTTTGGTAAAGGCAATGGAAATTGTGTTCCTGACCCTTACATTAAAAGTTTCCATTCCATAGATGTGTTGTTGTTTTTTTCACCATGTCTTCTACTGTGATCTCCCTGCCTTTACACCACAGGTCTGAGTAATGTCTGTGAAGAATGCGTGTAACATATGAGCACGTAGACTGGTATTGATGATGATGTCCATTTGCATTGCACACGTACCCATCCACAACAAATGCTCAGTGCACATAAGGGGGGCGCACACAAACAACAAGTGGAAGAGCAAATCCCATATGACTCACATGCTCCTTATGGAACTCAATATGTAACATGAAAATGAGTGCCCAGGAAAAACAAAATGAAATGGTGGCATTAAAATGCAAAATAATACCGACTATTGATCTTTCTATGCTCTTGACTTTGAGATGACATTGGCCCCCTGGCTCCAAATACACTCAGGTACTATCAAATAAAGTACAGCAAAAGTTGTATTATGCCCCCCCCCCCTCCTCCTCCCCCCCCCAAAAAAAAAAAAAACAATAAAAACCCCAGTGATCTTGGGATGACCTTGACCTTCAGTGACCTTGATGATCTTGGGATGACCTTGATCCTCACATCTCTCCTGCTTGTCTGATCAAATAACCAAATGTTGTTGCATACAATTAGGTTAAATAAACACACTGCACGGTAAACCATTTTCTGTACGTTTTTGCAAGGCCTAAAATGAACGTGACCTTCAAGATCAATGCAAAAAATGGAACATATATGAAAGATCAATCTATTATCTCTAAAAACAACAAGCTTGGAATTTCTCATAGTTTAGGGTCAAGGTCACTCCAAATTATTTATACAATCTGACTTTGGACAGCTCCAATGACCTTGACCTTGGAGTGAGGTTGACCAAATTTACACAGTATGTGTGTCTCACTGATATCTATTATGCATCAAAGAATCATAAGTTCAATATTAATATTAATAGCCTAGAAAAAGGGAAATTTTGCATTTGAAAAAAATTATCATTTTTTGACTAACATTTGAAGACCCTTTGACCTGGACCTTGAAGTGAAGTCATTAATTCACTGATCATTTATGAGGTCTGGGTATACACCATCTTACCAAGTTTGGTTGTGATAGATGAAATAGGTCCTGACATATTAATCCACTTTGAAGTTTTGCACAGACAGGTGGACAGACGGACAGATTATTTTGTGGAAATGTAATTTTTGGACTATTTGTGACTAACCTCGCACAGATTTGCAATAATCTGGAAACAAATTTATTGCTGGGTGAGCACATAGACTCAAATTACTATGCATGTGGGTCAAAAAGTGCCTACAATTTAAAGCACATCCCGTATTATTAATATTATACTATTATTGGTCAAAATGTGTACAACATTAAACCCGCTCACTTAAAATCGTTGAAGAAGACGTCAGTGCAGGTACCCCCGTTCTCGCACTGTGTGCTCGTGTTACACATACTGATGGTGGACTCTGCTCCCAGCGTCAAGTTGGACTGCTGCTCCAGAATGATGCTCTGCTCCACCGCTCCGCTCCGCGCGGTGAAGTCCAGCTTGGTGCTCTGCACCTCTATATCCTGAAAAAGGCCAAGATTTAAAAATAAAAAGAATTTCTTGTTGACAGTAAGCAAACTCCCCTCGCTCTCCTATGCCAGCAGTGCCAGCCACAAGGGTAGCAGCTGGAGTGGTTCAATGTCAGGACGCTTGCCTGGCATGCGGGAGACCATGGTTTGCATCTTCTCAGTGACAAGGGATTTTTCTCACAAGCTGACGACTCATTAAATGGCGTTTTACGTCCCCCATATCATCCAGTGACTCAACCCGCTCAAACAGGCATGCGAACAGCTCAACTAAACATACATGAATGTTTGAACAGTGCACTTAATGCTGCAAGTTGTTGCAGTGAGTTAGATTCTGATTTCATTTAGCAAAATGAGCTAAATACAAGTCTTGCGCTTTTTCACCAGACTTGAGTGACCTGAATCATCTTGACTAATTTGATTGTTTGCACTGGTCCCAGCGACCACTGCAGGCCCAACACAGAATTCACAGAAAGCCTACTTTGCACATCGCTATATTTACCCATTTTCGTTCTATGGGTGTGTTGATTTCCACAAAATTTATGTTTCTTGGGCTTTGGAGGTCCATACTTTTGATCACTAGGCAAGTTCGTACCCAAACACAACAGTACAGACACAAAACTGGTAAAAGTTTAATTAAATGGCCACACAGGCTTCAAACTGGCCACCATTTTTGTTTATAAACACTAGGGAGTAGCTAATTATATTGGAGGAGAGCTCATTGTTGGCATTTTGGCTGCCATTTTGAACATTTTGACAGAGGTCCTTACCCTCTTTGGATGCTAATAACTCAAAAACTACTGCAGTCTGGACACACACACACACACACAAACAATTATAAAGTGAAAGAGGAATGATTTCTAAATAAAATGATACAGCAAAATTTCATGCATCCGAAAAAATAAGATTTTTCATGCATAGCTTGGGCGATTCTGCTACAACATAAAACAAAAAAACCCATTTATTTGTCTAATGGATCACATTTTAACCATATTAGATCAATCTCAATAAATAGAAATCAATAAAAAGTTCACCATCACCACCTGCAATAACAAGAATTATTCTCACCTTTATGACTCCATTGTAAGCAGCAAGGTCAGTCAATGGTGGAGCAGTAACAGCCTGTCGTTTCTTCCTGCCCGAAGTCCCTGCTGCAGCGACCGGCGCTTTGCCAAAATATGCCTTTGTTGCCCGGAAGGGGCAGGTGGCAGAGTTAGACACTGTCTGGTCAATGACCAAGGAGCTGTTGAGAGTGACCATAAGAGAGGTGTTGGAGAGGTTCATTCGCACAAAGCTCAACCACCCGGCATCCACCCTGTTGTGCATCTCAATAAAATAGTGCACTTCTCCGCACAAGTTCAGCCTCACAGCTAGGCACCCATCCTGGGTTTCTAAGGTGACCGTTGTGGTGTTAGGAGAGGCAAGTTCGTTGGTCAGGTACATGATCAGGCTGTCCTCCATTTGGCGCGTCTGCAGGAAGAGGGAAAGGTCAAGGCCGGTGTTGAAGGTCAGGGTTCGCAGGTTAAAGGTCGCCATGCTGGGCATGTGGTCCTTGGAGAAGGTGGCTGCTGTGTACTCTGTTGAATATATATATATTTTTAAGTTAGCAGCAGCTAGCAGCCGTACATTACATTACATTATTATTGCTTTAGGTCCAGCAGCAGCCGTAGTAGTATAGTAGTATTAGTAGTGCTAGACGGAGGAGGAGGAGGAAAAACAATAGTAAAAATTTAAAAAATTCTTTAAAATTTTTTTTTTTAAATTTAAATTTTCTTTTTTTGGATGTTTTCTGCACAATTTGCTATTCAAAAAGTGTAATTTTCACACATTTGGAGTAAAGGTAACCTGTGGAAAAATGCACTCTTTCTTCCTCTTTTCTTATTAGTGGTACAAGCATGTGTACTGAAGGTAGCCCAGTCCAAGTAGGCCAATCTCTCTCTTTCTCCCTCTCTCTCTCTCTCTCTCTCTCTATCTCTCTCTCTCTCTCTCTCTCTCCATCTCTCTTTCTCCAGTTCTGTTAGCGAAGCTGGAACCACATAGTGGCATGACTGGCCTAGGTGGCCGATAGGCAAATTCCTGCCTTTTGAACAGGTCTTTGTTTGGTCAGTCTGGTGTAGTAATTCCAGTTGTAAATTGATAAGAATTTTGATTTGGCCATTAAATGCAAGGTGTTGATACTATTAGGTAGGGTTGTTATATTGATTACTTATGATGTAAGAGTAAAGTTTATAGTTACAAGGACGATGTGAATTTTATGTTAAGGACTATATTTTTGTGTGGAGGTTTTCCTAGAAAGGGATGCGGCCTTATTTTTAGCATGAAGCGCCAGAACTTCTTTCTTTCCCTCTCTGGCAATCCCACAGCTAACACACGGTTCCAGAAACACCATATTGTAGTAACAGGCTGAGTTAATTATGAGTTTTTTCCTTCTTGGAGGAAAACATCTCTCCTAGTATGAGGTATGTACTATGTTAATTGTGTGGCATTTTGGATGATTATTAATAGTATAAAAACAGTATGAGTATTTGTATAGGATTGCTTCTTTTATAAGTTGAAGAAAACATTCATCTCCAAACACTAACAGAAAGAACACAAGCCCCCACCCATAGCCTGATCTCTCCAGTGTTAAGTGATTGTCTGCATGTAAATATACAATAAAATAAATAATTCCTACAGAATTTATTTATCCAAATGACAACATATACATTACATACGGACATTGCCATGGTGTTGATAAACACACACATTCACACTCCATCTTTAAGACTTCAATTAAAACATCTATGGAAGACATGGTTACAACATTAAGTTTTAAATTTAAAATTCAAAAAAAAAAGAAAAGAAATACCATCACTTAAACAAGGTAAAGAAAACGTAAGCCAATAAGCAATGACTACCTAAAGCAAACTAAACTTTAAAATAAATAAAAAAATCTCTTACCACTGCTGCAGTTTGCACCCCAATAAGGACGGTTGCACTCACACCGAAACATGTCCCAGAGGTCAAAGCAGTTGCCATGGCGAGAACAGGTGTAAGGGTCACATTGCTCGGTGCGGGCGCACCCTAATCTGGTGTTCATATAAACACCCTGCAGCTGACCTGCAAGTACACTTGCACTTAAAATCTTTCAAAGGTTTATTCCATGTCACAGGAATTGGAATCGCAGCGTTGCAGAAATTGTAATTACAATTTATGGTTTATAACACTTGAATTTTCAAGGACATAAGGCCCGTTCTACACTGTCATCCATACATAAAATTCAAACATAAGAGATTCATTTTATTGGCCGTTTCTTGCAATGCATGTTCATCAATTAGTTGTGATTACATGAGTTTGCAAAAAGCTAAAACTAAAATCACAAACAACAAAGTCCGACAGACCATCATACAAGCCATGGGACAACACGATGACATGCTCACAGTGGTGAAGAAACGGAAACTCCTATGGTATGGCTACATCACTAGAGGCATCAGACCTTGCAAAAACCATCCTGCAAGGCACGGTGCAAGGAGGGAGAAGAAGAGGTAGACAGAAAAAGAGGTGGGAGGACAACATTCGAGAATGGACTGTTTGACACTGCCATGAGGGTTGCTGAGAACAGAGAAAGATGGAATACGCTGGTTAAATGATCATCTGAGTTACGGGATAGGATATGATAGGATAAAATCAAACATCTTGGGAATCACTTGAAAAAATTTCTCGATGGACTGATTTGTTAATTTAGTCATTGATGGACTGCTAACCTGGGTACAAATAGGTGTTGGAGAAAATGACGTCTTGCATACACCCCACGTAGGCTTTCTTTGTCAGGGTGCGGCTCAGAAGGGAGTCTTCAAATTTCCCAAACCTGCACAAAGCACGAGGATATTATAATAAAATAAGAAAAAGAAAAAGAAGGAGAAGAAATTATTATAAGAATTATGTGTGGGTATGAATAAGAAGAAGAAGATCAACAACAACAACAACAACAACTACTACAACTACTACTACTACTACTACTCCTACTACTAATAAACCTGGACTGACCTTATCATAGGAGAGGTGATGTTGGGTTTGTCTTGTGGGTAGTCCAGGCTTTGTATGCATCGCTCCATCCCGCACGCCCCTGAGACCAACGACACGCTGACGTTAGTGCTGAGGTCCAACTCCACTTTGTGCCACTCGGCGTTGCTGACCAGCTCCTGGGTGGTGACGGTGTGGGCGATCTGCCGATTAGCGGCGTAGCTGTAAACCACCACCAGCTGTCCACCTTCAATCTCCACGGATGCTAACTCCATCGCCGTCAATGAGTAGACCACCAAGACTGTGTCTCGGAGCGTTGTGCGGAAGCGGAAAGATATCCGCTGGGAGGACGACGATGGGGATGGATCGTAGGACATGCTGCTGCCGTTGCTGCTGAAGCTGACCGTGGTGGACTGCTGGCAGAGCACTCCGGTGAAGCCCACTTTGCACTGGCAGCGCTGCCCATGGCTTTCCGGATCCTCCGACAGCAGGGTAGGGATACAGGTGCCCCCATTCTGGCACGGGCTCCCCGCGTCACAGCCACTCAGATACACGGAGCAGTTTCGCCCTCCATAGTTGCGACTGAAATGGGATGCACTGACAGTAGAAATTGGTTAACGGTAAAGAATCCACTAATTTGTAGCTGACCACTGAGCCAAAACATAATTATTGTGTACACAATTTAGTTCCAGTCATGGAAGCTGACACAATTACACTTTATACAGAAAATTAAACCACTACCAAAAGGACCATTTAAGGAGTAATATTAGTCTGACTGACACCCGTTATAAGTAAACCCATCCAACTATTAAAATACATACACTCCCTCTCTTTTCTTACCAGCGGGGCCTATCTCTTACAATTTAAAAGTTTAAGTTACATCAATATACATTTATAAAAAAAACACAAAGTGAATTCTATACAAATTCAAACCTAGATGATTGTTCGTCAATGGGCACGTACACGATCTATTACCCAAAGCATAAAGCATTCAGGTAAGAAAATGAGAAAAAAGAGACAGACTGGAAAGAAAGGAAAGAAAAAGAAAGAAAGGAGGACAAGAAACAAACAAGAAGGAAGGAAAGAAACAAAAACAAGCAAAGAAAATAAAAGAAAAAAGAATTACTTACCTAAACGACACAAAGTCCAGACACTTGCATGTGTAGTTTGCGACCAGGTCGATACAATGCGCGCCATTTTGACACGGATTATATTCTACACACTCGTCGATATCCGTCTCGCAAAACTTGCCTGTGTAGCCGGGGGCACAGGCGCAATCGTACCCATTGATTTTGTCTCTGCAGGTCGCTCCATGCTGGCAATTGTCATGTACACAGTCGTTAATGTTGGTTTCGCAGTTCCGACCTGCACAATCCGACACATCAATATTCAGAGATTGACTGAACACAACCAAGCATTTGCTAGTCCACTTTGACATGCTCAGAGATCTAACAGAACACTGTATGCTGGAGCGGGTTCTTCAAATAGCCTCGCATGAATCATATCTATAATCTCAAAGAAAATGTCAACACAATTGTCTACACAATACTTATTTTTAAAAAGTAAAGCCCCTCTTTAGACTTTGCTATAAATTAAAAATATTCTTTCAAGGAAAGACATATATGTGCTTGCATGCAGTTCATTTCATTGGTGCCACAATACTTAAGCAATGTAGGCCTAGTTCTTTATGAATTTTCAAATAAAATGTGACTGAAAGAGTTATAAAATGTCTCCCGATTCAGAAACGATGAATAATGAATGATACCATAGTTATAAAATAAATTCATGAACGAGACAAAGTATTGTTAATAATTCAGTTTCTCAACAGTATTTAAAAAGTCTCATTGTATTTATTATTATTATTATTTATTTATAAGGCGCTTTCCCTCGCAGAGATCAAAGCGCACACATACACCCACACACACCATGTGTACCGCACAGATACACACACAAATAGCAGCAAAAAAACAACAACAACAAACAAAAACAAAAACAACAACAAACGTTTTATCCAATCCCTCAGCCTGTCGGCATATCAGTATGCCTGTGGCTGCTGTTATGAGGGATGAAATATCCAGCACCATCTATGTTTTGCATTTCATAATATTTGAGGGCAATTTCATTTTAGTTCGATAATATTTCTCAGAACAGAGCAGCATCAGAGCAGAGTCGAGTCCATGCTTCAGTTACATGGTAATGATTGTTTCATTTTGGTCAAATTATAATCTGTTGATTAAAAAAAAAAAAAAATTATGTAAAAAAATAAAATTGGATTGCCTTTCCGTCTTCTAATAGCGACTTGCCTTTACACCCCATGTTTGAGTGATGATTATGTGTTTGTAGGAGAGTCTGTAACATGTGAGCCTTTATGTTGGCTACAACTCACTGCACTTGATTTAGGAATAAGGTGTGCCAATAGCATTCAGCATTATTACTATTATTACTATAATTATTATTAATTAACATTATTATTATTATCATTATTAATAATTAACATATCCTATCCTATCAGTATTATCCTATTATTATTATTATTATTATTATTGAAACTATTCATTATTATTATCATCATCATCACCACAAGATGCCAAGTCTTACCTGTGATACCAGGGATGCATTCACACACGTAGCCAGCTGCCGTGGAGTAAGAGAAAGAGTCATTGAAGCCTGGGCGTCCTTGGCCATAGAGGGCCGGGTTGGACCTCTCCAGGCACGTGCCGCTGTAATCACAGGGGTTGGAATCACACTCCCTGACGTCCGACCGGCAGTTGGGGCCAGTGTAGGCCACTAGACAATCGCATGTGTAGTTCTGAAACAGGGAGGGTGATTATTCTTCGGTATTGTTGTTTGTACCATCAATCATTTCATCATTCCTGTCATCTTTCTTCTCATCATCATCACCACTACCACCCCAACCCCAATCATCATCATTAATCATCAATCATCATCATCATTAATCATTAATCATCAATCATCATCATTAATCATCAATCATCATCTATGGTGCAGAAAGCACTGTTCATTTGCTGAATGCCAGTATACATTTACTTAAACTTCTGCCAACTGCAGCTAAAAACCCATCCTTCCCTGTCGGCACCTACCAACCAACCCACCAACAGACAAAGCAAACACACATAGCACCAACAAACTGGGCACTAACAAACAAACAGAGCTCCAAACAACAGACAGAACAAATAAACAAACAAGCACACTGACCTTGATCCCATCCACACACGTTCCATTGTGCTCGCAGATCCCCGGGATGCAGTCGTCAATGTTGTTTTGACAGCGAGTGCCGTTGAACCCAGTGTTGGTGCAGTTGCACTCAAAGCTGCGCACAACAATCATAGGATGCTCTGAACAGCAACAGTGGTGTACATGCACCTAGCAGTGAATAGGCATTATCCCTAAATAAACCGAAAGTAGGTTGCTTCCCCTGAAATGCGGTTACACAATACATGTTGACAGCATAAACCGAAAGTAGGTAAAGTAGGTCAATGAGAGTTGCTTCCCCTGAAAAGCGGTCAAAATACATGTTGACAGCTATTTAGGAAGTACTCCTATTCAACATCACCATCATATACCGTACTGTACTGTATTGTATTATGTTATATGGCGCACAAGTTCAGACGCTGAACTCTCAATTTGCTTCACACACACACACACACACACACACACACACACACACACACACACACACACACACACACACACACACCCACACACACATTTGGTGTCAGGAAAACTACTCCTGGACAACTATCACTGGAGAGTCACCCCCTGGACATCTACCCACTGCATGGACAAGTACCCCTTGAAATCATATTTATTGAATTAAAAAAGAGAGAAAAAAATGCACATGTTTTGTTTTCTTTTATATTTTATTTTAAATGACATGGACTAATTTGTACACCCAAGGCAAAATATTCTTCATAAAAAATGATCTTGGCATTCAAAATCAACGCAAAAGCAAAAATCTAAATGTTTAGGTAAAATCAGCAACTGGAACATTGTAGTAATCACATACATCATGCATAAAATCTATACCTGTATTGTATGCAATACCTCGTAGAAAGCCCAAGAAATGGCAGTTGCCATAGTCGGTCACAACACGAAGTGTCGGAGCTCACACTCTAAGGACACACTCTTAGACTTCGCATACACAAAACCCTCATACATAATCTTGGAGCCACCACGTGCGGAGGTAACAAATTCCATGGTTAAAAAAATTATATGATATGCCCTACAGTTGGCAAATCTATTCTATTTGATAACTATCTGGCTACTGGTATGTAACCTGTTCTCATGAATGGGGGTCACAAATTAATGTGTGAATGGGGGTCACAAATTAAAGTGTGAATGAGGGGTACTTATCCAGTGGGTAGATGTCCTAGGGTGGAATATGTCCAGGAGAGAGGAGGAGAGGGTGGGGGGGGTAGTTGTCCTAGAACTACACTTTAATGCAAATACCCAGCCTCGCACGCTCACATCCACTTCATCATCGTGCAGCACAACGCCAGGCAAAATGACAGCAAGAAGGAATTGAAACAGTGGTACAATAGCACCACCATCAGAACATCCCCACTTTTGTCCCTAGGGATATTTTTATAGTAGGTAAATAAATAACAAAATAACAAGAATTTGATTTATTGCAAGCAGTTGAATCCTACGAATTTGCACTTCTTCAACTTTGTCGCATTTGTTTAAATAAAATTAAAACCGTAATTAAAATCATTTTAACCTAACAATTTTGTATTTAAAACGTTTGAGTGCTGAATGCTTTATATAATATTACACATCACAGATAAAAAGAACAGACTGACTGATCGGGAATACCAAATTGACAGAAAATTCTATTACACTGATTTACTTGAACAAGCTGTACATTTATTCCAAAAATTTGTGAAAGACAAAATAAAAAATAAAATATAAAAATAAAAAATGCGATTGGTGATCATTATTTTTGGTTAAATAAAATCAAACTTGTGTAATATGCACTCTGAAAAAACATTTCATTGGATTTCAACACACACATGCCTCAGCAAATACTTGCAAAACCACACAGAGCATTAACTAACTTAATTCATACCACACAGTCATGCTGTGAAGTGGAACAGTGTAATAACAATATTGAGAGATAAATATATACAATTTTCCCTATTATTTAGGCATTATATGAATTGGTTAGGAGATGGAAGAACAATTAAACTAATAAATTTGGTAACAGATACGTACAAGATAACAGACTATGTATCGATTCCCACAATTAGTGTCTTTATTTCCATTGGCCAAGGAGAGTGAAAATGCTGACAATCTGCTGGTCACAGGTCTAGTCTAGGTCTAGGGTTACAGTTAACTCTAATACCAACCCTACTAACAAACTGTAATCCTAAAGCTAAATATCAAAATTTGACGTTCAAATTTTATTCCGTATCTGTGCATTATAATACAATTATAAATGCGCAAGAGGACTCGCGAATCGATGTACATGCTCCTAATATGACTGCCTGAATTTGGGCTTTCCCTGTTGAAGTAGAGTGTGGATGCTAAAACTGATATCGCAAGGTAATTCACCCATCACAGATGGCAATGCTTCTAGCAAAGCTTGGAATAAAAATGTCGTAAGAAACTTACACTGACTATAAAACTGTTGTCCACATAAAAGTAAAGGAAAAAAAAGTCGATCCTCCATGGATTGAAGATAAGCTTATAGATTCTAGACTACCAGCCCAATAAAACGATCAATGTAGACGTATTTTTAATTCCCGACAAGAATTACTAGAAGGCATTAATAATAGCACCAAAAAAATTACTTAATTATCTTTTTTGTCATCGAACGAAAGCAAAAGTGCACGACCACATTGTTTGAACCGCATGTCATGAAATTACCGCCTTCGATTCAGTTCATAAATCTATGGTGAGAGCAGAGGATAGAACTGTCTTCTTGCTGCTATTTACTTCGATACTGCAACCATAACAATAAAGCCAACGGAATGTCAAAATTCTTATTTATGTGCTGAATTCTAACAAAACCATTGTCCAAAAGTGCCACCACTTTTTTTTAAACAACATAGGCAACGTCATCAATTCCTAATCATAAGACATTATATAGACCTACTGTCAATGTGTCCTGGTTTTCTTCAAATTGATTGCATCTGCAAAGAATATTTCAGTATTTATATAATGCGAAGGCGTGAAACTATGTGTTGTGTGAAGTGGTCTTTGACATAAGCCTATGAACAGCTTTGGTGTATTTATTGTTTTGGCACATTTTAAGATTTTAATTTGATGAAATCGATACATAAATATTATCAGCATATTGGCGTGGAATATGAGACATGTCCAACTCCATCAATTTAATGTTTCACTTGAATTTGGGTCGATTAGAAACATTGAATAGATCTCGTTGGACATATCTTAAATTCCATGCCACATTCCGATAATGTATACTGCATTATGTCAAGTAGCATATTTACATAAGCACCTGAAAACATACTGTGATGTTGGTAAAACATTGGCACTGTTATAATAAAATATAATTATACCCCCCCAAAATCTTCTATGTTCTGCATGTGTGGGTTGGCAATGGAATACAAATGGGGAAAATAGGGGTTCCTTATGCTATTTATTTAATTGAGCAACATATACAGTTTTGCAATTGGAAAGTAGGGGTTTTGTGTCCGATTCATTCAACTGCATGACATCTACTGTCTTATAGCGCAAAAGTGTGTTATTTATTCCATTGGATAATAAAGGTAGCTATTGCTTTTGCAAGCTATTAATTCTATTGGATAACATCCACAAACAGTCTTACAACAGGAAAGTATGGTATCTGGTATGCTATTCATTGGATTGGATGGCATCTACAAGCAGTCTTATAATGTCAATACTTCATGCACAATGGCATGCCAAGTAGGAGTTTAACCATTTTAAAATGTAAAATAAAAACATACATTTGATAAAAGCTCTTTAGAAAAGGATTTGGAAATTGGCTTCAATTGGTCAAAATATGTATATCTACATATACAAATAAATAAAAACATAAATAAATAAATACAATTCAAGAAGACTAGCATATCCCTGAATAAAATGTACACTATTTCAACACTTAAAGACAGCCAAATAAAACAATAAATTTAAATTGCATAATCCATAAAAGAAAAATTTGGTTTAAGCATATTGAACACCAGCATATTGCACTGGAAGCAATCTATATTTTTAAAACCAATTCATGCACACACTTGACTTTATGCAATCGTGAACAGTTCCCAAGCAAGACAGTGCGTCACTTTTCAAACTAATGACAACACAAAATTTATTGGCAAATGTTACTTGCATAATGACTTTTCACAAATTAATTTGTTTCAATATTTAAGCCACAATGATCTGTGCTTCTAAGGAAACATTTAAAAAAAATGTTCTAAAATGGCCACCCTCATGCACACATGCACAACAAAATTGCAAGCAAAAAAAAACAACTCAAAATACCGCAAACATTGTTCTCCCATACAAGCGGCAGAAGTTGCATTTAATCCTTCACCAATACTGAGAAAAACAAACACACAAGAACAGAAAGAATACTTGAAAAAACAGGAAGAGTACATGAAAGAACAGTAAGAACACATGAAAGAGCATTAAGTATACATAAAACACATGAAACAACAGGAAGAATACATGAAACAACAGGAAGAATACATGAAACAACAGGAAGAATACATGAAACAACAGAAAGAATACATGAAACAACAGAAAGAATACATGAAACAACAGGAAGAATACATGAAACAACAGGAAGAATACATGAAACAACAGGAAGAATACATGAAACAGGAAGAATACATGAAACAACAGGAAGAATACATGAAACAACAGGAAGAATACATAAAACAACAGGAAGAATACATGAAACAGGAAGAATACATGAAACAACAGGAAGAATACATGAAACAACAGGAAGAATACATGAAACAACAGGAAGAATACATGAAACAGGAAGAATACATGAAACAACAGGAAGAATACATGAAACAACAGGAAGAATACATGAAACAACAGGAAGAATACATGAAACAGGAAGAATACATGAAACAACAGGAAGAATACATGAAACAACAGGAAGAATACATGAAACAGGAAGAATACATGAAACAACAGGAAGAATACATGAAACAACAGGAAGAATACATGAAACAACAGGAAGAATACATGAAACAACAGGAAGAATACATGAAACAACAGGAAGACAGCCCACAACACTGAGCACAAGCCTGGTTGACTGGAAATGGGGGAGAAGGAGCCTAGTGCTGGGGGTGTGAATTTGAATTTGTAGCTGGCAGTCACCAGCCTAGGACATGAGTGTCAGGATCTTTAAAGTCTGCATGATGGAAAGTGTTCATGCACAAGACTAGACCTCAGGGTTCTACTCTAAGGAGTACTTCCTAAATAGCTGTCAACATGTATTTTGTACCGCTTTTCAGGGGAAGCAACTCTCATTGACCTACTTTCGGTTTATGCTGTCAACATGTATTGTGTAACCGCATTTCAGGGGAAGCAACCTACTTTCGGTTTATTTAGGGATAATGCCTATTCCTACAATGAATAGTTAATACAAAATAGTTACAAGAAAGACACGCTTGCAGGCGATTCAGAAGAAAGGCAAACACAGCTACCCGTCGATTTATTTCATTCAACAGGGCAATGAAATATCCAAGAGAGGGACACCCCAGTAAGCAACATCAACACACAAAACCAAGTCAACAGGTCAACAAAGCAAACAAACAGGCAAAGGAACAAACACACACCTACACAACACTAAGCAGCATGGCAGTGATTAAAGAGCAAATCTACACACAACAGCCGTTGATGTTATGGATACCCACACCATCATTCCGTTTTGTGTTATTACACCAGGAAACTGATAACATAACATAGAAAGCAAGCAAGAAACTGCTGGTAAAAGCAAATTTGAAGTGTAGGATAAACTTTCCCGAACGACCCAATTTAATATTATTCCGAAGCAATTTGAAAAAAGTGTACAAAATATCTACTGCAGACATACACAATACACAATGGGTTTGACAAAAGGAGAAAAAGTAACAATTCATAGACAAAAATAAAATAACAGAAAAACAACCACTATAATAAACTCTCGTCCAATCCCAATCTCCCCATCACTCTCATATTTGAAATAAATAAATAAATAAATAAAAGCTTCTAACCAGACCTGCCTACCTACAATTCTTTAAATCAGTAGCAAAAGGTCCAGTTTTCAGTAGCAAAGCCCGGTTTTCAGTAGCATGCACAACCGTCGATGTAGGCCACCACGACAAGTTAATTGTGTACTCAAAATATATATTTTAACATTAAAAACGTTTTAAGCACAAAATCAGTTTCTACCTGCCTCAGCACACATGATAAGAAATACAAAACTTGGTGTCGGGGTTTACTGTTTACTTTCGCAGAGAGTCAGCATAACAGCTATTGAGTTTAACAAGGTCTTCTTTGGTCAGATGCCTGTTTAAAATGCCACCTGGCTGACTCTTCTCCACCATCAGAGCCTCCATAGTGTCCTCTCCCAAGCTTGCTCTTTGGTCAGTTCTGTTCTTCCTCACACATGAGAAAACTCTTTCGCAGTGAGCGCTCGAGTGTGGAATTGTGAGGATGGACACAAAGTTTTAACAAAGGGAAATAGAAACGAAGCCGTCTGATTGGTCACGCCCTGGCTGCATCGTGTACGATGGACTTTAGAAATAGCGGAAGTTCAACTTTCTACGCGCACAATTGGCTTGAGACAAACCCCAAACTAAAAAAATAATTAACCCTTTACTGGACACACGTTTGTCTATTTTTTAGCCCTAGGCAAGAAGTCTTATAATTTTATAGATATTTCGGAGTACGTTAGTAAAAGCACCACATCTTAGGTATTAGTGCATATATTTAAATGAAATAAAATGCAAAAGTAACAGAAATAAATTATCTTTTGATTATATACCTTTTTATTCTTCTCTTGTCATGTCTTGTTTTTTATTACTCCATGTGTTTACAAAAATTGAAAAAAAATGTTTTAAAACGTCCAAACAAGCCTCCTCCTCTTCTTCACTTTCCTGCCCATCTGAATCGGATGCATGCATGCAACTGATACTAATGTCAGTACCGATCTCTTCCACCGACTTAAAGTCTATTTCTCTCACTTCAATGTCTAATAAATGGAAGCCTGTAAACTCTCCTTCATCAGTCGAAGAACCCAAACCATCCATTATAGACACTTGCACACAAAAAATTGAAAAAAAAAAACAACCGAAAAAACAAACGCATCAAAGAGAAAACTTGTGGAAATGCAGTCGATTGTTTTCACAACAGAATAAACCGGAAGTCAATTGCCGGAAGTCTCGCAATCTTTCAAACAATGCGAGAATATAAAAGTTGTTGATACGGACGCTTTTGGGCGTTTTGCCTGTTAGACCTTCGACAAAACCCGGTAAAGGGTTAAAAAAAAAAAAAAAGTCGGATTTTTTTTTCCCGTAGCAATTTTATGTTTGTTGTAGCATCGTAGAAGAGCTTTATTTTTCGTAGCTGCTACGGCAAAATCGTAGCAGTAGGCAGGTCTGTGAATCTAACTGTCAACTACAAAATCCTTTTTTTTTTAAAACGAGCTGCATAGCTCAGGGGAACAATCCCCCAGTCCTAAACTCATTCATTCGAAAAATGAATAATAAAAAATAACAAATTAAAAACAAGGACACAAACAATATTAAAACCCCAAAAAATCTGTTATAACTTACTCATTGATTTCATCCATGCACTTTCCAGCGTTGCAAGGATTAGGTAAGCAGTCGTTAATGTTGATTTCACAGTTGGCCCCGGTGATGCCGGGTATACAGGAGCAGTTGTACCCGTTCACGCCATCGATACAAGTACCATTGTACTGGCAAGGGTGCGACTCGCACTCATCAATGTTCTTGGAGCAGTTTCGGTCTGTAAAGCACATTACGTGAACATAAATTGTAATTAACACAATCAAACATTTTAATGTACATATTCATAACTTGTAAATTAACATAATAATCAATTACAATTTGCATACTCATCACTTATAATTAACGTAATCATACAGTGTAAACATGATTATCATAAACTGGAATTAACAATAAAAGGTGGCAAAAGGAGGATTATGATAACTTACCGGTAAAACCAGGCAGGCAAGTGCACAGGTAACTGCCTTTGTTGTTACTACAACTGCCTCCATTCTTACAGGGAAAGTTGTTGAGCTCACAGTAGGAGGTGATGTAATGGCAGTTACGACCTGAAACAGCCTCTGAGAATTGAACTATCACAAACACTAGCTCAACCAGCGGACACAATGTAGCAGCTAATGACCACCCAGTCATGACATGCATGCACCTCTGTAGCAGCTAATGACCACCCAGTCATGACATGCATGCACCTCTGTAGCAGCTAATGACCACCCAGTCATGACATGCATGCACCTCTGTAGCAGCTAATGACCACCCAGTCATGACATGCATGCACCTCTGTAGCAGCTAATGACCACCCAGTCATGACATGCATGCACCTCTGTAGCAGCTAATGACCACCCAGTCATGACATGCATGCACCTCTGTAGCAGCTAATGACCACCCAGTCATGACATGCATGCACCTCTGTAGCAGCTAATGACCACCCAGTCATGACATGCATGCACCTCTGTAGCAGCTAATGACCACCCAGTCATGACATGCATGCACCTCTGTAGCAGCTAATGACCACCCAGTCATGACATGCATGCACCTCTGTAGCAGCTAATGACCACCCAGTCATGACATGCATGCACCTCTGTAGCAGCTAATGACCACCCAGTCATGACATGCATGCACCTCTGTAGCAGCTAATGACCACCCAGTCATGACATGCATGCGCCTCTGTAGCAGCTAATGACCACCCAGTCATGACATGCATGCGCCTCTGTAGCAGCTAATGACCACCCAGTCATGACATGCATGCACCTCTGTAGCAGCTAATGACCACCCAGTCATGACATGCATGCGCCTCTGTAGCAGCTAATGACCACCCAGTCATGACATGCATGCGCCTCTGTAGCAGCTAATGACCACCCAGTCATGACATGCATGCACCTCTGTAGCAGCTAATGACCACCCAGTCATGACATGCATGCGCCTCTGTAGCAGCTAATGACCACCCAGTCATGACATGCATGCGCCTCTGTAGCAGCTAATGACCACCCAGTCATGACATGCATGCACCTCTGTAGCAGCTAATGACCACCCAGTCATGACATGCATGCACCCCTGTAGCGCCCCTACTGGCCACCATCGTTCTGCTTTTCCTTGCTCAACACTTTTTTTTCTTTTTTTTTGACGCAATAAAGGAGATGCATGTATTTTGCTAAAAATCTATTTCAAAAGTTAAAAGCCAACAGCAATTTCTGCTCTTTCACTTCAATGTAAACTAAATTGCGGTCAGCTCAATGGCAGCAACAGCAGCCAATGGCAAACTGGATTTATTTATTTAATAACTTTGATATAGCGCTTTTCCAGCTCAAGACCCGCTCGAGGCGCTGGCCGATACAGGATCTCACTCAAGCCGCCCGAGGCGCCCACTTGCAGCCTTTGGGCGCAAAGTCCGAGGCCTAGACGACCGGTTGAGCACAATCCTGGGTGACCGGGGATGGGGAGAAGGGACCTAGTGCTGGCGGGGTGTATCTGTGTAGCCGTCACTCACCCGCCTAGGACATGAGTGTCAGGATCTTTCAAGTCTGAGCCATGGAAAGCATGAGTGCGCAGACTAGACCTCGGTTTATACTCTCATCTGAAGGAGTAGGAGCGCAGTGTCTCAGGGTTTTTGTTCTTTCTCTTTTGTTTTACTCCAGGCCATTGACGGGGTTTGAACCATTGTCGATATTTACAGGTAGCAATGCTATGGCCTGACATCCCACTGCACTGCCTACACCACTGAGCTAACTTTCGCTGTGCCCTCATCAAACAGTGACTTGTCATATAAACTTAAGCAAAGAAACCAGAAATTGCATACTAGACTAACAGAAACCAAAACAAAACTGATAGTTTTAAAGCGTCTGGCATAAGACTAAGAGCGTAAATAGCGGGCTAAAATCGTACACAGTAACACTAAACAGGTCTGGGTTCAGAAAAGAAGCTGGTTACAAAAAGTGCAAAGTAGGGATGGCGAGAGAGAGAGAGAGATACTGTTAAAGAAATGTAACTGTACCTGCGATGGGTTCCCCGTTCTCCGTCTCCCCCCAGCACTGGCAACGGTAGTAACCAGGGGAATTTTGGCAATTTCCTCCATTGTCACAAATAGGGGGGTAGTACTCGCACTCATCTATATCTTGCTCACAGTTCACACCTGAAATAAATACATTTAATTTGTGTGTGAGACAAGTTATCCTTATTTTAGCTCTTCCTGATTCGGTTCACAGAATGATGGCATTCCATTTGAAGTCACATGACCTCGCATTTTTCACTGAAACCAGCAACAAGTTTCCGGGCTGGCTGCTGAAGTATTTTGCTGCTGGTTTCATGAATGCAAGTTATCATTGCTAATGTACTTCTGGAGGATTTCACTAAGGAATTTTCTCCTTGTTTCAAGATAAGCATTCTTGTTTTTGTTTTTTCTTCACTAGTATTTTTGGAGTTCTTAACTCGTTTCTCTTGATGGTGTTGCCTTCTGTTACTTGTGGTGGTTGTGCAATGTTACCATGCCGGTTGGCTGTGGTTAAATAAATTAAGATTTTGTGTGTGTAGGAACTGAAGGTCTTTCTTACATTCTCTTCCGAAAGTTGGTGTGCTTGGCTATTCAATTTTTCTTACCCTGGTGAATGATTCCCTCACTGAATAATGGGAGCATCCACAATGTACACCGACTGCAGTCAGTAATTCAAATTGATGTTGCTGTTTTTAAACAGATCAGGTCAGCGCGTTCAAAATTTACGCCCGTTTGCACATTTGTAATCTCTTGCTTCTCCGGCTTGCTTGCTCCCCCTTCAGCAGTCTGTCCTTCCTTGTGTTTACTGCATATCCTATCCTATCCTATCCTGTCCCGTAACCCGAAGGTCGTAGGGGCACCACAGATGATCGTTTAACCAGCATACTCCATCTTTCTCTGTCCTCTGCAGCCCTGATGGCTTCGCTCAGGGTCAAACCAGTCCATTCTCGAATGTTGTCCTCCCACCTCTTTTTCGGTCTCCCTCTTCTTCTACCTCCTTGCACCGTGCCTTGCAGAACAGTCTTTGCAAGGCCTGATGATCTGGTGACGTGGCCACACCATCGGAGTCTCAGTTTCTCCACCACTGTGAGCAGGTCATCGTGTTGTCCAATGGCTTGTTTGATGGTCTGTCGGACTTCGTCGTTTACTGCATACTGGTGTTTTTTTTTCCTTTCTCCCCCACCCCCATTTTTTTCCTTCTCTGTCTTTTCTTCCAGTTGTGGCGGTGCTGCCCTCTCAAAACCTGGTCTGTGAGTGCAGATCTGTGGCATTCACACCAGCTCAATTCCTATGTCAGCAGCACTATTTAGTGCATCCACATTTTGCTTGCTGGCTATTTATAGCTTGCCTGCACCCTCCCTTCCAGTGAAAGGAAAGGAAAGGAAGCATCGGGAAGCTATTTATAGCTAGCCTGACTGACCTAACCTCAAAATCTAAAAACCTGTGGTTGAGTCGCTGTGCGTTTACCACCACAACCAATTTTTGTATTGTACAGTTTTGGTTAATTTTGGATAATATTGTGCTTTTGCATGCATACAAATGTTGTTGACGTGAATGTTTCTCCAATGTGCGGCTGCAATTTTGACTGCTGATGACTTGGGGAAATTTGTTGGACCTCAGTGTGGATAAGTTTTCATGCTTAAATGTCACTTGTACTCGTAGCAGTTTTCTGCTGTCTTTGCTTTTAATGCTATGCTTGATTTTAGCCTGTCGCTAAAGTCATGCAGGATGCATAAATAATTAAAATCAGCGACAAAAATCGCAATCACAGTGTCGTGGACAAGTTGATTTCAGCACCTGTTGATAAACAGCAGTAAGCTAGACTGTAGCAGGGTTGGATAAAGAAGGGGGTGGTGTATTAATATTCGTATGATTGCGTGGCACGTCTGTACGTTGTTTCTAGGTCCTATTGTTGAAATAGCGATTATAGAATAATTTTCATGCATTGCACGGGCTGCATAAGTTAATCGGCTAAGATTTAGTGTGAACTCCAACTGTGGTTGACTAGCCTGACGGATTCGGGTGTTTTGTCATTCTTTCTCATCTGTTTTTCTCGACCTGCGGAAAAGACTGAGAAGGGGAAAGTTTTGGGTGTGGAGGCTTGAAGAGAAGTTTGACCACACTTGGAGGAATTTACTTGACCTGAAGCAGCTGTATGGTCAAAGGACTTTGTTTACTCGTAGCCGGAACGAGTTTTATCATAGGTCCGTTTGGGGTAAGAAAATATTGATTTTTGTGTTAGCCATTTTTTGTAGTTAGTGTGTGTAACTACCGGTAGAATCCGTGGGCTCGTTTAATCGTGAAAGGGAGACCTGTATTGCCGACTTGCTGTGCATATGTAGGCCTACGTGTGATAGTCTTGCCTGTAAATTTTAATAATTAATAAAATAATTATTTTATTTTATTATTTCCTTGTGTTGTGTTCGGGGGACTAAATGGTTGTGTTGGATATTTGTGGGCGCCATTGTTTCTTTCACAGTGAGATTTACCTTACTTTAATGTAAGGAAAAGTTGATGTTGTTTGCGAAATTATAAGATTGAGAAAAGTGTATTGCTTGATTGAATAGTTATTTAATTAATGTATCCATTTTCAGTGCTGCGTCGGAGAAATGATTTGTTTGGAATTTGCAACTATTGTTAATGCTAATTTTGCAGCTTATTAGTATTAAGAACCTATTGATTTTTTAATAGTGCGTTTGTGAGTTTCCCCTCTCCTTCCCCGTGCGAGCTCGGTGGCGGAGATGCAGATGGGACGTAGGGGAGCTCACTGCGCTATGAGACTTTTTGGTACTAATCTTGGCCATGTAGGCCTTTTCTTCTTCTTGTTTTTACTTTTCCCTATCTGGAACTGAGGGAACCAGCCTGGAAAAGACCGACGGGAGCCCTTACAGCGGATGGAAAAGGTGTCCCTTTGTCGTGTTGGTGCTAGGACAAACTCCGTGGGAGAACAAGAAAGTGACCCTTGTGTGTTGGGGACTGTGCTGGAACCTCGAGTGACCTTTCTATATATAAAAGCTGAGTAAAACGCTTTTACGTTCTGGGGAAGTTAAGGGAGGGGAGACATTATTTTTGTGTACATTGTGGACTGTTGACATTAGCAGGAAAACCTGCGTTTTTCTAGTGGAAGGTTTCAGCGATAACTTTCCTAAAGACTTTAAAGTTTGGAAGAGAGTGGAGGAGTTTTTTTGTTTGTTTTGTTTTTATTATTATCTGTTTAAAAAAGTATATGAATAATTAAAATATTTTAAATTGTTAAACCTACACTGTTGTTGTTTGGGTTGTGCGCAAGAAAGTGTGGCCAGTCGGTTTTGTTTGAAAGCTAACATGTGACACACAGAGCCTTTGTTGCAGCTAAAGGGAGAGAATGACATTATGCCGTGTTCTTGCTGTCTTCACCTATTTTTATCTGAAGCGAAGTTTGGATGCTGTATGTCGTCTGTGCTTCTTGATTGTCAAAAGCACATAAATGATTTCATGACACAGTCATAAAAAGAAAGAAATAAACAAATAAATTAATATGCAAATAAATAAATACATAAATTAATAAATAATGAATAAACAAACCGTAAATAAATATATAGGGGGAAGGAGGGGAGAAGGATAACTGAGTGTTTCTGTGATGGAACACTCACTGTGCATAACCCAGCGGTTCTGTGATAGAACACTCACAGTGCAAATCTATCACCTGGCATGCATGACCAGGGTTCAAATCTTGACATGGAGAGAGAACGTTTTTCTCTCAAGAGTCAATGTTCAGTTCGCGATTCGTTAGTTAATTAGACAGCGGACTAAATCAATGTTCTTTATACAAACATAACTATTCAGCAGATCCTACTAAATAAAACTACTGCACATTACCGATTACAAAGAGATACACATCGTAAGTTGCACCCTCCTCTTAAAAAATATTTTTTTTAAATTCATTTTATTCCATACATAAGGCATTTCAAATTATCAGACACATAGGAAAATGACACACATCTTGAATTTTGTTGAGACAGATGTTAGCGGCAGGTAATGTAGATGCACCACTCTATTTAGTTCGAAGTGGAGGGGAAAAAATTATCACCTTGTCGTCCGTAAACTACGGTGTGTGAAACACATGACACTCAAGTACTCTAACTAAATAATAAACAAACCTGAAAAGTCAAACTTTGCAAAGTACCTTTCCATCCGGACAAGTAGTTTTGGTAATCAGGGTTTTGCATACAGGAGCAGTTGTAGAATCCCACATAGTCGTTACACGTTCCCCCATGTTGGCAGGGGTTGCTAGCACACTCGTTTATGTCCATGGAACAGTTCACACCCTCATAACCTAAAACAATATCACGGTAAAGTTAAGGGTGAAGAACATTTTTTTTTAAAACAATTTTTAAAAATTTAGTCAACGTGCTCTCAACAAATATGACTACAACGTAAGTTCAGAATCAACACCACTATCATACATTTCTCAAAAGCAAGGGGTATTCCTACCTCTGATGAAATACATTAAAAGATTGTTATTCTCACATCTAAAAACCATGCTTGGTGATGGATCGAAAATATCTTTACAGGTCGGTGCCATGTAAAAGACCTAATGGTTGTGATATAATTGAAGCATCATTATTTCTCGTTAGTTATTTTGCGTAACCACAGGACTTGAGGCACGAGAATGAATGGATATATATGGTCTGGTATTGCTCGTTATAAAATAAATTCTCCTCCTCCTCCTTCTTCTTTTATATTAGTAATTATTATTATCATCATTATTATTATTAAATACCATTAATTAAGGCATGATTTCCGTTTAAAATCCTCCAGCCACACGTTTATGACAATTAAGCTGCCAAGTTTTCTGCACGTTTTCATATCTTACTTTGTATTTCCTACTTTTGGACATCCATACAGCAGATGTTCATGACAACCTTGTTAGTTTCTGTGCTTAATATAAACTTTCTGCAACCCGGAGCTAGAGGTAAAAACAGACCATAGGCTGCCAACGAGCTATAGCAGTAATAAACGTTACAATCAACACTCTAGTGATAGTAGAAGTAGGCACAACACCAGTGTTCCCTCCAAACACAAAAAAAGAGAGTCCTTGGGACTCCCAGGTATAAAATTTTAAGGGTCCTTGTGCAAATTTTGGGAGTCCCCAAATCGGAAAAAGAAATGTAAAAACAAGTCCAAGCCTCACTTTTTTCTTTTACTCTGTTAAAGCGTCACATTAGTTATCATAATCATATAAAACCAAAAAATTAAAACATGTATTAAATACCCTCCCGCTTGCGTCTAACTGGCACCACTGGAACTCTTGCAACCATCTGTCGTTGAGTTTTCGTTTCTTTGGACGCTTTACTTCAGTTTGAGTTTCATCATTTATTCGTTTATCCTTGCTTTGGAGTTCCGTATTTTCGATAATGACAGGATCTGTACTTGATGCTGCTGTGGATGAACAAGTTTTTGGCCCAGTCAACCAAGTCAGAAGTGACATGATCGTGTATGATAGAATCAAAGAATGGATTCACGAAGATTTCTTCTGTTCAGTGAATGGATTGCTTGTAGTAAGTTTACAATGCGCGCGCATGCGATTTTGAAGGACGACAACTCCGACACAATCTTTAATCGTCTGCAACGGCAGTCTCAGTTGGGTTCTGATTCTGATTATGCCGTGAATTAGTTCGCCACTCGTTGGTCGTATTTTTTACTTCAGCGATTCGAAAAAAATGTGTACGTCCTCAGGACGCACACATGCAAATTTTTCTGCGTCATTTTTCATATTTTGTGCGTAATTGACGCACTACTGTGCGTAATCGGGAACACTGCAACACAATGTTACAACGAATAGTGATAGTAATCAACACTAGTGATAGTAGAACTAGAAGCAGGCACAACACAAAGTTATAATCAACACTCTAGTGATAGCAGAACTAGAAGTAGGCACAACACAAAGTTATAATCAACACTCTAGTGATAGAACTATAAGTATGCACAACACAAAGTTATAATCAACACTCTAGTGATAGAACTAGAAGCAGGCACAACTCAAAGTTATAATCAACACTCTAGTGATAGAACTAGAAGCAGGCACAACACAAAGTTATAATCAACACTCTAGTGATAGCAGAACTAGAAGCACAACACAATGTTACAATCAACACTATATAGTGATAGAACCAGAATCAGGCACAACACAAAGTTATAATCAACATTCTAGTGATAGCAGAAATAGAAGTAGGCACAACACAAAGTTACAATGAACAGTGATACTAATACTATAGATATAATAACACAATGTTAAAATGAACAGTAATAAATGATTAATAGTTGAAGTAGGAGCAGTACCTCCAGTAGTGAGGCCCAGTACAGCATACAATACGCAAACACACAAAATAAAGCTTCTTAACAACAACAACAACAACAACAACAATAATAATAATAATAATAATAATAATAATAATAATAATAATAATAATAATAATAATAATAATAATAATAATAATAATACTTGTTTTTTTTTAAATTATATAAATGCTACTTATATAAGACACCTGATCTTATTAAAGAATAATTCAAAGTAAGCACATACACCCATACACACACAATCACACACTGATCATAATTTTGAAGGAGAAAAACAAATTTGTACTAAACTCAAACCATACCTGTAATAACCTGTATTTTTAAGTATGTGGGGATATTTGGGGGGGTCCATTTTATCAGCCACCATTATCATACTCACCAAGTGGGCAGCCGCAGGTGTAATTGTTGATGCCATCGTGACACACTTGAAACTGCGGACAGGTGACGCCCAAGCAGTCGTTGATGTTTGTCTGGCAGTTGGCGCCGGTAAAGCCCAGCACACAGCTACAGACGTATTCTCTCTGCGGCTTGGTAGTGTTGCACGAGCCGTTGTTTTGGCAGGGCTTGAAAGAGCAGGCATCGTATACCTGGCTACAGTTCTTGCCCATGAACTGAGGTGGGCAGACACAGTTGTAGTCTCCAATTCTGTCCACACAGGTCGCTGCATTGAGGCAGGGGTTTGGGCTGCACTCGTCGATGTTGTTCTCGCAGTTGGTGCCTGAAAAAAAAAGTCCTCGTGCAGCAGCCAGATATCAGCTAAGTCAAAAATAGTCCCCAGAAGCCAGATATAAAGCAGTTCTATAAGCAGGGGTGCTGAATGACACTGGCTTGTTCACTAAATGTGGGGCAAACAATTTTGGAGAAAACCTAAAGCCTCCATTAAAAGCATGCGGCTTATTCACAAACTGCAAATTAAGAAAACAAATGTGCACATAACTGGCTAAAGCTTGAATAAGCAAGAGTGCTGAAAGTACAGGGTCCAGTCACCAAATGGCAAAGTCTATTGTACGGATAGCCGAACGTTTCAAAGTCCAGCTAAATCCAGAAATCTTTATTCACAATAATACAGTAAAAATCTGGCATGTCGCTTATATAATATTCAATTGCAACACACAGGCACTCACACAAACGCATGCTCATACATATATATACACAGAGACATACATATACATGGAGACATACACACATACATATACAGAGATATACAAACACATACATATACACAGAGATATACATATACATATACATATACACAGAGACATACACAAGCATACACATATACACAGAGACATACAAATATATATATATATATATATACACAGAGACATACAAATATATATATATATACACAGAGACATACAAATATATATATATATATATACACAGAGACATACACACATACATATACACACAGACATACACACATATACAGAGAAATACACACATATACATGGAAATATAATATACATATACAAAGAGAGATACACATACATATACACAGAGACCTAAACACACATACAAATACATGGAGACATACACCCACAGGCAGGCTGCATAAGCAGGGGTAAGTTAAGTACTGGTCCATGAACATTGAGGTTTAACGTCTACACCCACCATTGGCCATATGGCAGACTGGGATAATCACAGAACAAGAAGTAGGGACCTAAATCAACACGTACTGAACAACCAGAGCAATCATACTGCTAAAATGGACAGTGAAAATTACCACTTTTTATGTAGCCCACCACAGGATTCGAACCTGGGTCATCGGTGCACCACTTGAGCTACGGCAGTGGGCAACTGGTCCATGCAAGTTAATGCTGCTTAAATAGTTGTACATTGTGCAGACAATTTAATAAGGAAGTGTTGGAAAAACACTGGTCCATTCAGCAAATGTGAGTAAATAATTAGGAATATTTTACCTGTAAGGCTTGCAGCTCATTGGTCTGCTACATGATCATTTCCTCCTCACTCATCACTTCCCTTTATTATAGCTGACAACATGATGTCAAGTTTCACTTCATCGGACACTGTCCTCTCATCATGCAAACACATTTTGGCCCATTGATTTTGATTTCGCCTACAATTTTTATAAATGTTCTAGTCAGAATTCATAAACACCCACACACACATGCACACGCACACACCCACCAAACAAAATAAACAGGCAAAAAATAAAATAAATATTCCTTACCATTGTAGCCAAGTGGACAGGTGCAATTATAGCCAGCGACCAAGTCGTTACAGCGGCCACCATTCTGACAGGGATTGGACACACACTCGTTGATAGGGTCAGCACAGCTTGGGCCTGTCCAGCCTGGTGCACATGAACAGCTGTAGCTGTTCACCTGAAAATGGACAGTGAAAAATCGGTTTTACAGTGGACTGTTCTTGATGATGATGATGATGATGATGATGATGATGATGATGATGATGATGATGATGATGATGATGATGATATTGATGATAAAGATGTTTATGAAAATGATGATGATGAAGAAGAAGATGACGATGATGATGAAGAAGATGATGATGATGATGATGATGATGATGATGATGACGACGATGAAGCTGATGAAGAAGATGATGACGAGGATGAAGATGATGATGACGATGATGATAATGATGATAATGATGATGATGACGATGATGATGCTGCTGCAGAAAGAGAGAGTGCTTCTGAACGCTGTATGATCATGTAGAAAGGAATCAATAACTCGGTGTCCACAATGAAGATTTTTCCGCTAAAGTTGACAGTAGCACACTGCCTTGTAGTTTGAAGGAACTTTCCAGAAAGACTTTTCACCTTAACTTCACAGTATAAGTCAGAGTGGTCCAACCCTGCCATCTGCAACTTTCTGGATATTTAGTGGAGACTGAATAAAATCTGTTTGGACATTCTTGACACACGGGGTTCATAGACTCACCAAATCCACACAAGCGGCGCCGTTGCGACAGGCATTGCTGACGCAGTCGTTGATGTTGACGCCACAGTTTGCAGACGTGAAGCCCACCAGGCATCTACAGGTGAAGGAGTTGATGCCATCGACACACCTGCAGACAAACAGCGGCGATATAATGATCAAATCCTGTGCCGTGTAGAGGGGAATAAACGAAGGAATCAACGTCTACACTCACCATTGGAGACATGGCAGACAGGGATAACCATCCCAGGTGAGGGGGGGGGGGGGGTTACATTACATTACATGATTATTGCTTTAGGTCCAGCGGACTCTTCCGAGCCAAATCAGGACCGGACAACCCCCAATCCGCATAAAAGATCTGCTGAAACAACCCTAGTGGTAAAACCGAAAGCTCTCCACCAGCCAGTCACTTTACAATAAAGACATCCCACGCAGGGGACGGCTGAGGCTTCACCCCAACTTATCGAACCCCCGTTTACAAAAACAAAATAGAATACAAACATCATTATAAATTATCAACAAAACACATACATATAAAATGCCTACATTGCTAAATAATAACATCATAGGAAGCCCTAGTGACCACCTGGCAGAAAGCGTCCAATATTCCCAAGCTGATCCAACAGACCTCATACACAAACAAGGAGTCTTGTCCCGGAAGAGTTTTTAAGAAAAAAGGTAGGAGACTGGTCTAGCGAAGAAGACGATAGTATAGCAGATTGATAGAACAGAGCAGGAATGAGAAAGAGCAAAATTAATGAGAAAGACGGCAACAGTGGGAATTTAAAGCACTAAATTTCCAGAAAGTGGGGATACTATTTATACTGAAACTCCCGGCACCCCAACGGGGGTAGGGTGGGGGTTAGGGTCCTAATTCAACACTGAACCACCAGAGCAACCATTCTGCTAAACTGACAAATTACTACTTGTTATCTTGCCCACCACAGCATTCAAACCTGGGTCACCGGTGTGCCAGACTAAATGCTCTACCACCGAGGTACAGGTGATGGGGACATAATGCATACCTGTCAAGGGTTTTTGGGGTTGTGGTGTAGCAATTTATCAGAAAAACCATAGCAAATCGAGGTTTGGTGTAGCACTAATGTGAATCACGCGATTCGCAACAAAACTGGAAACTTCTGCATCCAATATAAACACACACATCCAATGTGTTTACAAATTTATTGTAAAATTTTGTTAATGCACAACACTTTAGCTATTACCATTATCATTATAAACATGTTCAAATTTCATGTACGTTTTTCAAAATAAAAGTGAAAATGAAAAAAAAAAAAAGAAGAGAAAAGAAATCGGTAGGAAAATCTCCTATTTTGTCTCAAGACCAGGTTCAGCATCACATCATTTACATGGCTTCCTTGTAGATCTAAACTTTCCTAGCACTGGTAAGGAAATTTTTTTTAATGCACCAGTAGACTCAATAAAGTTTAGTAATAGCATATGAGTAACATATGCTATTACTAAACTTTATTGAGTCTACTTTCTTTGGACTTCTCCACTAGGCCTTCAAAATCCTTATCGGTTTCCCATTCAGGCAGGTGCCTTCCTGGTCGTTTGAGTTTTTTAGATGGAGGCTTTGCCATTTTCTTTGTTTAACTCCGTCTGTCTCTCCCTCACAAAGACTGAAGTTCTGAATGAACACGTGTTGCGGAAGTGCGGTGCTTTTACTAAGTGTCTTTAAACCAGACTCGACCGGAACAGACTACTTTCGCGCGAAAACCCCCTTGGTTAAATAATATTATCGTCACTTTGTAAAAATTGCGTAGCAGCTTTGTGATACGCCGTAGCAATGGGAAAATGTTTAAAATGCTTAGCGCTACGCAAAAATCCGTAGCACTTGACAGGTATGATAATGGTGGACAGTATTCTAGAAACCCTCACCTACACACCATCAGGCTAAGGTACACCAGGAGTATACGACACTGTCAAATGATGAGAAATACCAAATTATATCTTCCTATTCAACTTCTGGTAAGTGCCATTCATAAACCTTTCTCCTCCATATAACAACAGCTATAGTTTTGACAAAGTAGAAAAAGGTGGGTTTTTTATTTATTTTTAATTGCTTTGTGCAGTTTTGTTCTTTGTTTGTTTAGGTGGGGTGGGGTGGGGTAATATTCACACCCGTAATAGAAAATGCTGTTGAAACTTTTTCAAAGCACACCAGCATTTCAACAAAAGGTTCCCCAGCTGCCCATTTTCACTTCTGATCTGGCACACAGACAATGGAAGGCCGTTATGTCCCGACATTCTTGAATTTTCTACCATGACAACATTTTCAGCACTAATGTTCCACATATTTATTAAGCTTACACAAATACATCAAAATCCACTAATACGTCCCACAAAAAGAAAAAAGAATGAAAATAATTGTATAAAGCAATGGCAAAACAAACACACAAACAACCAAAAAATTCCAAAGACCTACATGTTGTCTGCACAATCTTCCAGATGCTGAAAGCGGCAGGCCCTAAGTAATGGGAAAAAAGGAGACCCGCTTACATATTATAATCCAAATCTGCAGGGGTTTTATGTCTGTACGTCCCATACTTACGTGCCGTTGTTCCGGCAAGGGCTTAAGGCGCATTCGTCGATGTTAGTCTGGCAGTTTTTGCCAGTGAAACCAGGCTGGCACAGGCAGCTGTAATTGCCGGCATTGTTGTTGCATGTGCCGTTATTCTGGCACGGCCTTGCATCGCACTCGTTGATATCCACGCAATCACCTGCAGCGTTCTCTGTCAAACAGCAGGGAAAAAATCGATCTTTTGTCTTCACTGGATAATTTCCTAGTCTATATATATTTGTGTGTGTGTGTGTGTGCGTGCGTGTGTGTGTGTGTGTGTGTGTGTGCATATTTTTCCTTCTCTCTCTCTCTCTCTCTCTCTCTCTCTCTCTCTCTCTCTCATTGCATTGTTTAAACTAATGCTGATAACATAAAATAAAATTGAACTGATAGCTTTCAAAGTTAACAATGTTGTTTAATGTTGATAAATGCAATGCCCAAACAAAACGCACCTACACACAGTCGGGATGGCCAACTTGTCTCAACATTTTTATTTTATTTTTTTAATGAACATTCTTATATAGCGTGTTTTCAGCTACAGGATCAAAAGCAAGCTGCACAAGCAGCCCACGCCATACGTTTCATTTGGGACTGCTACCCACTGTCAAACCCCAAAACCAACCCCCACAAATCCATTCCCTGCTCCTTCTCCACCCAAAAACCTAAACCCAAGACGACGCACACACCACATCCAAACTACTCCATCACGTACTCTGATAGCCGTCAGCACACACGCAGGAATAGTTCGCCACTTTGTCCACGCATTTTTGGTTGGGCCCAGTGCAAGGGCTGGACGCGCAGTCGTCGATGTCGGTTTCGCAGTTATAACCTTGGAAGCCACGCAAGCAGGCGCAAGTGTAGTTGTTGATGCCATTGGTGCAGTTGCCATTGTGCTGGCACGGCGAGGAGGCGCACTCATCTATGTCCTTTACAAACAAAAAGCGAGCGAGTCAAGAAGTTATACAAACTTCTCTGCAACCCTTTGTTCTTAGTAACCTCACATCTTTTGACGATGATGATGATGACGTTGATGATGACGATGCTGATGATGACGATGTCTTCTTCCCCACTCACCAAACCAAAAATAAAAATAGCTATTATTAAAACTAGAAGGGCAAAGCCCATATGACTCACATGCTCCTTATGGAACTTGCATTATTTAACATAAAAATGAGTGCCCAGAAAAAAAAAAAAACTGAAACGGTGACATTAAAATGCAAATACCGACTTTGATCTTTCAATGACCTTGACCTCCGGCTTCAAATACACTCATGTGCTATCAAATAAAGTACAGCAAAAATTGAATTATGCCAAAAAACAGTGCTTTTTGGATAACCTTGACCATCACTGACCTTGACCTTGGGATGACCTTGACTCTTCCGTGACCTCTCATGCATGTCTGATCAAATAACCCAATGTAGTTGCATACTGTGGGTTAAATAGCCATTGCATTCCACTGTACGAAAACCTATTTCTTTGTTTTTTGCAAGGCCTAAAATAAACTTGATCTTCAAGATCAAGGCAAAAACGTAACATATTTGAAAGATCAATCTATCATCTATAAATACAACAAGTTTGAACTTTAATCTCTCATAGTTTAGGGTCAATGTCACCTCAAAGTACCTATACAAATTGACTTTGGACAGCTCCAGTGACCTTGACCTTGGAGTGAGGTTGATCAAATGTGCACAGTATGTGTTTCTCATTGATATCTATCAAGCATCAAAGAATCATAAGTTTAATATTAATAACCTAGAAAATAGTGACATTTTGTGAAGAATTGTCATTTTCTGACTAACAGTTGATGACCCTGCACCCTTGACCTTGAAGTGAAGGCACTCATTCACTTATGATTTATAAGGTCTGATGAATATACAACATCTAACCAAGTTTGGTTGTGATAGTTGAAATAGGTCCTGAGTACTTAGCCACTTTAAAGTTTTTGCTAAGACAAATGGCGGATTCACAGACGGACATTTTTGTTTTCAATATCATTTGTGGGCTATTTAGGACTAATGAAAAAAAAAATTTTTTTGAAGGAGGGGAGAGAGAGCTGGGGAGGGGGGGAGGGGGAGGAGGATGGTGAGTACGTAGCCTCACATTGCTATTGCTGTGAGTAAAAAAAAAAATTTCAAAAATCCTCACCAGACATCCAGGCCCGTCAAAGCCGTTCGGGCACTGACAGAGAAAGCTGCCGGGAATGTTGAAACAAGAGTAATTGCCGCACGGCCTGCCCACCGAGCACTCATCAATATCCACACTGCAGTTCTGTCCCTTGAACCCTGCGCACCCAGGTCAAAGGTCAACACTAGTAATTTACCACTATCATATATTAAAGTTGGTACAGATTTTCAAAAGGTAATTTATCATAGAACACAGCAATAACATTGTCTTATAATAATAACACACTACTACTACTACTACACTACGATGACTACTACTACTACTACTACTACTAC
The DNA here is from genome assembly GCA_036898135.1 of Oncomelania hupensis. NCBI lineage: Eukaryota > Metazoa > Mollusca > Gastropoda > Littorinimorpha > Pomatiopsidae > Oncomelania > Oncomelania hupensis. The sequence continues at coordinate 2,313,636 of CM072527.1, forward strand.
TACTACTACTACTACTACTACTACTACTACTACTACTACTACTACTACTACTACTACTACTACTACTACTACTACTACTACTACTAATGGATGCTAGATATATACGCGCTTTTCTCCTCAAAGTACAGCGATCTGCAACCAACATACATTTGTACATCCTCATTTGTTACAACACTACTCTTAACCCTTTTTAGCTCTTAACACAACAAACCCACATGTATTCATTATTTATAACACGCGATAAAAAAAGCAGGGGGATCACTATTAAAAGACCGAAAGTAAATTAGTTTTGTATTTTGAAACTGACTGACTGCATCCGATGCAAGGAAACCGCAGTAACAATAATAATAATAATAATACTGGATGCTACCTGGTGAAACTCTCAGTGACCAGACACTAACGTCTCATACCCAAGGGAGACAATAGCTGTAGGTAGAAGTCGTCTCAGTCAAATTTTTGTCTCCCTTGTTTATTCCTGCCATCCAGTCACACAAATCTCTTCTCTCAAATCGAAGTTAAATATTTCGTCCCCAACAGGGTAACAAAGTCACACCATAGGATTGAAAACTTTTGGAAATAGAGCTCTGGAACTCATCTTGTACTGACCCTGAAGGGGAGAATCAAATGAGAAAAAGAGAGAGAGAGAGAGAGAGAGAGAGAGAGAGAGAGGGGAGGGGGAGAGGGGGAGGGGAGGGGAGAGAGGGAGAGGGGAGAGGAGAGAGGGAGAGGAGAGAGACAGAGAGGAGAGAGACAGAGAGGAGAGAGAGGAGCGAGAGAGAGAGAGAGAGAGAGAGAGAGAGAGAGAGAGAGAGAGAGAGAGAGAGAGAGAGAGAGAGAGAGAGAGAGAGAGAGAGAGAGAGAGAGAGAGAGAGAGAGAGAGAGAGAGAGAGAGAGAGAGAGAGGAGAGAGAGAGAGAGAGAGAGAGAGAGAGAGAGAGAGAGAGAGAGGAGAGAGAGAGAGAGAGAGAGAGAGAGAGAGAGAGAGAGAGAGAGAGAGAGAGAGAGAGAGAGAGAGAGAGAGAGAGAGAGAGAGAGAGAGAGAGAGAGAGAGAGAGAGAGAGAGAGAGAGAGAGAGAGAGAGAGAGAGAGGGAAAATCTGAATGTAAGTCTAATCTTCCAATCTGTCCCTTAACAAATTACAATAATACAGAACCTTTAACACTGACTTGGAAATCATACAACACACGTACACACACACACACACACACACACACACACACACACCGAAACAAACACACACACCATCATCGTCATAGTCATCATCTTTAAGGAATATTAGACAAGTTCTCTTCCCATCCCTCATTCTTTGAAATGAGAGAGAGGGAGAGATAGGGAAGGAGGGAAAGAGAGGTAGGGAGGGAATGATGAGAGAAAGAGAGAGAGGTGGGAAGGGAGGGAAACTTTTGAAACTTTTGAAACTTTTTAAAACTTATTTTATTAGGGATACAGATTTTAGACTAATAAGAAGTCTAATCTTCCAATCTGTCCCTTAACAAATTAACATAGTAAATAACCTTTAACATTAACTTGGAAATCATAGAAATCACACACACATGCACTCACACACATGCACACACAATCACACCAACATCTTCATCATTATCTTTAAACAATGTTAGGCAACCACCCCCCTTCATATCCCTCACCCTCATAATAATAATAATACAAATAACAATAATCATAACAATGATAATAACAACAACAACAACAACAATAATAATAATAATAATAATTATTATTATTATTATTATTATTATTATTATTATTAATTCCATTATTATTATTATTATTATTATTATTATTATTATTATTATTATTATTATTATTATTACTATCATACTACAATGTCATGAAAAACTGTGTTATATAAAAAATATCAGTTTTATAATTAATTTTGCAGATGTTTGCATAGGTTATTTTTGAAAGAAAATATTGTGGTGCAATGTTTACACTCCAGAGGAAGAGAGTTCCATACAGCAGCTCCACTAAATGATAGGCTATTTTTGTATAAATCAATGCATGCAAGGGAGGGGTAGTTTATAATTATAAAGTCTATGCCCAACAACTGGCTTAGTAAAAATTATATCAAGATATGCAGGTGTTTTTCCATGTGTGATTTTGAACATAAGGATAGCGGTATTAAATACAAATTGTTTTTGAAGTGGGAGTATTCCGAGTTGTTTGTATTTCTCAGTAGTTGGAATATCTGTATTTATATTATAAGACTTATAGAGTGTCTTGATTGCTCTTTTATGAAGACTGTTTAGCGGTTTAATTTGCACGTCACTTGCATTACACCAAACAGTTGATGCATAATTAAAATGAGACATACAGTGGGCATAGAAAAAAGATTTCAATGCACCAACCATAACAAAATGTCTAAGTTTATTTAGAAGGAAAAGGTATTTAGAACTTTTTTTTACAGATAATATAATGTGTGACCGCCAGCTAATATCATCATCAATGATTACCCTAGCACTTTATGTTCACGAACTTGATCAATACTGTAACTGTACGACCCTAAGTTTAGATGAAGGCAAAAAGATCCATTTTGATGTTTTTGTCTTGTAGTGAGAAGCATACTTTTGCTTTTATTAGGATTTAATTTCATTCTATTGTTGTCTATATTATATTATTATGTTATAGGGAGGGAAAGAGAGAGAGGTAGGGAGGGAATGATGAGAGAGAAAGAGAGAGAGAGAGGAGGTAGGGAAGGAGGGAGGGATGGAGGTAAGGAGTCAGAGAGAGAGACAGAGAGAGAGTGGAACAGATAGAGAGGAATATTTACCTGTGCCAGTACAGTTACAGGTGAAAGAGTTGACAGCACTGGTGCAGCGGCCCAGGTTACAGGGAGCTGGTTCTTGGTTACACAAGTTTAGCACTATCTGACAATTGTCCCCTGAAAACCCTGCAACAGAATTACACCATGACTTCACGTAATTGAGAATAGTATAAATAATTATACATGGCTAATTAGTTAGTTATTTATTGTTTATAGCTAATCTCAATATACATAATTATACACGGCTAATCTCAATATATAAAATTATAAACTGCCAATCTCAATTAAATACACAAAATTATACACGGCTAATCTCAATACACAAAATTATAAATTGCTAATCTCAATATACATAATTAGACATGGCTAATCTCAATATACATAATTATACACGGCTAATCTCAATATACACAATGCTATTTTCAATATACAAAATTATACATGGCTAATATCAATATACAAAATTATACATGGCTAATCTCAATATACATAATTATACATGGCTAATCTCAATATACATAATTAAACAGGGCTAATCTCAATATACAAAATTATACATAACTAATCTCACTATACATAATTATATATGGTAAATCTCAATATGGTCCTGATTTGGCTCGGGAGAGTCTGCTGGACCTAAAGCAATAACCTTGTAATGTAATGTAATCTCAATATACATAATTATACATGGCTAATCTCAATACATAATTATACACGGCTAATATCAATATACATAATTATACATGGCTAATCTCAATATACATAATTATACACAGCAAATCTCAATATACATAATTATACACAGCAAATCTCAATATACATAATTATACACACCTAATCCCAATATACATAATTATACACAGTTAATCTCTATTAGTCTATATACATAATTATACACAGCTAAACTCAATATACATAATTATACACAGCTAATCTCTACATAATTATACACAGCTAATCTCAATATACATAATTATACACAGCTAATTTCAACATACATAATTATACACAGCTAATCTCAATATACATAATTATACACAGCTAATCTCAATACATAATTATACACAGCTGATCTCAATACATAAGTCATAATTATACATGGCTAACTATTCTCACATGAGTTACAAATACAGTAAAGCTCCCTCTGTCAGCATAAAATAAAAATTCTGCGTTATTATTACTATTAATACAAATTATTATTATTAATTATCATTATAATTATTATTATAATTTTGCTGTTGCTTATTTGTTTGCTATGATTATGCTTTCTGTAGTAAAGGTAATGATTATGGTGTGTACATGTGTATGGTCGTGCAGGCATACTAATGATCAACTCACCTTCCAGACAAGCACAGTGGTAAGGTAGAGAGCCAGAAGGAGGACCAGTGGTGGTATTCCGACATGTCCCGTCATTTTCGCATGGCGACACAGCACACCCGTACATTCCTAAGGAGGGAAAAACAATACAGTCATATAATGAGGACCAGACAACTTCAAAAGTTATGAATTAGCTTAAAAATTATACACAATTACTATACAGATTGCATATACCGTTAGTGTGTGTGTGTGTGTGTGTGCGTGTGTGGGTGGGTAGGTGTGTGTGTGTGTGAACTTGTTTACACAATGTTATTAGGACAAACTAGTGAACATGTACACACCTTGTTTTGACAGCCCTCGTTGTTTTGATGTCAAACCAATGATCCGTTAATGTTAGGGCTGTGTTAATGTTAGGGTTAAGAGTAAAAGTTAGCGTTAGAACACCCAAAAGTACTTTAAAAAGGGGGACATGTTACACTCAGTTTGATGATGGTGTTTTCTATCAGTATCTGATTCAGCCCCGATGCTTGAATTCCTGATAGTTGTGTAACTCAGATTCGTTTATTCACACAGCCCGTCCAAACAGCATACAAGTCACAAAGTCCACGTATGAAGTTTTCCACTTTTATTCAGCACACATCAACAACTGCATACAATTCTCAATTCAACTCAACAACTTTCATAGCAACTTTCCAAATCACTATCAACAACTTTACTGTCTCTACAACAATCTCGGCACACGATTAAATAACCTCTCTCTTTTCCGGAAAGATTTCGAATACGGTAGAAATGACGTACTGCCACCAATCGAACTAAAGATCGTCATCACTGACTTACGTCAATACACATTTTCTCTACTTCCGGGAACATTCACGACCTTCGATATCCATCGGGAAAATTCTATCAAGAGTAAACACGCATATCCAGAAGATTCTCAAATAATATCGACTAACGCAAATTATCAACGTTATACAAAGCCTCTCCTAACAACAGTGCCAACTCAAATCAAAGGTAAATAAACTCCATTATTGAATACTTTGCAAAACGAAACGATTAGATCTATCGTGCGCGCTTTAGACACACTTTTTCGTTCGTTTCAACGTAACATAACCCCCCACTCAAGAAGAAATTTACCCAATTTCTTTCAACAACGTTGAAACGTAATGCACAAACAAAGTACAGAATTAAGACTTATTTCAGTCTGCCTGAGTACTGTCAGTGTTCACTTTCATCACAGAGTCAAAGTTTCTCATCTGCAAGTCTTTCTGGATTCTGTCAATGTTCACATTCATTCACACAGAGTCAATGTTTCTCATCTGCAAATCTTTCTGGATACTGTCAATGTTCACATGTCATTTACCAGTCACGTTTTTCATTTTTCAAGTCTGTCATTATATTTTTAGTTCATCCACACAGTCAATGTTCTTTCATTCGCAAGGAAACGACGCCCTCGTCAGTTGCGGTCGTCATCGGCCCAGGGTCAAAGACAGTGATCTCGTGGGCTTTCCTGGAGTCAGTGCATCCTCCGTTGTCTTCCTCTCCCGTCGGATGTCCGACGCAGTCGACGTTGTCAGCTCCCAGAATGCATTCGCTGGGTCTCACGGTCAGGTTGGCTTCTGCGGGACGGTGGAAAAGCTCCCTCATGGTCTGCAGATGCTCCTTCCAGGTCTGGGTGTGGACTTCCTGTTCACAGCCCTACGGTCATAGTAGTGCTTTCCACAGTCTTGGGACTTCTTCAGGTTTTCTCTGGCTATCTCGAGAGTCTGCTCCAGCTTCTCTCGTAGCTCAAACACGTACTGGTAGCTGTTCTTCACCTCTGTATCTACTTCTTTCGTCCACAGTTCTTTTAGGATGTGCATCGGCCTCGGATGGTTCTTCCGTACAGCAGCTCGAACGGAGAAAAGCCGGTGGACTCCTGCGGTACTTCTCTGTAGGCGAAAAGTAGGGCGTTGATGTAGCGATGCCATTGTCTGGGCTGCTCGCTGTACAGTTTCTTCAGGGTGTGACAAGGCGGGCAACAGCACCTCTGAGGCTTGGCTGCTACCCCCCGTCACCCCCCGCGCAGCCAGCGACGATCGCCTCCACCTGCCTTCATTCCTCTTGACCAGCCACCACTTCCAAGCAGGCTCGCACAGTCTCTTAAGCCCCGCCCCCGAGGGTACCCTGCTTAAAGTCTGTTACTGACCAAGGCTTAGGGTCAGATGCTAACTTCCCTACCTCGAAGCCACAACCTGCGAATCCACGCCGCCATCACCGAGCGACCCCTGAGTTTCGTCAGTATCCTTGTGCTTCCACCCGTCTAAAACCAAGACGGGTTCCTGTGCCGGATGCATCGCCCCGGACTGGTATCTACTCCCAATCTCTGACCCGCTGCAGGCCCCCGACAACCCGGGAGGTCAATGAGACGCGTGATTTGGGACATCGCCATTTCTGAACTGACTAGCAACGTAAGTCAAGTTCAACGCCTGTGCCACAACAAAGACAGCACTACTTTCACTCGTGGTCAGTGAGTCATCTTCGCGTGACTGCTGAACAGCATCTTGCACCACCACTGGCAAGCCATCCAGAGGATCCTGGACCAATCGCCGCTGCAGTCCCCAGCTAAGTGCCTAAGCCTGAGAGACTCCCACTCGCCAGATTACCACAGAAACTCTGGCCCCCATACAGATACTCTCTCACCCGTGATGTGATCAGTCTGCAATCGCTCTAGTACCCATAAGATTGACTTTCCCCAATATCACCGGACTACTCAGTAATAGAGACGCCACGCCGATGAATCACCCCAGAACAATTTGACTAAGACTCCCCCTTTTCAAATTATTAAAAGTAGATAGTTACAGAAATTGCAATTCCCTTGACTGGCCTTTGACTGTGAATTTCTTAGCTAGTACTTCTACTTCCCATCTCGTCTTTACTCTGTTTAGTACTTATTAATTTGGCCTTACTCTAATCTCTGGAATGTCATCGCACGTTAATCTATCAAAGGAGATAACACAGCGCTAGAGATTAAGAGCTTACCCCTTCCCCCAAATCCCTTTCTTCGTGACATTAATTTTGGCGACCCCGACGAGACTAGAAGACTTAGGTTTCCCCCTCCAACCAACGAGACAAAAGACTTAGGCTCCCATCCCAACTTGACTAGACTTAGGACTTAGCGTAATTTCCACCCCAGCCCAGTATAGATAGGACCCAGCCCACTAGGCCTAGTAGTAGTTAGCATAGCCCCTAGGTCCCTCACTGGTTTTCCCGAGTGGTGATCTCTCAACAGGCTTTTTTCTTGCATTCATTTTTTGTGGTTTTTGATTGATTGCATTTTGTCTTTGTGGTCGTGTTGTATTCGCCCCTTTGCAGTTTTCATCGTAGCTCATCCAGCCCACCCCCCTGTTTTCCGTCAGTATACCCCTCGTGTGCGCCCCTCATTCCGGTTAGGACCTTTTGCAGGGTAAGTACCTCTCTTACCATGGCCGACCGGGGAGAGCTTGCTCTTAAGTACAAGAGTATTGGCGAGAGCTTAGGGCTCGCCGGCACCGAGCTCAAAGACTACGTCTTGGCGAACGTGGAGGCTGACGTGGCAGAGGAAAAGTTGAAGAGGGAGGAGAGGGCCAAAGAGCGAGATGCGAAGAGGCAGGAGGAAGAAAGAGCAGCGGCACTGAGGAAGGAGGAGGAGAAAGAGCGCCTCGCCGCTGAGGAACGGGCCGCCGCCCGGAAGAGAGAGGAGGAGAAAGAGCGCGTCGCCGCGGAGGAAAGAGCCGCCGCTCGGAAGCGAGAGGAGGAGAAGGAGAGAGCAGCGGAGGAAGAGCGAGCCGCCGCTCGGAAAATAGCGGAGGAGGAGAGAGCCGCCGAGCGGAGAAGAGAGGAGGCGAAAGAGAGGATAGCAGAGGAGGAGAGAGCCGCCGCAAGGAAGAAGGAGGAGGACGAGAGGATAGCGGCACTCGAAGAAAAGAGAAAAGACAGGGAGCTCGAACGGCGCCAAGCACTCCTCCAACTCGAGCGCGACCGCCGCGATTTAGGTATCGCCTCGCCCGCTAGCGAAGACTACTCGCTACTCGCCCCCAGCTTCGCCACCAGCACCGGAATACCCGCACCCCCCCCGCCGATTCCGGGGATGAACTTCCCCCTGGACCCATTCGTCGATCGGGACGAAACAATTGAAGTCTACCTCGCCCGATTCGAGCGAGTCGCGAGGGAAAACGGTCTTGACTCCCAGCACTGGTATCGCAAGCTCAGTCATGGCCTCAAGGGAAAGGCCTATGAGATTCTGGCCAAGACCCCGACTTCCGAGGAGGGAGACTATCCCGCCCTCAAGAGAGCCCTACTACATGGTTTTGAGCTCTCAGGTGAGCACTATCGCAAGAGTTTCCGGAACTCCCGGAGAGAGAGAGGGGAGAAGTTCACGCAGTTTGCCGACCGTCTAGCTACGCTACGGGATAAATGGATTGAGCAAACTGACGAACCCAGGACCTACGACGGATTACTAGAGTTGATGCTCGCCGAGCAACTTCGAGGCACCATGCCGGCGGAACTCCGGACGTTCGCCGCCGAACAAGGCGCCGCTCGCCTTGAAGACTTGATCATCGTCGCGGATCGATACCTCACCGCCCATCCCGACGACAGACAGCCCCGCCGTGATCCCCCAGCACCCTCGTCGCCGGATACCCGCCACCAGCCTCGCCGGCCAGTCCCGCCAGCGAACCACCGTCCACCGCCGCCCAAAGGACGCCCAACCCTCACAGCAGAGCCAGGGAAGCGGAGCACAGAGCTCTTCTGCGGCTACTGCCAACGCAGAGGACACACCCGGGAGAAATGTTTTCGACGCATCAGCGACCAGCGTCGCAAACAAGGTACCGTGCTAGCCCTACGCCAAGTTACCCCCGACGGGACCCCCGTCACCCCCGTCGCTACTCCCGCCGATCGACCGGCCGTCACCGAGCAAGTGACAGTCAACGATCGTCCAGCCCACTGTCTCTACGACACTGGACTTACCTTCGACGCCGTCGTCCGCCGCTCGCTCATCAAGGAACAAGACCTGACCGGCGAGACTATCACCCTGAAGTTGGCCGACGCGTCCCAACCCAGCACCACGCTCCCTATAGCCCGGATCCAAGTCACCAGCCGATACGTAACGGGGACCATTCAAGCTGCAGTAATGGACCAACCCCTGTACGACTTAATTTTAGGATGCCGATACGTTTTCTTGGGGATGCCGCCCCAGCCTGTGGAATCGATGGCCGCCGTCCAGACGCGCGCACAGGCGAAATCAGCCGCGACTCCACCCCCGATTCCCAACCAGATGCCGGAACAGATCCGGAAAGCCCAAGAAAGCGACGTCACCCTCCGCAAGTGCTACGGAAAACTTCCCGCCGCACGCACTCCACCCAAGTCCGGGGACTTTTTCGTCGAAGACGGACTCCTCTTCCGCCAGAAGGACGACCATACTCAACTAGTCGTACCTGCGACACTTCGCCCCCAAATCCTGGAACTTGGCCATAGCATGCCCCTAAGCGGACATATGGGCATAGGAGCGACCACTCTACGAATCAGCGCTCAATATCACTGGCCCGGGATGACCGACGACGTGAAGCGCTACGTCAAGTCCTGTAGCCAGTGCCAGCGGTACTCGCCCCGCCACCACACCGTACCGGTCACAATCAGCCCCACCGTCGTTGTCGGAACGCCCTTCCAGCGAGTGGCTGTTGACATTGTAGGACCCCTCCCGCGGACCAAGAAGCGGAACCAGTACCTACTAACCCTCGTCGACGCCTGCTCGATGTGGTGTGAGGCAGTTCCTCTAACGAAGATCGACGCCGCCCGAGTCGCCGACGCGCTCGTCACCATATTCACTCGAGTCGGATTCCCGGACAACATCCTGACCGACAACGGGTCCCAGTTTACCGGAAAACTTATGCAGGAGGTTTTTCAGCTACTCCGCATCCGCCATATCCGGACTCCACCCTACCACCCCGCTAGCAACGGACAGGTCGAGCGCCTAAACGGGACACTTATCTCGATCATCCGCAAGGTCGCCGACGAACAGCCGGAAGCGTGGGACACATACGTCGCGTCAGCGCTCTTCGCGTATCGAGAAACCCCGCACACCTCCACCGGATATACGCCTTCCACGCTGCTTTTCGGAAGACCCCTTTCCGGACCACTAGCCGCCTTACGACGTAGCTGGACCGACGCCAAACTGGACGAGGCACCGGTCGACGCTACAAAATACGTCACGAAGCTACAAGAAACCCTCAAGGCAACATGGAAAGCCGCCTCCGCCAACCTGAAGAAGGCGAGAGAGCGACAAGCCCGCTACCACAACCGCCGCGCCCGGGACCGAGAGCTACAGGTAGGAGACCAAGTCCTACTGCTTCTCCCCAGCGGCACAAACAAGCTAGACATAGCTTGGCAGGGACCCTACCCGGTGCTCGAGAAGCTCTCGCGCACCACCTATCGCATCGAGGTAGGCGGAAAACCCAGGACCCACCACATCAATCTGCTCAAGCGGTACCTGGAGCAACCTGCACCCGCCCCAGACTCCCACTCACTACTCACGGTCGCGCTGGCCGTCGAAGTGGATGGCACAGAGACCGGCGTCGCCGAATTTCCACTAAAAGGGAAGGAATCCTTCCGGGACGTCTCTCTGGACCCCTCACTCCCCGCCGGCCAGCAACGCCAGCTACGCGCCATCGTAGCAGAGTACAGGGAAGTCCTCACCGACATTCCTGGGAGGACGGACCTGGAAGAAGTTCGACTCACCCTAACGGACCCCACTCCCGTCCGCCAGAAACCGTACCCCGTCCCACTTTCCCAGCAGCAAGTAGTAAGAACGGAAGTAGAGGCTCTGCTACAAGCCGGAGTCATCGCTCCCTCCCGTTCCCCCTACAGCGCAGGAATAGTTCTATCACGGAAGCCCAGCGGAGAACATCGCCTCTGCATCGACTTCCGGCAGTTGAACCTTGTAACCCAGTTCGTGCCCGGACCCCTATCCGACCCCACGGACTTGTTCGCAAAGCTACAATCCGCCCGATACTTCTCCAGGGTGGATCTGAGCAAAGGCTTTTATCAGATTCCCGTGCACCCTTCATCCCGCCAGTACCTAGCCTTCAGCACGATGGACGGCCACTATGAATTTAACGTCCTGCCGTTTGGCCTGCACAATGCCCCAAGTATTTTCAGCACGATGATGCGGAAGCTGTTGGACCCCCTCCACTGTCCGTTCATACACTCCTTTATGGACGACATACTCGTCGCAACGGAGACATGGGAGGAGCACCTACGAGTGGTGCGCCAACTCTTGCGCCGCCTCAGAGAAGCTGGCCTTACTGCCCGGCCGACCAAATGCCAGTTCGGCTATCAAGAGCTAGAATTTCTTGGCCACACCATCAGCCGTGGACAGCTCCGGCCTCTAGAAAAGACCGTCCAGCGCCTTCGAGACGCGCCACGCCCCAAGACCAAGAAAGATGTTCAGTCCTTCCTGGGACTGAGTGGCTTCTATCAGAAGTTCGTACCCGGCTACAACGGGATCGCCGCGCCACTATCAAGCCTAACCCGGAAAACCGCACCGGACCGAGTCATCTGGACCCCGCAATGCGAAGCTGCCTTCCAGGAGCTCAAGGACAAGCTGACGTCCCAGCCAGTCCTACGACTCCCCAACCACGGACAACCCTTCGTCCTGCGCACAGACGCCAGCGACGTAGGCCTCGGAGCCGTTCTGCTCCAACGGGACTCCTCGGACGCCCCGACGCTCTTCCCCGTCGCGTACGCCAGCCGGAAACTCAAGCCGGCCGAACAAAACTACGCCACCTCGGAGAAGGAGTGTCTCGCCCTCGTCTGGGCAGTCCAGAAGTTCCAACTGTATCTCTACGGTTCGCACTTTACAGTCCAAGTGGATCATCAGCCGCTTTCCTTCTTGGCGACCTCCAAATCGCTCAACGCCCGGCTAATGAGGTGGGCTCTGCTGCTCCAGGCATATTCTTTCCAGCTGGAACACATCCCTGGAAAGGACAACCACGGCGCAGACTTCCTCAGCCGTCACCCCGCAACCGACTCCATCGAGTCGCCCCTGAGGGCCGACGCCCCAGTCTTCATTCCTGCCGCCGCCCTCTAACCGTAGCCGAAACCCGGCAGCTCCGCGGACCCCAGCCTTGGGCATCCGCCAACGTACCCGGAACCCTGCATCGCCCGCATCACCCGGATCATAGCAACCCCTCGTCGCACCCGGCAGCCGCCCTCAGAGCTGGTTGGCCGCGCCTTCGTCGAGTCCTACGTCCTCGCCTTTTTCCTTGGGGGGGCCTCTGTGACAAGGCGGGCAACAGCACCTCTGAGGCTTGGCTGCTACCCCCCGTCACCCCCCGCGCAGCCAGCGACGATCGCCTCCACCTGCCTTCATTCCTCTTGACCAGCCACCACTTCCAAGCAGGCTCGCACAGTCTCTTAAGCCCCGCCCCCGAGGGTACCCTGCTTAAAGTCTGTTACTGACCAAGGCTTAGGGTCAGATGCTAACTTCCCTACCTCGAAGCCACAACCTGCGAATCCACGCCGCCATCACCGAGCGACCCCTGAGTTTCGTCAGTATCCTTGTGCTTCCACCCGTCTAAAACCAAGACGGGTTCCTGTGCCGGATGCATCGCCCCGGACTGGTATCTACTCCCAATCTCTGACCCGCTGCAGGCCCCCGACAACCCGGGAGGTCAATGAGACGCGTGATTTGGGACATCGCCATTTCTGAACTGACTAGCAACGTAAGTCAAGTTCAACGCCTGTGCCACAACAAAGACAGCACTACTTTCACTCGTGGTCAGTGAGTCATCTTCGCGTGACTGCTGAACAGCATCTTGCACCACCACTGGCAAGCCATCCAGAGGATCCTGGACCAATCGCCGCTGCAGTCCCCAGCTAAGTGCCTAAGCCTGAGAGACTCCCACTCGCCAGATTACCACAGAAACTCTGGCCCCCATACAGATACTCTCTCACCCCGTGATGTGATCAGTCTGCAATCGCTCTAGTACCCATAAGATTGACTTTCCCCAATATCACCGGACTACTCAGTAATAGAGACGCCACGCCGATGAATCACCCCAGAACAATTTGACTAAGACTCCCCCTTTTCAAATTATTAAAAGTAGATAGTTACAGAAATTGCAATTCCCTTGACTGGCCTTTGACTGTGAATTTCTTAGCTAGTACTTCTACTTCCCATCTCGTCTTTACTCTGTTTAGTACTTATTAATTTGGCCTTACTCTAATCTCTGGAATGTCATCGCACGTTAATCTATCAAAGGAGATAACACAGCGCTAGAGATTAAGAGCTTACCCCTTCCCCCAAATCCCTTTCTTCGTGACACAGGGTGGACTTCAGCGTAGCATTGAACTTTTCTACGAGCCCGTTGCACATTGGATGGTAGGGTGTCGTAGTCAAATGCCGGATGCTCAGCAGTCTGTTGACCTCCTTCATGCAGTCAGAGACGAACTGCGTCCCGAGGTCTGTCAGAATTTCTTCGGGCACTCCAAGTCTACTGAACATGTCCACCAGTGCCTCTGCCACAGTTTCAGTGTCAATCTTCTTCAGTGGCACTGCTTCTGGGTACCGAGTCGCATAGTCCACTAAAGTCAGTACCCACCGATGACCTTCTTCACTCGGAGGTCTTATTTCGCCGATTAAGTCTAAGGCCACCCTCTTGAAAGGTCGGTCGATCAGAGGCATCCTCTGCATAGGCACTTTCGGGACCCTTCCTCGAGGTATGGTCTTCTGGCAAATGTCACATGATCGGCAGAAACGGCTGACGTCCGCATGAAGCCCTGGCCAGTAGAACACCGCCTGGATTCTGTCTGACGTCTTCCTGATGCCTAGGTGACCTCCCATAATTGAGTCATGCGCTACTTCCATCACCTGGCGCCTTAAGGGTAATGGTACCAGTACTTGACGTAGTGGTTTACCTCCGTTGACCCTCGGGTGCTGGAAGATTCTGTACAGGATCTTGGCCTTCACCTCAAAATAGACCGTGCCATTGCCCTTGGTCACGTGGTCTTGGCGGTTCCTGTACTTGTTTAAAGTGCTATCAGCTTCCTGGAGCTGGATCAGCTTATCTCTGTCCACGATGGCAGCTTTGGAGTTGTCGGCGACCTTCAGTGGCGTAGACATCTTGTCTCTCTTGGCCTGGGCCCTGGTAGTAACAGCACTGACGATCTCTGGTCGGCAGGGCTGAGCCGGAGTAACCACATTGTCCCGTAGCAGCTCTGTAAGGTCTCCATCGGGAAACGGCAATGGATCCTCCTCCACAACTTCGACGCGTTGGGTTGAGGCAGGACTCCACTCTGGATCGGGGTCGTCGGGTCGTCTCGCGCCGTCGATATTCCCGATCATCAAATCATACAGCGGCTTCTTCAGGCAAACCGCTTCGACTTCGCCTATGTAGAAAGGAGTGCTGACTTGAATCTTCGCAACTGGCGCTCTCACACATTTGCTGTCGGCCATGAGTGTCCATTTAAAATCGCCAGTGAACTGTTCTTTAGCGATTAAGTCTTCTTTGACGATGACCCCACTGCAGCCAGAGTCTCTTAAGACAGTCACTTCATGATTTCCGACGCGTCCCTTTGAAACTGGCATGTTCTGGACGGTCACAGCTGCGCTGGCGACGACGGGGATGGATTTTCCGTTGGCAAGGAGAAGTTGGCCATCGGTCATGCACTCTTGCACGTCCGCAGGGGTAGCTGTGCGCTTGGTCTCACTCGGAAGAATGACGCTCCCGCCGCACACTTGATGGTCAGATCTACTGTTTTGCCGTTGATTGGAGAACCGCCTCTGCCGGTTGCCCGCCGCTGCATTGTCCGTACTGCTCCGCTGTCCGCTATTTCTGCTTTGAGGGCAGCTGGCAGCTCTGTGGTCTGTAGCGTTGCAGATAAAACAGCCTCTTGAGTGCCCTTCCCTGGGAGGAGGCGTGGAGTCCGTCTGTCTCTGGCTCGTCTGGCTCCCTTGGACCTGGTTCCCATGGTTTGCAGTCTTCTGAAAATGTTTCGTCGCGCTGGGTAGCCCCAGGGTTTTCCCATGAGCGATGAGATATCTTTCGGCAGCCTCAGTCACATCTTTAAGCGTCTGCAGCTTTTGTTCTTCTAAGTAGGTCGCTAGGTCCTTGTGACAGGCATTGAGAAATTGTTCTTTCACAATCAGGTCATGGAGACTGTCGTAAGACTTCATTTCGCCTGATAACTCCACCCACTTGTGTAGATATGACGACAGGCGCTCCACAAACTGCTTTGGCGTCTCGTCTGACTTAGGCCTGCATTCACGGAAGCGTTTACGGTAGCCCTTCTCTGTAAAGTTGTAGCACTGCAGTAGGGCCTCTTTCAAGACGTCATAGTTTTTGGCGTCATCGTTCGACAGTCTGGTGTAAACTTCGAGCGCTTGCCCTGTCAGAAGTGCACTTAGTCGAATCGCCCAGTCTCGAGGTTGCCAATTGGAGCTTTCGGCGAACCTTTCGAATCTCGCCAGATAGGTGTCGATCTGGTCCTTCCCGTCGACGAAAGCTGGCAATTTTGGAGCCGTATGGTCGTTGGTGGCTTGTGGCGCATGCTGATTGTTCTGGATGCGCGCCAACTCTAGCTGGTACTGACGCTCACCTTCAAGACGCTTCAGCTCGAACTCTCTTTCTTCTCGGCGTCGTTGCTCTTCAATTTCTAGACGCTTCTCTTCTAATTCTCTTTCTTCGCGCCGTCGCTGTTCTTCTCTTTCTTCACGCAATATTCTCTCCTGGAATTTGACGTACTCCGTCAGCTGTTTGCCTTTTAGATTTAGTTCAACCCCTTTCTGCCAGAGGTCAGCCATCTTGATGCTTCTGGAAAGTTCTTTTCTAGAAAGTTCTTTTCTGGAAAGTTCTTTTCTGGAAAGTTCTTGACTGTGCTGTACCTTTCTAGACTGTTCTAGAACAGCACGCTTTCTGCAGTAGCGTTGATGCTTGCCACTAGTCGCCTTCGCTGACGCAGGCCCCGCTGTCCTCGTCGTCTGCGACGCTGCACCACGCTGGTGTTGATGTACACGCTCCTGTGCTGAAGTAGACGCGACGTCCGCTCGCCGCTCTCTGTAACACTGGCGATGTAGCTCCGAGACTGTCCCTCGACGTAGTCTTACGGTAGCCACGTAGTCCCGATCTGTTGTTCGCTCACGAAGCAACTCTTCAGCGACTACACGCCCTTGCAGTCAACCCGAATCTATCGGATGTAGTCCCAGTATGTTGGCCCCTCTCGACGCAACTTGTTGGCGGCTACCCTCGATGACTGCCTCTCGTAACGTTGACTCGCTTGTTGTAGCAGTTGAACCCTTGGCTATGGCGTGAATCGCGGCTTGACCCCCAAAATGTTACACTCAGTTCGATGTTGGTGTTTTCTATCAGTATCTGATTCAGCCCCGATGCTTGAATTCCTGATAGTTGTGTAACTCAGATTCGTTTATTCACACAGCCCGTCCAAACAGCATACAAGTCACAAAGTCCACGTATGAAGTTTTCCACTTTTATTCAGCACACATCAACAACTGCATACAATTCTCAATTCAACTCAACAACTTTCATAGCAACTTTCCAAATCACTATCAACAACTTTACTGTCTCTACAACAATCTCGGCACACGATTAAATAACCTCTCTCTTTTCCGGAAAGATTTCGAATACGGTAGAAATGACGTACTGCCACCAATCGAACTAAAGATCGTCATCACTGGCTTACGTCAATACACATTTTCTCTACTTCCGGGAACATTCACGACCTTCGATATCCATCGGGAAAATTCTATCAAGAGTAAACACGCATATCCAGAAGATTCTCAAATAATATCGACTAACGCAAATTATCAACGTTATACAAAGCCTCTCCTAACAACAGTGCCAACTCAAATCAAAGGTAAATAAACTCCATTATTGAATACTTTGCAAAACGAAACGATTAGATCTATCGTGCGCGCTTTAGACACACTTTCGTTCGTTTCAACGTAACAGGACAAAATATGATCAATTGTCAACACAACGTATGTGCATTTCATGAAAGTCATAATAACACCATGTAAACATGTTTGTGTGTGTGTGTGTGTGTATGGGTGCGTGCGCGTGTGTGCGTGCGTGTGTGTGTGTGTATGTTTGTTGCTGGTGGGTGTAGTGTTTTCCTGCTTGATGTCTGATCTGATGTTTGCCTCGCTTGTGCTGAATCATTTCCCTTTGCTGTGCTTGAGATATTTTATAGTAACTGAAATTATTTTAATAATTATTGCCTTCCTGATCTTGCATTTTAATGAATGTATTAATAATAATTTTTTTGTTCAAACTATTATTATTTTATTAAGGCAAACGTGTGTGATAGAGGTATAGCATAAGGGATGTGCGTGGGTAAACAAAATGAACAAATCTTCTAAAATTATTATTATTTTACAAGGAAGTCTCAGTTTTTAAAACTTCTTAATTAGTTCAAATGCTTAGTTGTATCTATTCAAATGTGACACAAATGTCCGTACATAATTCTTTGGAAGGTAATAACAGATTTGCTGGATTGAATAAAAGACAATATAATATTTCACTTTCGGGTCAGCAAAGATTTTGGTCCCACTGTCTCTATAGGTTTAGTAGCAGCATAAGGTCTAACAGGATAGGCTGAGACAGTATAGACCGACTATAGATCCGTGATATGTCTCTCATCCTCATGGCAACTAAGTGACAACACGGGAGACCAAAATGTGTGTAGAACAGCAGTGATAAAGGTGTCTTGCCCTAAAGAGGGGACTGGGGTTTGACAGCATCTCAGATATAATCTTTGTTAGTTGCTGTGCTCTGTGAAATGAGACAATGATAGGAAAGACCCATCTCCTCTACCCTGCTGTCAATGGTTTGCATTTGTGGTTTGTGCCATAGAAACAGATTGCCATTTGTGCCATAGAAACAGAGGGCCATTTGTGCCATAGAAACAGAGGGCCATTTGTGCCATAGAAACAGATTGCCATTTGTGCCACAGAAACAGAGGGCCATTTGTGCCATAGAAACAGAGGGCCATTTGTGCCATAGAAACAGCGGGCCATTTGTGCCATAGAAACAGAGGGCCATTTGTGCCATAGAAACAGAGGGCCATTTGTGCCACAGAAACAGAGGGCCATTTGTGCCATAGAAACAGAGGGCCATTTGTGCCATAGAAACAGAGGGCCATTTGTGCCATAGAAACAGAGGGCCATTTCGCTGTGTTCTCACCTTGTCGGTGTATCGGCTGGGCTTGGTGGAAATTGAGGGAACGACTTTCCAAAACACGAGAAACAAACACCACATCTCAGAGAATACACAAATTACCTACCCACGTTGTCCTGCATGCTCATTGCAACTCTGAGAGAATAGAAACAAACACCACATCTGAGAGAATAGACAAATTATAGACCCACGTTGTCCTGCATGCTCATTGCAACTCTGAGAGAATAGACAGACAGATTAGTCTTGCATATATACATACTGATTGCAACTCTAAGAGAATAGACCGACAGATTAGTCTTGCATATATTATACATGCACATTGCAACTTTGAGAGAATAGACCGACAGATTAGTCTTGCATACATGCTCATTGCAACTCTGAGAGAATAGACAGATTAGTCTTGCATATATACATGATCATGCTCATTGCAACTCTGAGAATAGACCGACAGATTAGTCTATACATGCTCAGCTCACTGCAACTCTGAGAGAACAGGCAGACAAATTAGTCTTGCATATATACATGCTCATTGCAACTCTGAGAGAATAGACCGACAGGTTAGTCTTGCATATATACATGCTCAGTGCAACTCTGAAAGAATACGTGACAGATTAGTCTTGCATATATACATGCTCAGTGCAACTCTGAAAGAATACGTGACAGATTAGTCTTGCATATATACATGCTCGTTGCAACTTACTGGCCAGGTCAATTTCGCAGTTTGTTCCGTTGAAGTTGCGTGGGCACAGACACTGGTAGGTCTGGAACATGTCCACACAGGTACCCCCATTCCCACAGGGCATCTTGTAGCAATCATTGCCATCTGCTGACAAAAGCAAAACCACAACAACCACATGAGAACTATAGAGAAGAGTTTCAAACTAGATGAGTGAGACAAGACGACGACCAGTGAAACCATTCATCGGCAGAAAGGTGACTGTAGAAGCCAAGACAGGCAAGAAGATGACTGGTGAAACATTTGAGCAGTGAGAAGATGACCAGTGAAACACTGATGAATGAAACGATGGCAGATTACATTACATTACATTACATTATTATTGCTTTAGGTCCAGCGGACTCTTCCGAGCCAAATCAGGACCGGACAACCCCCGATCCGCATAAAAGATCTGCTGAAACAACCCTAGTGGTAAAACCGAAAGCTCTCCACCAGCCAGTCGCTTTACAATAAAGACATCCCACGCAGGGGACGGCTGAGGCTTCACCCCAACTTATCGAACCCCCGTTTACAAAAACAAAATAGAATACAAACATCATTATAAATTATTAACAAAACACATACATGTATATAAAATGCCTACATTGCTAAATAATAACATCATAGGAAGCCCTAGTGACCACCTGGCAGAAAGCGTCCAATATTCCCAAGCTGATACAACAGACCTCATACACAAACAAGGAGTCTTGTCCCGGAAAAGTTTTCAAGAAAAAAGGTAGGAGACTGGACTAGCGAAGAAGACGATAGTATAGCAGATTGATAGAAAAGAGCAGGAATGAGAAAGAGCAAATGAGAAAGACATCGACAGTGGGAATTTAAAGCACTCAATTTCCAGAAAGTGGGGATACTATTTATACTGAAACCCCCGGCACCCCAACGGGGAAGATGGCAGATGAAACATGCATGAGATGAGATGAAGACATATGAAACATATTGATGGAACAATGGCCTGTGAAACGTTAACGATGAGATGATGACATGCGAAACATTCATGATATGATGACTGATGAAGCATGATGAGATGATGACATGTGAAACATTCATGATATGATGACCGATGAAGCATGATGAGATGATGACATGTGAAACATTCATGATATGATGACTGATGAAGCATGATGAGATGATGACATGTGAAACATTCATGATATGATGACCGATGAAGCATGATGAGATGATGACATGTGAAACATTCATGATATGATGACTGATGAAGCATAATAAGATGATGACATGTGAAACATTCATGATATGATGACCGATGAAGCATGATGAGATGATGACCTGTGAAACATTCATGATATGATGACTGATGAAGCATGATGAGTTGATGACATGTGAAACATTCATGATATGATGACCGATGAAGCATGATGAGATGATGACCTGTGAAACATTCATGATATGATGACTGATGAAGCATGATGAGATGATGACATGTGAAACATTCATGATATGATGACTGATGAAGCATGATGAGATGATGACCTGTGAAACATTCATAATATGATGACTGATGAAGTATGATGAGATGATGACATGTGAAACATTCATGATATGATGACTGATGAAGCATGATGAGATGATGACATGTGAAACATTCATGATATGATGACTGATGAAGCATGATGAGATGATGACATGTGAAACATTCATGATATGATGACTGATGAAGCATGATGAGATGATGACATGTGAAACATTCATGATATGATGACTGATGAAGCATGATGAGATGATGACCTGTGAAACATTCATAATATGATGACTGATGAAGCATGATGAGATGATGACATGTGAAACATTCATGATATGATGACTGATGAAGCATGATGAGATGATGACCTGTGAAACATTCATAATATGATGACTGATGAAGCATGATGAGATGATGACATGTGAAACATTCATGATATGATGACTGATGAAGCATGATGAGATGATGACCTGTGAAACATTCATAATATGATGACTGATGAAGCATGATGAGATGATGACATGTGAAACATTCATGATATGATGACTGATGAAGCATGATGAGATGATGACATGTGAAACATTCATGATATGATGACTGATGAAGCATGATGAGATGATGACATGTGAAACATTCATGATATGATGACCGATGAAGCATGATGAGATGATGACATGTGAAACATTCATGATATGATGACTGATGAAGCATGATGAGATGAAGACCTGTGAAACATTCATGATATGATGACTGATGAAGCATGATGAGATGATGACATGTGAAACATTCATGATGAGATGACTGATGAAGCATGATGAGATGATGACCTGTGAAACATTCATGATGAGATGATGACCTGTGAAACATTCATGATGAGATGATGACCTGTGAAACATTCATGATGAGATGATGACATGTGAAACATTCATGATGAGATGATGACATGTGAAACATTCATGATGAGATGATGACCTGTGAAACATTCATGATGAGATGATGACATGTGAAACATTCATGATGAGATGACTGATGAAGCATGATGAGATGATGACCTGTGAAACATTCATGATGAGATGGTGACCTGTGAAACATTCATGATGAGATGATGACATGTGAAACATTCATGATGAGATGATGACATGTGAAACATTGATGATGAGATGATGACCTGTGAAACATTCATGATGAGATGATGACATGTGAAACATTCATGATGAGATGACTGATGAAGCATGATGAGATGATGACCTGTGAAACATTCATGATGAGATGATGACCTGTGAAACATTCATGATGAGATGATGACCTGTGAAACATTCATGATGAGATGATGACCTGTGAAACATTCATGATGAGATGATGACCTGTGAAACATTCATGATGAGATGATGACATGTGAAACATTCATGATGAGATGACTGATGAAGCATGATGAGATGATGACATGTGAAACATTCATGATGAGATGATGACATGTGAAACATTCATGATGAGATGACTGATGAAGCATGATGAGATGATGACCTGTGAAACATTCATGATGAGATGATGACCTGTGAAACATTCATGATGAGATGATGACCTGTTAAGACTAGGTGTCAAAAGGTGGTCACAGAAAATTACCAATAATGTCAAAAATGAACTTAGCACAAACAAACTAAATTTTGGTGCAAAATATACCTAATATAATGTACTTTTATATCCTGAAAGGAAAAAGCAGTGTGACTTTTCATTTTTTAGTTATATATGAAAATGACATAAAAATTTGGACGGTGTCGTACGTTAATGCTGACGGACGCAAGCATAAAAAAATAATAAAAATATTATTATTTTAATGTAACTGTTTATGCTGCTTTTAAGTTGAAGATAAGAAGCTCTTATTGGTGGATTTAAATCTTGACTTTTAATTTTTTTACTTGAGTAAATTCATTTTTATGTCCGTCAGCATAACATACGACACCACCAAGAAATTTAGATTTTAAAAAATATATAATATAAGTTATGTTTATACAAAAAAAACAGCCACCTCAAGTCTATTCATGCTACTAATATAAGCAAACCAAGAAAATTGGAATAAAATGTATTATTTTGCTTTTGTTTCTTAATATTTCTTTTGGTGTCGTCTGTTATTGCTGACAGACATAGTTGTCAATTTATGAGATTTCTTCAATTTATCATTCAAATATGCATTTAATTAATTTGCATTTCAGAGATGATAAAAAACCCACATGCATGCATAACAAATGAGCTTCTCTAACCAATAAATTTTGATTTCTATAAACAAATGTTTGTTAAGTACCAGATTTAAACTTAAAACAGAAACGTAAAAGACAACACAAGAAAAACAACAACAAAGTATTAACCAATAGACCAATCAAAACACAAGATATATTTTAATTATTTAAATTTTATTCGAAACATACATAAGAATAAAGAAAATCATTAAAGTAAATGTTTGTTTACATGCACACAACTCACCCAAAAAATCACGCACATTCATGTCTAGAATACATGAAAACAGTATAATCCAATGATTCACACAAACCTTCCCAAAGAAATCATACACACATTTGTATCCATCAATAAATGTAGGAAATAGTTCAATGATTAAATAATAAATTAAAAGCACATTGTTGAAATCCACACAAATCATCCCAAATAATACACACACGCGCACATAAATCAATACATGTAGAGCTAGATTTATGAAAAGAAAAAAATCTCTCTCCCAGCAAAATGACCTTAAACCTTATCTAAGGTGACCTCATTATTTCATAGCTATTCAATAAAGCAGGAACAACTTTTTCTTTTTGCAAACGGTGCATGTTTTTGAACTCACTACACAGGGACATAACATAGAATGAAAAAAAAAAGTATAAAAAGACTAACTTTGGAAACAAGCAGCACCTATGTATCTTTACGAGTATTGGTAGTACTGGCAACGCTGTGTGGACATATTGGGAACAATATCAAGGTGAACCTCCCTTACCAGATTCTGCAAAGGTTCCCAGGAGAACTCTGTGTCATCATTTGCCCAAACCCAGTAGCCTCTTGAAAAAGACATGAATCTGACACAGGCCTCCTCCTGTAGCTCATCAATCTCCAGAATCTGGCAGGGGTAGGTCTTCTCACACCACTTTGCCAGATAAATGGCATCTTGCTTTGGCATCGTCTTCTCCGACATGAGACAAAGAGGAACCAAATGGTTCAAAGTAGCATGCAGAGGGGAGGCAGGAGCCCACATCACTCGAAGCTTTTCTGAAGCATTACATCCTAGAGGTCGGAATATGCGGTTGTAATGTTTCAAATAAGCTGTTGGGAGTGTCTGAGAATGGATTACAGACTGAACAGGCCTACCCAGAGCAACAGCAGCAGCCATGAATTCCCATAGTCCTGCATAGGTATTCATCTGAGCCATTTGCAGACACTCCCTTCTGAATGTAAGTTGTGGTGTCTCTAGCTTCTCATGGGACGAGTCTGTACAGAGACGGACAAGCTGCTCTGCATCAGCCCGAGCTTCTGGCGTACAACAGGGTGACGTCCAATACTGGGCATCAAGAAACAGATGTTCTTCCAAACACATGGCCAGTAGTGTCCTTACCCTCATCTCTACATGAGACTGTTCATCACCGTACATCAAAAGGCTAAGGCTTCTAAAGAAGCAGTTGCCGTCTCCATTCACCTCGAGAGGCTTACACCTGCCTCTGACAGCCTGGGGAAGGAGATCAGAAGCAAGTGTATCCTCAGGAAAGGCACTGATACACTTCGTTCTAGCATTCTGCTTTGGAAGTGGGAATGATGCAACTGAGTGCTTAATCCTCTCTGCCTCAATCTGCAGCTCTTCAAAAGTGCAACATTTTGCCAACCTCTGCATTGCTGATAAAAAGAAGCTTGCATACTGAGCATGCCATATCTCTCTATCCTCTCTATCCTCCTCTGTATCTGATGAAGATGAAACATCTGCAGCTGAGTCAACAGCCAGATCACTGTCAGCATCATCATCCCCAGACTCAGAGGGGTAGGGGGAAGTTGGACACGAGAGATGCTCAGTATCAAGCTCCTCCTCCTCATCAGACACCTGTGATTCAAGTTGTTGTTCACATATTATCCTTTTAGAAACCCAATGGGGAGCAACACTTGAATCACACGAGTCATACTGATCAGCCTTGCAAAATGTGCAAAAACAGGAAAAACCCCTTGTTTCAAGTGTATCCACCTTCTCTGATCGCAGGTGGTGGAAACGCCTGCAACCTGCAACTGTGCTGACACTAGATGAAGTTATTTCCCTAGTAACATCAGACTGACCAAGATAATGAAACTGCCTTGCTTTGTGTTCACACACAGTTTCAGAATTTTGCGCAGTCATTGTATCAGCACAAAGCTGGTACACATCTTTCGCAGAGCGAATATCCACTCCTGCAGCGATGTGCCTGTTGAGAAGGCGTTTAATGGCTCCACCTGACCAATCCGAATCATTCTTGCCATGCCGAGAGCCAAAAAACACCTTTTCAACAGACACACCAGGATGCACAGATCGTGTAAAGAGCAGGAAAGGCAGTTTACTCTTGAACTGTGCAGCGCAGCCATCACTAGCCAAAATAACTTTTTTCAAAGATGATCCCAAGCGCTGCCTCAGAATAGTGACGATGCGGTCAACGCATGCCTGAGTCAGATAGGCTTCGTGCCTGAGATCATCTGAGAAAAAAGCTATTTCCTCTCTTTTCACACCTTCATTGCAAGGGCACTGGTAGAAAGCAACAGCAGGAAAAAGAGTGACTTGCCTTTGACTGTAATAGGTGCTCTGAGCAGCATCCTGCATCTTGCAATTAAAATTTTCAGAGTAATCACAAAACACTAATGCCCACCCACTTGGCAGATCTTTTTTCAATTCCTGCAGTTGCCTCCGTTGCCAATCAGCAGTGAAGACATGGAGGTATAGAGGCTCCAGCTCTAGCAGCAGACCATCAATACACTCCTGAACAGTACCTGTCTTCTTCACACGATCAAGTCTTGAAACTCTCTCCTTCACCATCTCCCATTCAAACCAGTTCACTCTCTCATTCACCTTCTCACCAAGCTCTTCTTCCATTCGCTTCTTCACGCCAAACACCCCACACTCACCACATTTTCTTTCAACACAATCTCTATTTGGCCACTCCCCCTCAAACATGCACACACTCTCCACCAACAAATCACGCACACATTCACACTTCTCTTTCAAAAAGCGGTTCAAGGAATGTAGCTTCAGTTTGGGATTTAGGCAAATTTCACACAAACACTGGCGAAATTTGGCCATCACAACTGAAGCTACATTCCGTGGCCTATAGCGAAAAAAGGTTCTAAGAGAAATCCTCACAGAAGGATGCTGCTTCTTGAAATCGGAGAAGAGTTCTCCTACTGGTTTAAGCAGCTGCCTTCTGTGAGGATTAGAGGGATCTGGTTGAGAGTTGTCTTCATAGAAACTCTCGACCATCTCCCTCTTCCCATTCCCACCTCGCTTGTACAAAAGCTTTCTTGCCGCTGGCCTCCGAGACAACCCTACTTTTTTGCAACTTCTACTACCTAACACTTCTTTCAAATGTCTTTTGAAAAGGCAGCTGTTAATGTCTCTCTTCCTATTTAAAACAGTCTCAAGGTGATTCCTGATGACTTTGCATGGAGAAAGATCAGGAGTGTGCGAAGTGGCAAAGTCTTGCTCCTCATCCTGCTCCATGTCCACTTGGACGCAGGTTTCTTGGAAGCGTTCCAAGCGCTGTGATTCGCGCTTCCTTCGTTGCCGGTCAGCATCTTTCCGCCGTTCTGCTGTCCTCTTTTGGGAGCTCATTCGTGCTCTGCTAACCGCCTTGTACTGACGATTCTTTTCTCTCCTCTCATCAGCCTTTCGCACCTCCTGCCGAGTCTTCGGTGGTGATGCTTGCTTCTTGACGTGCTTTTGGGCCCTGTAATCATTAAAAAAAAAATTAAGAAATACATCAAGAAAAGTACAAATAAGCAGCAAAACTGCTGAGCGCATTAATTGGTAAAAGGGCTGAAAGCAAATATTACAAATGTTACAAACAAAGTCTTCCGCAGCAACAACCAGCTTCCCTGGGAGATAAATTAAAAAATATTTAATCAGTTCAATTTATTCATCATTTTCTATCACCTGTACACAAGTAAAATTTTCTCAGATTTTAAAGTTTTCTTTAAAGAAAATTAAATTTAGATAAACCAGCTCCTCCCATTCAGCTATCAGCTAATTCATTTTATCATAGAATAATTTGATTGAAGTATATTATTATATTTTCACCTCATGCATACAATAGAAAAACTTGTAACTGTAACATTAAATAAAGAAGGTTAGTCTGGAAAAAAGGAAATGAACTCACTGAAACTTTTGCTGACGCTCGTTTTCTTTCGCAAGGTAGTCTTTCTTCCTAATATCATCCTTAGGAAGTGCAGCAATAGCTTCTCTTCGCGCCTTGTTGCGTGCCTTGGCTTCTGCCAGTTCCTTTGCATATTTGTCCGGATGGAGGTTTTTGAGTTTCTCCCTTCTCCGTCTGCATTTCTCAGCATTGCTGATGGCCATTGCAGAAAATAAAACCTGGAAATAAAATAACGTTTAAAATTTAATTTATAACCACAGCATTTGCAGTTTTAGTTTTTTCTTTATTATAAATTAAATGATTTATTAAATAGTGTTTGATCTAGTGCTTAATTAAAAAATCTCTTGACTGTATACAACTGTACAAGTTAAAAGTTGCAGCATTTTCTTGTATTTTATTATAAATAGATGTTAGCCTAAACTTTGTGCTTCTGAATTAATTGTCCTAGCATTAAAACCTTAAAAATAGGCTTGCAACTTAAGCATTTTGTTACATTTGTGTTCATGTATTTTTGTTTTCAGGCACCTTAACTTCCCAATTGTCTAATATGTTTTTGAACGTTTAATCATGGTTATAAATGCATGTATAAATTAAACTTAAAGTAAATATAAGCAACCATAAATGTATACAAATAGAATTTGAGGAGGTTGGAAGGTGGGGGAGTAGAAATGGTACATCATGGTAACCATGCTTTAACATAGGCCCACCCTACTGGTTGAAGAGATGCATGTTACTTAGGCTTTAAATATTTAAATTAAATGTCACAGCATTTTGTGTTTATGAATAAAAACTAAGACAAAAACAACTAAACATTGATAAAAGCTATAGATATTTTGATAATTTCACGATTTTGAACTAAATTTTAAATTACTCAATCAACCACGAGATGCAAAGATTCAACTGGAAGTGAGAGCCATGTGGTGTTTTAAAAGCTGCTTTACATGATTGCTGAATATTTAGAGCAATCCATTCAATTTGCATGCAAATAATATTGCTTGCATTGCTTTACTAAAGCATTTATATTTCATATAAAACATAATGTTGTTATTTACTATAGGCCACCATACTTGAAAACGTATGCTTTCAGACTAGCCGTCTAGACCGGCGTCGACCGGTAATGTTGACGAAGTATAGCGCTTCGTCAACTTAACAGACGACACCATAAAATGATGAAAAAAGGAATAAAATATGCTTTTCAAACAAAGAAAAAAGTAATGCTCTCCAGACGCTTGTGGCCGAGAACAATTTTATTGAAAGCAATTGAACTAAAAATAACAATAGTTTATTTTTGTTTTATAACATTGATAAAATCATCCTGATCGAAAAACGATCGTGTAGTCCGTTAAACTGACAGACTGCAGCAAGTGTAATCCGTTAATCTGACGGACGCTGCCCTGTAGGTCAGATTTTTTAAAATAAGGCCACAAAATCACGACAGTAAACACATTTGAACATGCGATGCATTGGCAAAAATGGCAACCTTTCAAAACTTATTTTCCTGCTCTTATCAAATAGTTATCGTACTGATATCAACATTATTCAAGCATAAAACGATCATATCTGGGGTCGACCGTTAAAAAAGTGTCGATCGGTAAAATTGAAAAAAACCTGACAGACATACCTTTTTTCTCGAATCAGCTCCGTCAAACACACACAGAGGTTGAAAGTGATCGTATTCCGCTTTTGACAAGATTGCAAATGGCGCCAAAGTAGAAAAAAAGTAAAAAAAAGTGGGGGGGTTGTTTTTATTGCAAAAACAAAAATACCCTGGTGTCGAACGTTAATCTGACAGACAATTTTTAGGTCGAATTATTTGGAACTTATCGAATTTCAAAACCAAAACTTGATATCAGAAGAGAAAAGAAGCACTTTAGAGATTACAGTGACGTCACAGATAATCTCTAAACCAAAACGCACACTCTCAAAGCAACCTTCGAAATTTTGTTGACCCCCTGACGGATGGTCTTAACGAACGACACCAAAACTTTAAAATATTTTAAAAGTATTTTTCACTAAAATATATCGATTTCAGTGATTTGCAACGTTAATTTGGTCGGTTATGAAGTATGTTTTAAAAGATGGGTTAGCATTTTTGAAGCTATGCAAAGTTATTTAAAGAACAAGAAAGACTGAGGCAAACGTTCCGATTTCCGGTCCCCCCAAAATGGCCAATTTTCGACAATTGTAGTCAATATCATCAAAATAAAAAATATTTAAAACTTCATCTTGCTCATTCTGCTTTTTCAATCATTCCACAACACAACTCAAACATCACAATCATGGTATAATGTTTTGTTTCTTTATTTTATTCCAACAATTCCTATATACCCCTCTGTGACCACGTTTTGGCACTTAGTCTTAAACATTCATGATGAGATGATGACCTGTGAAACATTCATGATGAGATGATGACCTGTGAAACATTCATGATGAGATGATGACCTGTGAAACATTCATGATGAGATGATGACATGTGAAACATTCATGATGAGATGATGACCTGTGAAACATTCATGATATGATGACTGATGAAGCATGATGAGATGATGACATGTGAAACATTCATGATATGATGACCGATGAAGCATGATGAGATGATGACCTGTGAAACATTCATGATATGATGACTGATGAAGCATGATGAGATGATGACATGTGAAACATTCATGATATGATGACTGATGAAGCATGATGAGATGATGACCTGTGAAACATTCATGATATGATGACTGATGAAGCATGATGAGATGATGACATGTGAAACATTCATGATATGATGACTGATGAAGCATGATGAGATGATGACCTGTGAAACATTCATGATATGATGACTGATGAAGCATGATGAGATGATGACATGTGAAACATTCATGATGAGATGATGACATGTGAAACATTCATGAAACGATGACCTGTGAAACATTGATGATGAAATGACCTGCGAAAAATTAAGAGTGAGATGATGACAGGTGAAGCCAAGATGGACGAGAAGATGACTGGTAAAACACAGATCATAATAAAAAGATGATCAGTGAAACATAGACCTTATCAGTATGAAGGTGACTGCTAAAACCAAGATAAGAAGACGATGGTGAAACACTGATTTATGGGAAGATGACAGGTTAACCAGAGACCAACCAAAAAGCTGATGTTTCACCTCAGAACTGCACCAAATTTAAATAATAAAATAATACTTTAGTACAGAAATTGCCTAAAAATATAACAGGAGGTGGAGAAAATGGTCGAAGCCAATTAGACTGGGGACTAAATAATAATAATAATAATAATAATAATAATAATAATAATAATAATAATAATAATAATAATAATAATAATACATATACATACATACATACATACATAACTTTTATAAAGCACGTTTAATAAAATAAGCTCAAAGCGTGTTTCAAACAAACAAAAAAGTAATTAAAAAAAATAATAATAAAAACATTACAAAATGTTTTTTAATAAATAAAAAAACAAACAAAAAGTAAAACACTTACAATGAAGGAAAACCACAAAAGAGATACATATTGAAAATTCTCTCACTCACACGCACTCGACAAAAAAAACAAAAAAAAAGAAGAGACAAGGTCTGTGAAACTATCGCGCACCCCCCCCCCCTTTACCCCCCACAACGCACACACGGCCATCGGCAGGAACAGAGGAAGCAAAAAATAGTGTCAAGATTTTAATTTCCAGATAGATAAACCTGACAGAGATAAGTTTTAAGATTTCTTTTGAAGGAGAACAAAGTGGATGATTTCTTAAGAATGTCAGGCAGAGAATTCCAGATAAGAGGCTCTTGGACATGAAATGACCTGTAACCACATATTTTCAGAGAGTATTTTGGCACTTTCGAAAGTTTTGCTCCAGAGGATGAAAGCGATCGAGATGGATTGTAGCTATTCAATTTGGATGAAAAATATAATCCTATCCTGTCCTATCCTGTCCCGTAACCCGAAGGTCGTAGGGGCACCACAGATGATCGTTTAACCAGCATACTCCATCTTTCTCTGTCCTCAGCAGCCCTGATGGCTTCGCTCAGTGTCAAACCAGTCCATTCTCGAATGTTGTCCTCCCACCTCTTTTTCGGTCTCCCTCTTCTTCTACCTCCTTGCACTGTGCCTTGCAGAATAGTCTTTGCAAGGCCTGATGATCTGGTGACGTGGCCATACCACCGAAGTTTCAGTTTCTTCACCACTGTTAGCAGGTCATCGTGTTGTCCAATGGCTTGTGTGATGGTCTGTCGGACTTCGTCGTTGGTGATGTGTTGGGTATAGGAAATGCCCAGAAGTCTTCTGTAGCACCTCATCTCCATGCTTTGTATTCTTCGTTGGAGATCTGCTGTGAGGGTCCATGCTTCGCAAGCATATAGGAAGATGGAGATGACAAGGGAGCGCAGCAGTCTTACTTTGGAATGTAGACTGATGGTCCTGTCTTTCCAAATGGGCTTCAACCTTGTCAGGGCAGCAGTTGTTTGTGCGATCCTGGAGAGGACTTCCTGTCGGGACCCATTGTCTGATACAATGGCTCCTAAATATTTGAAGCTATGCACTGTGTCGAGGGATTGGCCTTGGACTTTGATGTCCGTATTGATGCCATTGGTGTTGTTGGTCATCATTTTGGTCTTCTCTGCACTTATTTCCATTCCATAGGCTTTGGAGGTGGTGTCAAGCCTCTGTACCAGCTGTTCAAGTTCTTGTTCCTCTCCAGCCAATCCATCAATGTCATCTGCAAAACGAAGATTGGAGATTGCTCTACCCCCTATGCTGACTGTGCCTTCATGGTCTGCAAGAGCATCCGACATGATGCGCTCTAGGAAGATGTTGAAGAGTGTTGGAGAGAGTAGGCATCCTTGACGCACACCAATTGTTGTTCTGAACCAATTCCCGATGGCTCTGTTGTGGAGGACTGCACTGGTAGCCTTGTCATACAGGCTTTTGATGACTTCAATAATTTTAGGGCTGATGTTGTACACTTTCATTGTTGCCCATAGAGCTGCATGCCAGACTCGGTCAAACGCCTTCTTGAAGTCTATGAACACATGATATAGATGTTGTTGGTGCTGTAGGTATTTCTCACAGATTATTCTGAGGTTGAAAATCTGCTCAGTGGTACTTCGCCCAGCTCTGAATCCTGCTTGTTCTTCAGCTATGATTTGTTCAGCTTGGGGTTTCAACCTGTTGAGTATTATTTTCAGGAGGACCTTGCTGGGATGGCTGATGAGGCTGATGGTCCGGTAATTTTCACACTCCTGAAGGTTACCTTTTTTGGGAAGAGTGATGACAAGCGACTGGGTCCATGGTATAGGCCACTCCCCACTCTGCCAGATCTTGTTACAGATAATGGTGAGGGCATCAATCATCGCTTCTCCTCCTGCTTGTAGCAGTTCCGCGGGTATGTTGTCCACTCCCGCTGACTTCCCTTTCTTTAGCGCTTGCACTGCTGCCTCAACTTCTTCCCGGAGAATTGGGAGGATTTCTTCTTCTTCTCTGTTCTCGGGACATGCTAGAACTGATGGGTCTCCATTTGGTGTATGGTTGTAAAGGTCAGAGCAGTACTCTGTCCATCTGTCCAAGACTTCTTGTTCTTCTGTAAGGCATATGCCAGACTTGCTTTGGATAGTGGAGACTTTGGGCTGTTTGACACTTGTCAGCCGCTTCACAGTCTGGTAGGCCTTCTTGCTGTTGTTCTTGTTCAGACTGTTCTCTATTTCCTGGCATTGATCTTCTATCCAGTTCTCCTTTGCTGTGAGCATGCCTTTTCGGATGTCATTGTTGATTTTTCGGTAGACATCAGCTCCCTGTGAGGTGTTCTTTTTCTTTTTCATCTCTCTTCGTTTATCACACAGATCCAAAAGTTCAGGTGTGATCCACAGCTTCTTCTTTGGTCGGTGCTTGCCAAGGATCTCAGTGGCGGCATCTGTCACAGCTGAGTTGAAGGTGGTGGTCATGGTGTTGACATCTACTTCACCAGCCCCCAAAATGAGCAGTGGTGCAAATTTCCCTCCAATTGTGGCCTGAAATAGTTCTGCCACCTCTGGGTCTTGCAGTTTGTCCAGGTCGAACTTCAGTCTAGTGCACTTTGCTGTATTTACTCTCTTCAAGTGGAGCCGGAAAGACATCATCACGAGATCGTGGTCACTTCCGATGTCTGCTCCTGGAAAAGTACGTGTCCTGCCAATGTTGATGCTTGATCTGAAGCGTTTCTTGACCATGATGTAGTCTATTTGGTTGTGATGCTCCCCGCCAGGACTGTGCCATGTCCATCGTCTGGAGTTTTTGTGGAGACCAAGCGTGTTTGCCAGTACCAGATTGTTGTATCTGGCAAACTCCAAGAGTCTCAGACCCCTGTCATTTGTCTCGTTGTTGCAGTGGGGTCCACATGTGTCTCCCC
Organism: Oncomelania hupensis; assembly: GCA_036898135.1. Classification (NCBI taxonomy): domain Eukaryota; kingdom Metazoa; phylum Mollusca; class Gastropoda; order Littorinimorpha; family Pomatiopsidae; genus Oncomelania; species Oncomelania hupensis. The sequence continues at coordinate 2,346,918 of CM072527.1, forward strand.
AGTTGTGGTGCGCATCTTGGCCAACCTTGGCATTCCAGTCGCCTTGCACTATGACTATGTCCTTCTTCGGCACTTGGTCAAGGACCGCCTGTAGATTTTCATAAAAATCCTCCACTTCGCTGTCGTCATAGTCTGATGTTGGGGCGTAGGCCTGGATGATGGTGATGTTGAAAGGGGCTGCTCTCAGGCGGATGGTAATGAGTCTACTGGAGACTGGGCGGCAACCCATGACAGTGGCTAGAATGTTCTTGTGGACCAAGAATCCAACGCCGTGTTCGTGCCTGTCATCCCTACCGCTGAAATAGAGCTTGTGGCCTTTGTCGGTCGTTGTTTCACCTAGGCCTTTCCAGCGCAGTTCGCTGATACCTAGAACATTCCATCGATAGTGGTCCAACTCGTGGGCCAGTTCTTCTAATTTTCCTTCCGCAGTTAGGGTCCTGACATTCCAGGTTCCTATGACGATGTTGTTTCTCGTGCGGATCTTGCTAAATTGTCCATCAGTAGCATACTTAACACCTCCGTCCTGGTGGCCAACGGAAGGCGCGGTCCTTGTGCCGTGTGACGACCCGGGCGACGACCGATCCGGTATGGAATTAGTGGGTTGTGTCATCATGTAGTGTGTCTTGGGCAAAAAAGACCTGGCGGTGCCCAATCCTCTCCAGGCTGTTGGCCACAGCCGAAATCCACGAATACAGTGTGGCTCGCCTTGGCCCTGAGCACATGGTCGTTGAACCTGTAGTAACGTGAGGTTCCTCCGCCCTGGCCGGTGACTTCTGTGTAGAAGACTTTCGCCCAGTGATGCCGTGCTAACATCACCCCTGTTAGTCGCCTCTTACGACACGCCGGGAAACGTTGGGTCTATTCTATTTAATGCCCGAACCCACAGAGCAATATAATGGAAGGGTTAAACCCATGATAGCATTCACTTTTGGGGCGCTTAGAACGTTACAAAATAAAAATAATCAAAGGGAGAGAAGCAGATACAAGGAGAAAGTATAAAATTATTGTAAGGCTCCGAATGTAAAATAAATGGCCCGCATGCATTCTACAGATACATAGTGGGGCCGGGTGCAAACTTGTTTTTTCCAACCTAGTTCCAGTCATTCGCCCAAAAAGGCAATCACCGAAGTCGAACGAAGCTCTCCGATGTGTTACGAAATGATGCTTGCATGACTACTACTAGTTGACATTAAAAATGATCGCTGTTGCTTCTAATTCTGTTCGATTTACACAGATTTTTGGATTTCGCAACGGTATACTTTGTTAATATGAGCATAATATGAGCATAATTATTATCGACCATATTTAATAATTGCGTTCCTTGATTTGCATTTTGTTAGTTCTCTGCAGTAAAGGCTAATAATAGCATTGCCCATTTCCTGCCTAGAACCATAGACCAGGAATAGTAGACACTGTTATACAGTATACATAGGCTTAATCTACATTATTATATTATAAGTCAGTCTCCGCGCAGCGAAGAAGCTCACTAGCTGAATATAATTCTTAGACCTGTATTGTTTGTTTTTATAAATAAATGTATAAACTATATATATCTATTCTAATTGATAATATTTAGGCCTATACTTTATAATATTCGAATCTTGAAATTTCCGGAGAAGGACGAGTAGGCTAAGCGCGAATTTTTTTTTTTATAACTCGAAATCAGAGTTAAATTAATAGTTAGTTAATCATTGCTTACAGGGTCCAGCGGACTGCAAAGAGTCGAATCAGAACCACAAAATCAAGACAACTCGAGATCAGAGTTAAATTAAAAGCTTATTAGTTATTCATTGCTTACAGAGTCCAGCGGACTGCAAAGAGCCGAATCAGGACCACAAAATCGAGACCACAACTTCGCAAGTAGTAGTAGTAGTAGTAGTAGTAGTAGTAGTAGTAGTAGTAGTAGTAGTAGTAGTAGTAGTAGTAGTAGTATAGTTATTTAGTTAAATCTTTAATTTATTTATTTGTTTTGTTTGTGTGTTGTTGTTATTATTATTATTATTATTATTATTATTATTATTATTATTATTATTATTATTATTATTATTATTATTATTATTTGTTTGTTTGTTTGTTTCTTTTACTATTATTATTATTATTATTATTATTATTATTATTATTATTATTATTATTATTATTATTATTATTATTATTATTATTATTATTATTCCTACTTAAAAAAAAAAAAAAAGAATAGTGTGCTGCTGTGCGTGCTCAATGGTGTAAATATGGTCAGTGAAGTTTTGTTTGTTTTTGCTGAAGTTTGGTGTAGGCCTAACCCGAAATATTCAGATGGTGTTACTGGTTATTTTTTCTTATAGATTTAACAAAGTTTTCAGATGATTTATAGAAATTTCCGCCCGCCACGCAACATTTTTTTAATACGTGTTTCTCATTAAAATACATATAATTGAAATACATATAACAAATTTACTGTATCAGTTAAAAAGAATAATATTAGTTAAATAAATAATTGCTTTGAAGCTTGCAATAAAAATATCACTGTTTTTTTTTTTTTTTTGAGACCATTATAAACTTGCTTTGCCTTGTTGTGCTGAAGTGACATAAACGTATCCATAGCGCTTTGAAGTTTTGTCATGGTTTTATTGTTGATATAGATGTGAAATCGTTGTATGTGTGCTTTATGTGTTATGTATTACTTTTACTCCTTATTACTAATTGTGTCAGTATATTATTCATCATAAAATAATAATAATAATAATAATAATAATAATACTAACTGCTTCAAAATGCAAATCTCGACTTGAGCTTGAAGTGCTGTTCAGATCGAAATAGAATTAGATCTAGCAGCGGCTATTTTTATGCACGGATGTTTCACCACAGGCTCTGAACTCTTTTCTTTTGTCTTTAGAAGATCCGTTGGATCTCATTTTTGATATGATGATGATGGTCATTGTTGTCATGGTGGCGACGTGGTGATCGTTTTTAACGCTCATGCAATAGGACGTTAAGCATCGTTTTTCGTTCGTTCTTTTGTCTTTGTAAACTCCTAAAAACGTACGTATTATAGTATGTAATTGAGGCCTACGAAAGACGAGACTTCCCAGCCTGTGGTTTCACGTAGTCCTGCCAGCATTCGTTCGTAAAACATCGGATAGCTTCTCTCGACTCGGAGAGCTTCGTTCGACTTCGGTAATTGCTTTTTTCGGCGAATGACTGGAACTAGGTTGGAAAAAACAAGTTCGCGGGCCGGGTAGCTCAGTTGGTAGAGCGTCTTACTAGTAACCAAAAGGTACCGGGTTCGAATCCTGGATTAGCCAATGTGTGACCATATTATTTTCCCCTTACCATCAACTGGTTCGCTGGTGTCAGAATAATGTGACCAGTAGTCGCCTATATGCTCCGGTGTCGTGTGACTATAATCTACAATCACCCTTACGGATACATGTACATTGCATTGTATGTGTAATAAAATGTATTCTATAGGTGTACGTGCTCGTTGTTATAAAAATGAATGCCTTTAGATAAAAGTAAGTGTTTATAATTCGTGGTTGTTATACAATTAATTGTTAACGTATAACAATAAAATAAAGTGTTTAGAAATAAAATAGTTTTTCTGTATAATATTTGAAAACGGCGTGATGATCGCGATTTCTCTTGTATACAGTATATCGTAATTTATAGTTTGTAGTTATAAAAATGTTGCTTTATAGCTATAAAAAGTATTATATTGTTATAGAATGTATTATAAAGATATACAATTCATTGTATAATTATACACATATCTTTTATACAGATACAATGTATGTTATAATAGAAAATAATCATTTACAAATGGCGCTCGCGCTCCATATGAGAAAGCCTAGCGAGTTATTTTCCGCTTGCCTTTGGACGATGTTGCCTTCAAATCTTGTGGAGAGTATATTCTTCGTCGACCTATAGGTGCAGAGTTGAGGAACTTGTTTATTAAATAATTATTAATTAAAGGGAAGAGACATGGAAAAAGGCACAAAAGCTTAGATCTAGATCTAAAGCGATCTAAGCGAACTTTTCCTAAGCTTAGGATAAAATATAAGAGGAAATGAAGTAGACAAGTCCAACCTAACTGACGACAGTATCACACAAGACGAAGTTGATGACATCGACATCATCACACTTCTTGATGAAATGGTCAACAACAACAAAAATCCACAGGCACACAACGTTTTGGAAACACCTGATATTAAATTAATCTCTTGAGAAGTTTCAATCTTCTGATGATGGTGGTGGTGGTGGTGATGATGATGATGATGATGATGATGATGATGATGATGATGATGATGATGATGATGATGATGATGATGATGGTGATGATGAAGAGTGGGAGTTTAGAGCAAAACACACAAATATTTGAACAGTTTCTGTATTCACAGGGTACAGAAAGGACATAATGAAAAAGAAAGGGGAGTCGGGTGAGGGGGGTTAGAGGGGGGGGGAGAGGGAAGGGGGGAGGAAACGACAGTACAATTGTAAGCCCAGAAACAATTGCCAGTAATGATGTCTAATCTTGCAAGTTTCCCTGGGGGAGTCGTGTTACTACACTCCTGGCCCAGGCCACTCACCAAACAAAGGCATGACCCTCCCCCAAGCTAACGATAAGAAAGGTCAAACAGGATGGAGGAGGAGGCAAAACACAAGAGAGGGAGAGGATAACATGACAGAGAAGGGCGGGGGAAGGGGTTAGGCGAATGAGGGAGAGAGAGGAGAGTGTGGAGACAGGGGAGAGATGAAGGAAGAGAGAGATTTCAGATTTGAGATTTTTTTTGTTTTTTGAGGGAGAGAGAGAGAGAGAGAGAAGAGAGGGGAGAGAGGGGAGAGAGAGAGTGTGTGTCGGAGGTATGGCTAGGCTATTATTATTGAAGCAGAGGAAAAGGGAATGAGGGGGTAGGGGGAATGAGAAATGTGAGAGTGGAGGAAAAAGAAAGATTATCGTTGCCCACATGCAGTGTACGACACGTGCAATCACGGGGAATCAGTACTAGGATCGAAAATACATTGTCCTAAGGTCAAAAATACATTTTGTCCAAAGGTCGAAAATACATTTCGTCCAAAGGTCGAATGCACATTTCGTCTTAAGGTCGAAAGTTCTCTCTCTCTCTCTCTCTCTCTCTCTCTCTCTCTCTCTCTCTCTCTCTCTCTCTCTCTCTCACACACACACACACACACACACATTTTTGTAGAAAACGACGTTGTGATGACTGTTGTGAAAAAACATACATTATTTTGACACACTTTCCATTTCTTTGACATTATTTTGACATTTTCAATTTTTTGAAGCTATCCCTAACCCTAATCCTAAACCTAACCGTAATCCTAAAACAGTTTTAACTCTACGAAGCACTATTTTGACGTCAAAATAACGGGGCCGTCAAAAAAGTCAAAAGAAACCATGTACAGTTTCATGTGTGTGTCAGAGTAACGTCGTTTCTACATGCCCACTATTTTCGACCTTACAAAGAAATATATATTCGACCTTAGGGTGTGCTGAGCTTTTTCGATCTTAGGCCGAAATGTATATTCCGACATTTTTTTCAAGACCTTTGTCCGATCTGTGCATTATTCGACCTTCAGACGAAATGTATATATATTCGACCTTATTCCTGTGACCCTATCAAGTTACAATACCATCACAAGAATGTTAACTGATCGCAGGAATTCATGGCTGGGGTTGGATGGACGCAAAAGGTTACTACAGCCCAGAATATTAATTAATTTAAAACATTGAACAAATAGATGAGGCAAACGATTTTTTTAAAAAAGTACAAATTATTAACAAGCAAAATAAAACAAATTCATTGCAAAGCAATTTTCATAAACTCTGATCGCTAAACGCTCTAATAAACTTTGACGGCTAAACAACAACAAGAGCAACAACAAAAACTCCTTACTTGAGGTTTGATTCTGTGCTGCCGATTTTGGTACTCCAAGGGCAACAACCGCGACCACACTAAGACACCACCACCACCACCTCCTCCACCTCCTCTTCTCCCCAGTCTCTTTCTTCATCACTCAGTTCACACAAAATGTCTGTTCCATAGTTTCAAGTAAATGTTAATGGCGTATTTTCCATAGCTGTAGTAGTCAATCTCACGATGAAAGCACTATCACGCTGAAGTCGCTGATTTAATAGTCTGTAGTGTAGCATGCTCTGTCTGGCTGTTTAATATTAATTTACAACAAAGTCATTTTCAGTCTGTTCCATCGTTGTACTTGTAGTCACATAACACACACTCATGTGATGTAATGTATTCCACATAAAAGTTTGGTTCGGTGTAAATAACCACACACACAAGATTCTGGAGGAAAAATTAAAAGAAAATAACGTATTCCATATTGCGCTTAGAATTCAGCTATTTCAAAGATTTCGTTATTATTACTGTGATGTTATACATTGACACAGGCTGCATCCGTCACAATCCATCACAGTCCTGGGAATTCGTTTTTCACAAAATTCTACAATTCTATCGCATCACAGGAGCAGCTAACTTATGACACAAGAACCTACATCACCAGTACGGGAACTAACTTTTGACAAAAAACTTCATTAAATTCTTACTTCAACTAGAGAACCACAATTCTGACTTCCACCAAGAAAGCCACAATTCTGACTTCAACCAAGAAACCACAATTCGGACTTCAACCAAGAAACCACAATTCGGACTTCAACCAAGAAACCACAATTCGGACTTCGGACTTCAACCAAGAAACCACAATTCGGACTTCAACCAAGAAACCACAATTCGGACTTCAACCAAGAAACCACAATTCGGACTTCAACCAAAAAAACACAATTCGGACTTCAACCAAGAAGCCACAATTCGGACTTCAACCAAGAAACCACAATTCGGACTTCAAACTAAGAAAACCAGTCATAGTGATCCTTTAAGCACCCTTATTTTACAAAGAGGTAAATGCAGACCAACCGATGCCTAAAAGCTTTCTGTGGTGACAGAGAGTATGCTCTCTGAAATGCATTCAATTACAGGGCACAGGGCTGAAACTAGAGCTAGCAATGGCATGTCTTAATTAGAAGGTTCGTAGAGGTTCAAAAACTTCTTTTTCGGGGTTCTCAGGTCCCGAGCCCAGGTTCCTGAACCTTTATTTTAATAATAATAATAATAATAATAATAATAATAATAATAATAATAATAATACAGGATGCTATGTACGCGCCTTTCCCCAAGGCTCAAAGCGCGGCGATCTATACCAACATACACGCTCACCTGTCTCATTTACCCTCACACACACCAAATACACATACATCACTCAAACAGGTGGTGTAAAGGCAGGGAGATCGCTATTAGAATACGGAAGAAAATCGAATTTTTATTTTTGAAATTTTTATATTGACTGCATCCTGTACCATTATTGAAGGGAGGGAGGAAACCGGAGTGCCCGGAGAAAACCCTCGGTGACCTCAATAGTCTCGTACCTAAGTCACATTCGTTCGCCCCTTGTCCAAAAGGTTTTAGCAACTTAGGTTCGGGATCTTAGAACCTCGAAAAAAAGCGTTTGTACCTCCACTATGCTATACTATGAAAAGTTCTCTTACTATTCTATACTGTTTAAAGCATCCTCCGTTAAAATCCCACACTTCCGAAAAGTCTCCAACCGGCAACAACATCGCCGCAATACCATCAGTGGCCAAACGTCGCTCTCCCTATAACAGCTAGGACACAACCCATTCACACATAAACTACAACTAAGACCTTCTAACCCGCTTTGAAGAACGGTCCAAAAGTTAGAGAGCATCCTTACACTCGGGCCAACGGCAATAACATTCCAAACCAAAAGATGGAAAGCAAAAACACTCACAGCCAAGAAAATACAGTTTTCGGACCAAAACAAACAAAGAAACAAAACAATTAATTTTAATTTGAGAACCAGTGAAAGTCAACTTTTGCAAAATTCGGTTGAACCCATTTGATTTTTGAAAAGTACCCAGAGGCAAACTTTGTACAGAAATCTCTTTTTATTTGTGGAGGCAATAATACAGGATTCTGCACTCTGTATTATAATATATATCGTTCATGTATCCATTCAAAACCAATGCTTGGTGCGCATTTGTAGAATGGGAAAAAAAATAATAACACAAAAAAAATCTACAGTCACGACACTCCACCCTTCACCTCAAGTCTTATGTACATGTACATGTATGTGAGTGAGCGCGCGCGTGTGTGTGTGTGTGTGTGTGGGGGTGGGTGTGTGTGTGTGTGTGTGTGTGGGTGTGTGTGTGTGTGTGTGTGTGTGTGTGTGTGTAGTTGTTAAAGTTTGCTTTTGACGGAGAGAACTTGAAGAATAAGAGCCATAGCATTATGCGCGTGTGTGTGTGGGGAGGAGGAGGGGGAGGGGGGATGGATGGGGTCTCTAATCTACAGTCACGACACTCCGCCCTTCACCTTAAGTCTTATGTACATGCATGTACATGTATGTGAGTGCTCGCGCGCGTGTGTGCGTGTGTTTGTGTAGTTGTAAAAGTTTGCTTTTGAGAGAGAGAGGACTTTAAGAATAAGAACCATAGCATTATCCGTGTGTGTGTGTGTGTGTGTTACACTCGATTCGATGTTAGTGTTTTTTTATCAGTAGTTGATTCAGCCCCAATGCTGAAATCCTGATAAGGTGTAACTCAGATTCGTTTATCCACGCAGCCTGCTCACTCATCAACAAGATACGGAGTCGACGTATGAAGTTTTCCACTTTTATTCAGCACACATCAACATCTGCATACAATTCTCAACTCACTATCAACAACTACTCACACCTATTTTGAAATAGTGCGGCACTTATATAGTCTCTACATACTCGGGAACAAACGAGAATATCCTACATGAAACACCACAACCAATCAAAATTAATTTCATCACCAGTCATGGTAACGCTTCCATGGTAACCACTCGAACGCTCCATACGCTTCGATCGATAGTAAACAACCAATTCTCGAAAATTCTCAAATAATATCGACCAACTAAAAACACTAACGTTACACACAGCCTCTACTAATAACAACGCAAAATCAAATCAAAAATAAATACACTCTATTACTGCATGCGTTGCAAAATAAAACGAACAGATCTATCGCGCGCGTCACACACGCAAGCCGGCCATTGCACGCGCTTCATACATAATATCGTGCGCATCTCACACGCACCATCATGCGCGTTTCAACGTAACAGTGTGTGTAGTTGTAAAAGTGTGCTTTTGAGAGAGAGGACTTTAAGAATAAGAGCCATTATCCGTGTGTGTGTGTGGAGGGGGGGAAGAGATGGATGGGGAGGAGAAGGAGAGCGCGCGCGTGCGTGTGTGCAATAAATTGTATTGACATTGACTTTTATTATTATGAAAGAATGCTGTATGAACTACCATTATTTACGATGTTGTTGCATGTGTATTTTATTTCACCCCATTTTATATCTCACTGCGCAAATGCTTTCTTCTATTGAATTGAATTAAAATGTGAGTCTTTCAGTCTCACATACAAATTCGCAGTCAACACTCACAATGACTTCGCTTAAAAGTATAGAATTTGGCCAGCACCACAAAAGGCTTTGACCATAATTATTTCAGGCCCCAGTTGGTGAACTGAAGTAAGTTAGTTATTCATTGCTTACATGGTCCAGCGGATTGCAAAGAGCCGAATCAGAACCACAAAATCAAGATTACAACTTGGCTAAAGAGGACTCACCCCTGATCCGTATAAAATTAAAGAACTGCTGAAACAACCCTAGTAATAACACTGAAGGGATTCCACCAGCCGGTCACTTTACAATAAAGGCATCCCACGCAGAGGCTATACTCTAATTTATCTAACCCCCGTTTACAAAAACACAATAGAATACAAACATCATTATAAAATATCAACAAAACACATACACATAAAATGCCTACATTGCTAAATAATAACATCATAGGAAGTCCCAGTAATCATTTGGGAGAAAGCGTCGCGTCCAATATTCCCAAGCTGATCCAACAGACCTCACACAGAAATGAGGAATGTTGTCCCGAAGAGTTTTTAAGAAAAAAGATAGGCGACTGGTCTAGCGAAGACGATAGTATAGTAGATTGATAGAACAGAATAGGAATGAGAAAGAACAAAAGAGAAAAACAGCGACAGTGGGAATTTAAAGCACTACATTTCCTGAAAGTTGTGATACTATTTACACAGAAACCCTCGGCACTCCCACGGGGGATGGTGAACTGAAGTAGCCTAAGCAGTGATGTTGCTAGAAATTTTCAGCATAGGCCATTTGGCCGATTCAGTCACAAAACCTTTAGGACATTTTGAAAAACTTTCGGCCATCATTTTGACTTATTTCCAACACCAAACGAGAGGCCACTGATAAGTTTCTGTTTCTTTTTCGGCGGCATTTCGAAAACGAAAAGTTTTATTGCCGGAAGCACGCCGTTCGCAACAAGGGTAGTTACTCTAACTCTCTCTGCTGATGCATGTGTCGTCTGCTTGGCGCTCCGATACGCGATGTTCGACAATAACTCATAGCACCTTTATTTATCCGATGGGAAATTAATATGGCCAGAAGCAATAACAACGAAACAGACATGAGACAAGCAAATAAAAAACGGACAAAGGGTGGTAAAACCTTAGGACAGCGTGCCGATCAGAACATGACTCTTTCGGACATTTTGGAATTTTAGCGGTGAACGGCCGATTTGCCGACGAAAACGACATCCCTGCTTGAAGTATCTTCCTCAATTGCTCCTCCTTATACAAATTCACTCACATACAATCGCAATAACTCAACCTAACCATGGAAGAGAATGGCGCACTCAGCATTCTGATACTCTTGAACCACACCACCACGATTTCAAATTAACATTTGCACACGTAAAATAACACCCCGAAGGTGTTTCTGAATTGGACACGCACACATAGAAACAAAATTCTTACACTGTGGTGAGTTGTGTTGTTTTTTCAATGATACTTCTGTGATTCACGCACAACTATTAAATTAAGCAACTTGAGCAAACACAACCAGGAAATTCCTGCGTTATCTGTGCTACGCTATAACGACTGCACTGTGTCGTCTGCCCATTGCTGTCGTTTGCCAACAAGGTGGGTCTAGTTAGGTTTTTTTTTAGTTTTTTTTTTTTTGTCTCGACTGCCCTTATCCTCATCTTCTGCAGTCTTAACAAAAGTTTGTCCTGCGAATCAACTGTATCCTTTTTTTTCTTTCTTTCTAAGGCCTTTGTCCCTGCCTGCTGGTATGCCTGTCTCCTCCCCATGTACCTCATCCCCTCATCCATACTCTTTGTTTTTTTTATGTATGTCTGATGAGTCTCTCTCTCTCTCTGTGTCCCCCCTCCCCTCCCCCTATGAATTAGTTGTGCTCTCCTCCTCCCCCCCCCAACAATCTCATTCTCATTCCCTTTAACAGTACATTCTCTTCTTTCCCCTTGTGACCCTCCGTGCTTTGTTCACACTGAAGTATGCAACCGTGTCTGTTTCCAGCACGCATGCCACCTTTTTCTGTCTCCGTCCGTCTGTCTGTCTCTCCCCCTCTCTTATGAAAAGGTTCTTTCTCTCTCTCTCCCCATTCTCTCTCTCTCCGCCTCCCCCCTCTCCGTCCCCCATGCATTTTGCTAACAGTTTCTTTCAGGAACTACAAGATAAAAGGGTTATTCTAAAGTAGATTAGTCATTCAGTTATTAGAGTCAGTGCATCTTTCAGGTCTAATGTCTATTAGTCATTACTAGCCAATTAATATCAGTGAACAAACAATTCAAGGCAAACTGAAACTTTCGGTAGCGAACTGGTTCAACTATATGGTCTTCAAATTCTCTAGTTGAGGGTTCAAATCTTTACCACTGGGCCAGTTTGTCCACAAATACACACGTCGCGCACAACACAACATTAGCCATCATTCGACATTCCTCTGTCCCCAAAACAAACCACTTCAATGGCCATGTGTTAGGCCCAAGTAAAGCCAGTCTATTGCTTGTCTCAAATATTATATTTTTTGTATCTGCATACATAATAGTAATAATAATAATAATAATAATAATAATAATAATAATAATAATAGTAATAATAATAATAATAATAATAATAATAATAATAATAATAATAATAATAATAATAATAATAATAATAATAATAATAATAATAAAGGATGCTGTAATATCACGCGCTTTTCCTTCAATCAAACTTCAGTTCGCCATCTTCTCCACTCACCCTTTCCTTTCTTACTCCACTCTCTCCGCAACTTCCACCTCTCTTACCCCCCCCGCCTCCTCCCCCTCCCCATCTCCCACCGTCCCCTTCAGTCATTCCTTGACGTCACGTTAACTCAATACTCCCTGAGGCTTCGCTAATTTATATTTCTGTCGACGTTTGTGTCAAACATTGCTGCATCTCGCGTTCCATCATCAACGTTATAGTGTACAGTTCGCTCCCCTTTGTACATTGTACACATCATCCCCCTCCTCCATCTTCATAGCCACATATAAACACCAACCCCACCCCCCACAGACATACATACATACCACACATGTTTATTACCAGACACATATAAAGGTCACACACACACACAAACACCACACAAACACACCCACCACACACGCACATACACACATACACACACAAACACCACACACACACACACTCATAAAAACCACACACACCTTACAAAGCTGAAATAATCGATTCTTTATCTTTCCATTACGTCCGTTATCTATCTGACTTATCTTGCTTGCTCATTTATTTAGGCTAATGTATACAACAGGGATTGGGATTGAAAAACATGTAGGGTCGTATGGGCCCGAGTTCCAGGGACTGGACAAGGTCCCCTGGTCGGGCTGAGAGTCGAAGACCCTTGTGGCATGTGAACTTTTGTTTTTGCAGTGTAACGACCTTTTGCAGTATAGTTTACAATATAGTGAGAACTTTGAAAGTAACGGAATAATATAATGTTCACATCTTGGCATGAGATATGGAAAACTGTCATATCGAGATAGGACAATATTAACGAGCACGATTTGCGCGCGATTGCAATATTGTCCGATCGAGATCGGACCATTTTTCATATTCCACATCTATGGAAGATGCGAATAACATTAATGTGTCGATTTCTTCAATTAAAGATAAATAGAGGTTGGACTAGAGAAGAAAATACGTGTGAACGACCACTTTACTCCTTGATTTTCCACCCAATGTCATCCGAATGCGCAACCAAAATTAGTCCACAAATCAGAAGATTTCCTGCAGAGAATTTTCTTCACATTTATTCATGACACACACGAACATAAATGCACACCCACCCACCCACCCACCCAAGCACTCACCTGCCCACACACAAATATATACAGAGTAAAGAAAATTAATACACCAGAACGGGTTCCTTCAACCAATCTTCACCATTGAAAAACAACGCCAGTTTAATTTCATTGATTCGTTCGTTCAGTTAGATTAAAGTCCCTGGACACATAGAGCATATAAGGGACTGACGTCTCCGCTTCTCTGAAAATCCTTCCGGGAAGAGAGGGGACTATAAACTGATATACATTCGTTCAAAATATAGGCCTACAGTCAACTTTAGCTTAGGCAGCCAATGAAAAAAAATTTCTTTTGCTGATTCAACCGGTCCATTTACTCTTCTGACTCTTTGTTTCCCTGAGACTATCATTGCTGTAGAATTTGTGAATTATTTACGGTTTGGGAATAAAACCTTGCTGTTTTAGCGCGCCTTAGAAAATACTAGAAGACAGTTTGGTTTTTCAGTCATTTGCAGACAAGGCACAGGAGACTGCCATTGGTAAATGGATTAAAGTAGGTCCTGTGTTCTTACCACTTGTATATTTTACAGCTTGATAGAAACATCGTTCTCTGTGACTGGTCAAGTACCATGCGATATCAGTTTTATCACACTCTACTTGGCCAATGAAAATAAAAGACACTTGTGGAAATAGAAACACTACACGTTGTATTCGTTTAACTATAGAATTCAATGTACCAGACTAACAAACAAAAAAACTACTATAGATCCCCACAATAACAACAAAAATAGGTTTTCACAAAGTCTCAGATGTTTAGTCAGTTGACAGATCGTGCAGGCTCGTACTGAGCCTCACGAGGGTCGTAAATAGGAACCCAAATCGTGCAGTCCTGATAAAATATATTAAATAAATGAAAATAAATGTATAATTTTACTGCATAAGGTCTAAAGAAAACGAAAAAAACGAGGGAAGTCTTTATGGCCTGATGTCATAAATTTATTACTAGCATCGTTCATCACAACCTATAACAGACATGACGTTAACTAACACCATCAAGTATTACTGTTCATTGCCGCTCTCGAACACCACAGCCCAAAACAGTAATATTCTGTTGTTATTATTATATTGTTCTTTATTTTGACCCAGGTTCGAATCCCGTGGTGGCTAAATTAAAATGGGCAATTTTTTTTAAAAAACTAGCCATCATAGCAGCTTGGTTGTTCTGGTGGTTCAGTGTTGACTGAAGTCCCCACCCCAGCCTTCCCTGTGATGGTTATCACCGTCTGCCAATGGTGGGTGTAGACGTTCAAGGTCAAAGTGATCCATTCTCCATTCTGGGTAATACAGATCGGTTGATCTGTTCATTCATTCGACTCGTTCTTCATTAGCGCTTTTCCTGCCCAAGGGCTGCTCAAGGCGCTGGCCGAGACAGGCTCTAACTCCAGTGGCCCGAGGCGCCCACTTGTTGCCACAGGCGCTTTCTCTGGCGCCCCAAACAGACAGCGCTACTACGTAGCCCACTTCCTTCGGCCACGGGCGCTTTCTCTGGCGCCCCAAACAGACAGCGCTACTACGTAGCCCACTTCCTTCGGCCACGGGCGCTTTCTCTGGCGCCCCAAACAGACAGCGCTACTACGTAGCCCACTTCCTTCGGCCACGGGCGCTTTCTCTGGCGCCCCAAACAGACAGCGCTACTACGTAGCCCACTTCCTTCAGCAAAACGTCTTGACGTGTCTGGCTAGCTACTAACTTCAGTACACTGGCTAGACACTAATTTCAGTACACTGGCTAGCCACTAACTTCAGTACACTGGCTAGCTACTAACTTCAGTACACTGGCTAGCTACTAACTTCAGTACACTGGCTAGCCACTAACTTCAGTACACTGGCTAGCCACTAACTTCAGTACACTGGCTAGCTACTAACTTCAGTACACTGGCTAGCTACTAACTTCAGTACACTGGCTAGCCACTAACTTCAGTACACTGGCTAGCTACTAACTTCAGTACACTGGCTAGCCACTAACTTCAGTACACTGGCTAGCCACTAACTTCAGTACACTGGCTAGCTACTAACTTCAGTACACTGGCTAGCCACTAACTTCAGTACAATGGCTAGCCACTAACTTCAGTACACTGGCTAGCTACTAACTTCAGTACACTGGCTAGCTACTAACTTTTAGCTAGTCAAGAAGTTAGTAGCTAGCCAGTGTACTGAAGTTAGTAGCTAGCCAGGGTAGTGAAGTTAGTGGTTAGCCACTAATTTCAGTACACTGGCTAGCTACTAACTTCAGTACACTGGCTAGCCACTAACTTCAGTACATTGGCTAGCTACTAACTTCGGTACATTGGCTAGCTACTAATTTCAGTACACTGGCTAGCTACTAACTTCAGTACAATGGCTAGCCACTAACTTCAGTACGCTGGCTAGCTTCTAACTTCAGTACACTGGCTAGCTACTAACTTCAGTACAATGGCTAGCTACTAACTTTAGTACACTGGCTAGCTACTAACTTCAGTACACTGGCTAGCTACTAACTTCAGTACAATGGCTAGCTACTAACTTTAGTACACTGGCTAGCTACTAACTTCAGTACACTGGCTAGCTTACTAATCTCAGTAAACTGGCTAGCTACTAACTTCAGTACAATGGCTAGCTACTAACTTTAGTACACTGGCTAGCTACTAACTTCAGTACACTGGCTAGCTACTAACTTCAGTACACTGGCTAGCTACTAACTTCAGTACACTGGCTAGCTTACTAATCTCAGTAAACTGGCTAGCTACTAACTTCAGTACAATGGCTAGCTACTAACTTTAGTACACTGGCTAGCTACTAACTTCAGTACACTGGCTAGCTACTAACTTCAGTACACTGGCTAGCTACTAACTTCAGTACACTGGCTAGCTACTAACTTCAGTACACTGGCTAGCTACTAACTTCAGTACACTGGCTAGCTTACTAATCTCAGTAAACTGGCTAGCTACTAACTTCAGTACAATGGCTAGCTACTAACTTTAGTACACTGGCTAGCTACTAACTTCAGTACACTGGCTAGCTACTAACTTCAGTACACTGGCTAGCTACTAACTTCAGTACACTGGCTAGCTTACTAATCTCAGTAAACTGGCTAGCTACTAACTTCAGTACAATGGCTAGCTACTAACTTCAGTACACTGGCTAGCTACTAACTTCAGTACACTGGCTAGCTACTAACTTCAGTACACTGGCTAGCTTACTAATCTCAGTAAACTGGCTAGCTACTAACTTCAGTACAATGGCTAGCTACTAACTTCAGTACACTGGCTAGCTACTAACTTCAGTACACTGGCTAGCTACTAACTTCAGTACACTGGCTAGCTTACTAATCTCAGTAAACTGGCTAGCTACTAACTTCAGTACAATGGCTAGCTACTAACTTTAGTACACTGGCTAGCTACTAACTTCAGTACACTGGCTAGCTACTAACTTCAGTACACTGGCTAGCTACTAACTTCAGTACACTGGCTAGCTACTAACTTCAGTACACTGGCTAGCTACTAACTTCAGTACACTGGCTAGCTACTAACTTCAGTACACTGGCTAGCTACTAACTTCAGTACACTGGCTAGCTTACTAATCTCAGTAAACTGGCTAGCTACTAACTTCAGTACAATGGCTAGCTACTAACTTCAGTACACTGGCTAGCTTACTAATCTCAGTAAACTGGCTAGCTACTAACTTCAGTACAATGGCTAGCTACTAACTTCAGTAAACTGGCTAGCTACTAACTTCAGTACAATGGCTAGCTACTAATTTCAGTACACTGGCTAGCTACTAACTTCAGTACACTGGCTAGCTACTAACTTCAGTACACTGGCTAGCTACTAACTTCAGTACACTGGCTAGCTACTAACTTCAGTACACTGGCTAGCTTACTAATCTCAGTAAACTGGCTAGCTACTAACTTCAGTACAATGGCTAGCTACTAACTTCAGTACACTGGCTAGCTTACTAATCTCAGTAAACTGGCTAGCTACTAACTTCAGTACAATGGCTAGCTACTAACTTCAGTACACTGGCTAGCTACTAACTTCAGTACAATGGCTAGCTACTAACTTCAGTACACTGGCTAGCTACTAACTTCAGTACACTGGCTAGCTACTAACTTCAGTACACTGGCTAGCTTACTAATCTCAGTAAACTGGCTAGCTACTAACTTCAGTACAATGGCTAGCTACTAACTTCAGTACACTGGCTAGCTTACTAATCTCAGTAAACTGGCTAGCTACTAACTTCAGTACAATGGCTAGCTACTAACTTCAGTACACTGGCTAGCTACTAACTTCAGTACAATGGCTAGCTACTAACTTCAGTACACTGGCTAGCTACTAACTTCAGTACACTGGCTAGCTACTAACTTCAGTACACTGGCTAGCTTACTAATCTCAGTAAACTGGCTAGCTACTAACTTCAGTACAATGGCTAGCTACTAACTTCAGTACACTGGCTAGCTACTAACTTCAGTACACTGGCTAGCTACTAACTTCAGTACACTGGCTAGCTACTAACTTCAGTACACTGGCTAGCTACTAACTTCAGTACACTGGCTAGCTACTAACTTCAGTACATTGGCTAGCTACTAACTTCAGTACACTGGCTAGCTACTAACTTCAGTACACTGGCTAGCTTACTAATCTCAGTAAACTGGCTAGCTACTAACTTCAGTACAAATAAAAAATGCGAACGAATAAAACAAAACCTGATGGTCCCAGCGACTGTATAGGTAGCACAAAATATATTTGCCCAGTACAGTGGCAACGAATAAAATTATTTTTTTTTAAAACTGAAGGTCAGAGCGACTGTTGCACAAACTGTGTACACAGTAACACAATCCGCTGCCCGCTTTTATCGCGCACCACTTCACGTCGAAGAGACATGCTCTGGGCACTGGGAGAAGTAACATGTACTGCTGTGAACAGTTTAGGACGCAGCCAATCTAAATTCGAAAAAATAAACATTGATTCATCTTTCCGCCTTCTGTAATAGCAATAGATCGCCTCGCATGGAGTTCTATTGAAAAAAAAGCGCGTTTTCGAACCAATATTATCAGGGGCGGATCTGGGGGGGGTGCACCGGGTGCACGTGCACCCCCCCACGGACGACCAAAAAAAAAAAAAAAAGAAGAAGAAGGAAAAGAAGAAGAAGAAAGAAGAGGAAGGAGAAAAAGAAGAGGAAGAAGAATATTCAGAATATCCATAATATTCATAATAATCATCATGCTAATAATCATGCTAATCATCATCATCAGCAGCAGCAGCAGCAACAGCAGCATAATGATAATAATAATAATAATAATAATAATAATAATAATAATAATAATAATAATAATAATAATAATAATAATAATAATAATAAAAAGAAGAAGAAGAAGAAGAAGAAGAATAGAGGACAATAATAATAATAATAATAATAATAATAATAATAAGAAGAAGAAGAAGAAGAAGAAGAAGAAGAAGAAGAAGAAGAAGAAGAAGAAGAAGAAGAAGAAGAAGAAGAAGAAGAAGTTGTTTAATGTATTTAAAGTCTTTCCACCAAAGTGATACAATAATAATTTATTTAAAGTCTTTCCACCAAAGTGATACAATAATAATAATAATAATAATAATAATAATAATAATAATAATAATCGTCATTTACCTCAAAGATGCTGAAAAAGCGCTATATAAGAATGATAAATAATAATAATAATAATAATAATAATAATAATAATAATAATGCATTCTCTCCTATTTTCTTTCCCATATCAATCCCTGCCCTCTTCACGCCTCAATCTCCTGTTACCCCCACCCCCTCCCTCCTTTCTTCTTTCGTTTAATCACACTCACCAATCGGCCTACACATGTTAGACATGTAACAGCTCAACTTCAAAGAACGCCGGCCAATTATGACGTGTAACATCCGCTAAAACGTCATATGCCGCTTGCATTTTGCATTTATGTAAGAGGTTTATTTTCAATGTAAAACATTTATTTCCTTGTGCGCTGGGCTCATTGTTGATAGAAGCGGGGACTGTCCAGCCTGTAGACTAAACAAGCACAGTGTCAATGATTAGCGCATGATGACAAGACCGGAAATTGGGCGAGAATACCTCTGCTTATTTCGTTTAATTAACACTCCTCTCATTCCAGCTCTATGTAGAAGAGTTCATTTTATATTGTGTCACTCTTTATTTAGATAGACGTCAAAGAAGCAACAGCCTAGCGTTGTTGCACAGCATTAGTGTTAGTTACCAGTTTTTAGGAGTATTTCTATTTTGTGAAAAGACATTTTATATTGTGCTGAACCATTTTGTGACCTACCTCACACTGAAGTGGTATGTACATATTTTGTTTGATAATGATGATAGGGATAGAGATAAAGATATTTATAATTTATTTTATTTGTCGTTTATTCTTGTTAATATTATTCTAATCCTGTTTATTCCTAAAATGTATATTTACAGCAGTTATAGCAACAGCTTGATCTAAGTACAATTAGGTAGCAACTCAACAACAAAAGAAAGTGTAACACATGTATGTCAGGGCGTTTTGCCCATAAACTGTTGTTTTGAAAGAATAACTGTTCTTTGCTATGAATCTGAGGTAAGATACAAAAACTTCTCTCTAACCCCCCCCCCCTCCCCCCCCCAAAAAAAAAAAAATGCACCCTCCCGCGTGAACCCGCTGATCCGCCCTTGATTATTATTACTACTACACGACTAATTATACAAAGCACACTGTAAGACACACTTAAGCTTACTGCTGTACTATTACTTTTACTAATTAGTATTAGCGACCTAAATAACACAAGCACGATCGATTAGTTTGCTCATTAAGGTCTCGCCGAGCATTGCTAACAGTGCTACGGTCGCTAACGTGTGAGAGAATATCGAATGTGAAAGAGGTTTGGTTAATCCTAAAATAAGATTAGAGGCAAATGAGTAGAAACGATTACGTCAATGTGTTACAAAACACATACCTGACTACGCAAACACTCAAAAGAGTCCAAAGTCGTCTGAATCAACACCCAAACCACCTCTCTCTCTCTCTCTCTCTCTCTCAATCCTCCCCTATCCCTTCCTTCTCTTTCTCATACATTCACATCTCCTCTCTCTCCCCCCCTCTCTCCACCACATTTACCCCACCACTCATCCACTTCTTACACCCGACAACGTCCCCAAAGGTAAAACAACTTCAAACAATGCAGTCAGGTGTTGCAAATATAACGAAAAGTCCAAAGGCTTGAGTCGACTGAAACAACATCCAAACAGCACACAGACCTTCATCTCTCTCTCTCTCTCTCTCTCTCTCCAGCCACACCTCCACAACCTTCCCCAGAGGCAAACCAATGGTAGAAACAATTACGTCAGGTGTTAAAACACACACACACGCACGCACACACACACACACCCACACCCACCTGTGAGTTCAACGAAGAGTCAATAAGTCAAAAGGGTTCACGTCGTCTGACCCAGACACTCAGCTAGCCATCAACCCTTCCCTCCTTCCTCTGTCTGTCTCTCTCACATCAACCTCCTTCTTCCCCTCCCCAACCCCTATCCTCCACCCCATCAACTCTCCTCCACAGGTCAACGAATTAAAACAATAATACGTCAGGTTCAAACACACACACACACACACACTCACACACACACGTGAGCGCTCCGCGAGATTTCATAAAAGGCTTGAGTTGTCCGCCCATCTCCCAGTCTACTCATTTTCCTTCTCTCACGTCCACGTGTCTCCTTCCCCCCACCCCAATGAACATACTCAGACTCCAAGATGACTGCAAATAGCGACGTCAGGGGTCAGAAACGCCGCTGAGCAGAAAAAAAAAACTGAAGTCGTCTGCACCATAAACACAGCGTATGGCTGAGACGCGCCATATGCGCTCCAGTGTCGGTACTAAAAATGAAAAGACGACGACAACGCGCTGAGTACCACCTCTCGCACTAGTGACGGGCAAACCTTTATTTCACGAAGATGGTTTTCCTGAGGACTTTCAATAAGGCGTCTTCCCATGCTTTGGAAACTCAGTCCCTTGATGTTCAGCAAGCCCAGCCGCTACACTGACGAGCTGAGAATAATACGAAATGGCCATCTGTATCTATGGCACAGCACTACTCCACAAATGAAAACCCTTGGCAGCACAGAAGGGGAAGATAGATCTTTATTATTATTATTTATTATTTAATCGTTCTTATATAGCGCTTTTCCAGCTCAAGAGCTGCTCAAGGCGCTGGCCGATACAGGATCTAACTCAAGCCGACCGAGGCGCCAACTTGCAGCCTTTGGGCGCACCGTAATAACGTCCCAGACAACTGAGCACAATCTCTTTCCTATCATTCCCTCATTCCACGGAGCATAGCATCTAATATGGATTATATCCAAGACATTACATTACATTACTGTTACATGATTATTGCTTTAGGTCCAGCGGACTCTTCCGAGCCAAATCAAGACCGGACAACCCCTGATCCGCATACAAGATCTGCCGAGACAACCCTAGTAGTAAAACTGAAAGCTCTCCACCAGCCAGTCACTTTACAATAAAGACATCCCACGCAGGGGACGCTAATTTATCGAACCCCCGTTTACAAAAACAAAATTGAATACAAACAAACATCATTATAAATTATCAACAAAACACATACATATAAAATGCCTACATTGCTAAATAATAACAACATAGGAAGCCCTAGTGACCACCTGGCAGAAAGCGTTCAATATTCCCAAGCTGATCCAACAGACCTCATACACAAATATAAGGAGTCTTGTCCCGGAAGAGTTTTCAAGAAAAAAGGTAGGTGACTGGTCTAGCGAAGAAGAAGATAGTATAGCAGATTGATAGAACAGAGCAGGAATGAGAAAGAGCAAATGAGAAAGACAGCGACAGTGGGAATTTAAAGCACTAAATTTCCAGAAAGTGGGGATACTATTTATACTGAAACCCCCGGCACCCCAACGGGGGTATATACATGACGTTATCATTAAAGTCCAGTCCCGTCTCTTTAGGTGAAACCCCTTGATCACGTGTGTATTGTACACACACTTTCTGTCTCCCCAAAGGTAACTTTACTTTGCCTTGGCTAGTCTCAGTTTGTGGAAAACCCAGTCTACACCTCTGTCACACACGCTCTCCCTCGGCCTCTCTCCACACCAACCACAAAGGGAGGGAGGAAGAAAGGGAGGAGGGAGGGAGGGAGGGGGTGGGAAGAGGCAGAGAGGAGGGATGGGGGAGGGGAAGAGCGGGAAAAAAGAGAGAGGGAAGAGGGAGAGAGACGGTGGGGAAGGAAGGTGGATGGGGAGAGACATAGAGACAGACAGAGAAAAAGACTAGAGACAGAGATAGAGACACGCAGAGACAGACAGACAGACAGACCAAAAGAGAGACTCGGTAATTAATGACGCACAGGGCAGAGTCCGAGATAAGAAAGGTGAAAGGTCCATACCTCCTTAGACCAAAGATTATCACTCGCGCACACTACGTCCAACCCGTCCTACTTCTTACCGTTCTACGCATTAAAACCGACAAGATTTTTAAATGTAAGGCTGTGTACGCTGACAAACTTCAATTTGTATTAAATGGGCCCACTTTCAAACAGGCCCCTCGACAGCGCCGTTTAACATTCACATGGAGCGTTGCCCCCACTGAAAAAAAGCCTACAACAAACCACTAGAAAAACAAAGCCCCTGTTACACTCCGTGTGATGATGGTGTTTTCCTTTATCAGTATCCGATTCAGCCCCAATGCTGAATCCCTGATAAGGTGTAACTCAGATTCGTTTATCCACGCAACCCGTCCAAACAGCATACAAGTCACAAAGTCGACGTATGAAGTTTTCCACTTTTATTCAGCACACACCAACAACTGCATACAATTCTCAACTCAACTCAACAACTTTCACAGCAACTATTCTTTTTACAACACACAAAGCATCGAATATATAATTTTTTTCCTATCCTTCGAGATGACGACAGTTTGTTCTAGAAATGACGCATTACAACTAACCAATCAGAATTAAGGATCGTCATCACTGACTTACGTCATACGTCTCTCCACACATACCCCGAACCTTCTCTTACTTCGACAATCGTCCCGAAACTTCGATCGATAGTAAACAAGGAGATCCAGAGTATTCTCCGACAATATCGACCAACAAAAATTATCCACGTTATACAAAGCCTCTCCTAACAACAATGCAAACTCAAATCAAAGGTAAATAAACTCCATTATTGAATACTTTGCAAAACGAAACGATTAGATCTATCGTGCGCGCTTTAGACACACTTTCGTTCGTTTCAACGTAACATAACCCCCCACTCAAGAAGAAATTTACCTAATTTCTTTCAACAACGTTGAAACGTAATGCACAAACAAAGTACAGAATTAAAACTTACTTCAGACTGTCTCATTTACTGTCAATGTTCTCAGTTTATATACACAGAGTCTATGTTTTTCATCCGCAAGTCTTTCTGGATACTGTCAATGTTCACAGTTCATTCACACAAGGTCAATGTTTCTCATCTGCAAGTCTGTTTAGATATTGCCAATGTTCTCCACACAGTCACTGTTCTTTCAACCGCAAGGGAACGACGCCCTCGTCAGTTGCGGTCGTCATCGGCCCAGGGTCAAAGACAGTGATCTCGTGGGCTTTCCTGGAGTCAGTGCATCCTCCGTTGTCTTCTTCTCCCGTCGGATGTCCGACGCAGTCAACGTTGTCAGCTCCCAGAATGCATTCGCTGGGTCTCACGGTCAGGTTGGCTTCTGCGGGACGGTGGAACAGCTCCATCAAGGTCTGCAGATGCTCCTTCCAGGTCTGGGTGTGGACTTCATGTTCGACCAAAGTCGTAGAGCCTGGGACATCATTGAAGCTATGGGGAAATTCGCCCATAAGGTCCTTGAGCTCCATCTTTTGACCTTCCGTCAAGCCTGGTCCTAGCTTAACGTCATCGATGCCTTCTTTGCTGTGGAAGTCTCCCAGTTCCAACTGTTCCTCGCTGTCAAAGCTGTTGTCGATCTCAGCCGCTGTTGCTGCCTGCACAGTCTCTGATGGCCTTTCCACGTACAGCTTAAGGAGGTTGGCGTGGTATATCTTGGAATGCTGACCGACCTTCACCTTGTAGTCGTTGATCCCCACCACGGTCTCCACTTCGTACGGGCCTTTCCACTGCATCAGCAACTTATTATGATCGGTAGGTAGCAGCACCAGCACTTTGTTGCCAGGTTTGAACTTCCTGTTCACAGCCCTACGATCGTAGTAGTGCTTTCCACAGTCTTGGGACTTCTTCAGGTTTTCTCTGGCTATCTCGAGAGTCTGCTCCAGCTTCTCCCGTAGCTCAAACACGTACTGGTAGCTGTTCTTCACCTCTGGGGTGTCTACTTCTTTCGTCCACAGTTCTTTTAGGATGTGCATCGGCCCTCGGATGGTTCTTCCGTACAGCAGCTCGAACGGAGAAAAGCCGGTGGACTCCTGCGGTACTTCTCTGTAGGCGAAACGTAAGGCGTTGATATAGCGATGCCATTGTCTGGGTTGCTCGCTGCACAGTTTCTTCAGGGTGGACTTCAGCGTAGCATTGAACTTCTCGACAAGCCCGTTGCACATCGGATGGTAGGGTGTCGTAGTCAAATGCCGGATGCTCAGCAGTCTATTGACCTCCTTCATGCAGTCAGAGACGAACTGCGTCCCGAGGTCTGTCAGGATCTCTTCAGGCACTCCAAGTCTACTGAACATGTCCACTAGCGCCTCTGCAACAGTTTCAGTGTCAATCTTCTTCAGAGGCACTGGGTACCGAGTCGCATAGTCCACTAAAGTCAGTACCCACCGACGACCTTCTTCACTCGGAGGTCTTATTTCGCCGATTAAGTCTAAGGCCACCCTCTTGAAAGGTCGGTCGATCAGAGGCATCCTCTGCATAGGCACTTTCGGGACCCTTCCTCGAGGTATGGTCTTCTGGCAAATGTCACACGA
Organism: Oncomelania hupensis; assembly: GCA_036898135.1. Lineage (NCBI taxonomy): Eukaryota > Metazoa > Mollusca > Gastropoda > Littorinimorpha > Pomatiopsidae > Oncomelania > Oncomelania hupensis. The sequence goes on from CM072527.1 coordinate 2,372,136, forward strand.
TCGGCAGAAACGGCTGACGTCCGCATTAAGTCCTGGCCAGTAGAACACCGCCTGGATTCTATCCGACGTCTTCTTGATACCCAGGTGACCTCCCATGATTGAGTCATGCGCTACTTCCATCACCTGGCGCCTTAGGGGTAACGGTACCAAGACTTGACGTAGTGGTTTCCCTCCGTTGACCCTCGGGTGCTGGAAGATTCGGTACAGGATCTTGGCCTTCACCTCAAAGTAGACCGTACCACTGCCTTTGGTCACGTGGTCTTGGCGGTTCCTGTACTTGTTTAAAGTACTATCAGCTTCCTGGAGCTGGATCAGCTTATCTCTGTCCACGATGGCAGCTTTAGAGTTGTCGGCGACCTTCAGTGGCGTAGACGTCTTGTCTCTCTTGGCCTGGGCCCTGGTTGTAACGGCACCGACGATCTCTGGTCGGCAGGGCTGAGCCGGAGTAACCACATTGTCCCGTAGCAGCTCTGTAATGTCTCCATCGGGAAATGGCAATGGATCCTCCTCCACAACTTCGACACGTTGGGTTGAGGCAGGACTCCACTCTGGATCGGGGTCGTCGGGTCGTCTCGCGCCGTCGATATTCCCGATCATCAAATCATACAGCGGCTTCTTCAGGCAAACCGCTTCGACTTCGCCTATGTAGAAAGGGGTGTTGACATGAATCTTCGCAACTGGCGCTCTTACACATTTGCTGTCGGCCATAAGTGTCCATTTTGAATCGCCAGTGAACTGTTCTTTAGCGATTATGTCTTCTCTGACGATGACCCCACTGCAGCCAGAGTCTCTTAGAACAGTCACTTCATGATTTCCGACGCGTCCCTTTGAAACAGGCATGTTCCGGACGGTCACAGCTGCGCTGGCGACGACGGGGATGGATTTTCCGTTGGCAAGGAGAAGTTGGCCATCGGTTATGCACTCTTGCACGTCCGCAGGAGTAGCTGCGCGCTCGGTCTCACTCGGAAGAATGACGCTCCCGCCGCACACTTGATGGTCAGATCTACTGTTTTGCCGTTGATTGGAGAAACGTCTCTGTCGGTTGCCCACCGCTGCATTGTCCGTACTGCCCCGCTGTCCGCTACTTTTGTTTTGAGGACAGTTAGCCGCTCTGTGGTCTGTAGCGTTGCAGGTGAAACAGCCTCTTGAATGCCCTTCCCTGGGAGGATGCGTGGAGTCAGTGTGTCTCTGGCTCGTCTGGCTCCCCTGGATCTGGTTCCCATGGCTTGCCGTCTTCTGAAAGTGTTTCGTCGCGCTGGGTGGCCCCAACGTTTTCTCATGAGCGATGAGATATCTTTCAGCAGCCTCAGCAACGTCTTTTAGCGTCTGCAACTTTTGTATTTCCAAGTGGATCGCGAGGTCCTTAGGGCAGGCGTTGAGTAATTGTTCCCTCACGATCAGCTCATGGAGACTCTCGTAAGTCTTCCCTTTGCCTGATAATTCCACCCACTTGTGTAGATATGACGACAGGCGCTCCACAAACTGCGGCGTCTCGTCTGACTTAGGCCGGCATTCACGGAAGCGTTTACGGTAGCCCTTCTCTGTAAAGTTGTAGCACTGCAACAGGGCCTCTTTCAAGACGTCGTAGTTTTTGGCGTCATCGTTCGACAGTCTGGTGTAAACTTCGAGCGCTTGCCCCGTCAGAAGTGCACTCAGTCGAATTGCCCAGTCTTGAGGTTGCCAGTTAGAGCTTTCGGCGAACCTTTCGAATCTCGCCAGATAGCTGTCGATCTGGTCCTTCCCGTCGACGAAAGCTGGCAATTTTGGAGCCGTATGGTCGTTGGTGACTTGTGGAGCATGCTGATTGTTCTGGATACGCGCCAACTCTTGCTGGTACTGACGATCAGCTTCTAGTCGTCTCTCTTCCATCTCGTCACGCCGACGCTGTTCCTCTAACTCTCTTTCTTGACGCCGGTCTTCTCTTTCTTCTCGACGACGCTGCTCTTCTAATTCTCTTTCTTGACGCTGCTGTTCAATTTCTCTCTCTTGTATTCTCTCCTGAGACTTGACGTACTCCGTCAGCTGTTTGCCTTTCAGATTCAGTGCAATCCCTTTCTGCCAGAAGTCGGCCATCTTGATGCTTTTCTGGAAAGTTCTTTTCTGGAAGGTTCTTTTCTGGAAAGTTCTTTTCTGGAAAGTTCTTGACTGTGCTGTACCTTTCTAGACTGTTCTAGAACAGCACGCTTTCTGCAGTAGCGCTGATGCTTGTCACTAGTCGCCTTCGCTGACGCAGGCCACGCTGTCCTCGTCGTATTCGACGCTGCACCACGCTGGTGTTGATGTATACGCTCCTGTGCTGAAGTAGACGCGACGTCCGCTCGTCGCTCTCTCTAATACTGGCGATGTAGCTCCGAGACTGTCCCTCGACGTAGTCTTACGGCAGCAACGTAGTCCCGATCTGTTGTTCGCTCACGAAGCAACTCTTCAGCGACTGCACGCCCTTGCAGTCAACCCGAACCTATCGGTGATGTAGTCCCAGTATGTTGGCCCCTCTCGACGCAACTCGTTGGCGGCTACCCTCGATGACTGCCTCTCGTAACGTTGACTCGCTTGTTGTAGCAGTTGAACCCTTGGCTATGGCGTGAATCCCGGCTTGGCCCTTAAAATGTTACACTCCGTTTGATGATGGTGTTTTCCTTTATCAGTATCCGATTCAGCCCCAATGCTGAATCCCTGATAAGGTGTAACTCAGATTCGTTTATCCACGCAACCCGTCCAAACAGCATACAAGTCACTGTTACACTCTGTTTGATGTTGGTGTTTTCTATCAGTATTTGATTCAGCCCCAATGCTGAATTCCTGATAGGGTGTAACTCAGATTCGTTTATTCACACAGCCCGTCCAAACAGCATACAAGTCACAAAGTCGACGTATGAAGTTTTCCACTTTTATTCAGCATACATCAACAACTGCATACAATTCTCAATTCAACTCAACAACTTTCACAGCAACTTTCCAAATCACTATCAACAACTTTTTCTCTATCAACAACAATCTCGGCACACGATTAAATAACCTCTCTCTTTTCTGGAACAATTGGGTACATGGTAGAAATGACGTACTGCCACCAATCGAATAAAAGATCGTCATCACTGACTTACGTCAATACATATTTTTATATCTTCCAGAACGACCTCTTGCTTCGACATGTATCGGGAAGTTTCTATCAAGAGTAAACACGCATATCCAGAAGATTCTCAAATAATATCGACTAACGCAAATTATCAACGTTATACAAAGCCTCTCCTAACAACAATGCAAACTCAAATCAAAGGTAAATAAACTCCATTATTGAATACTTTGCAAATCGAAACGATTAGATCTATCGTACACGCTTCAGCCATACTATCATTCGCGTTTCAACGTAACATAACCCCCCACTCAAGAAGAAATTTACCTAATTTCTTTCAACAACGTTGAAACGTAATGCACAAACAAAGTACAGAATTAAAACTTACTTCAGTCTGTCCGAACACTGTCAATGTTCTCAGTTCATTCACACAGATTCAAAGTTTCTCATCTGCAAGTCTTTCTGGATACTGTCAATGTTCACAGATCATTTACCCAGTCAACGTTTTTCATTTTCAAGTCTGTCATTACCAATATTCTTAGTTCGTCCACACAGTCAATATTCTTTCGTTCGCAAGGAATCGACGCCCTCGTCAGTTGCGGTCGTCATCGGCCCAGGGTCAAAGACGATGATCACGTGGGCTTCCCCGGAATCAGTGCGTCCTCCGTTGTCTCCTTCTTCCATCGGATGTCCGACGCAGTCGACGTTGTCAGCTCCCAGAACGCATTCGCTGGGTCTCACGGTCAGGTTGGCTTCTGCGGGACGGTGGAACAGCTCCCTCATGGTCTGCAGATGCTCCTTCCAGGTCTGGGTGTGGACTTCATGTTCGACTAAAGTCGTAGAGCCTGGGACATCATTGAAGTTAGGGGGAAACTCGCCCATAAGGTCCTCGAGCTCCAACGTTTGACCTTCCGTCAAGCTCGGTCCTAGCTTAACATCATCGATGCCTTCTTTGCTGTGGAAGTCTCCCAGTTCCAACAGTTCTTCGCTGTCAAAGCTGTCGTCGGTCACAGCTGCTGTGGCTGCGTGCACAGTCTCTGATGGCCTTTCTACGTACAGCTTAAGGAGGTTGGCGTGGTATATCTTGGAATGCTGGCCGACCTTCACCTTGTAGTCGTTGATACCCACCACGGTCTCCACTTCGTACGGGCCTTTCCACTGCATCAGCAACTTATTATGATCAGTAGGTAGCAGCACCAGCACTTTGTTGCTAGGTTTAAACTTCCTGCTCACAGCCCTACGATCATAGTAGTGCTTTCCACAGTCCTGGGACTTCTTCAGGTTTTCTCTGGCTATCTCGAGAGTCTGCTCCAGCTTCTCCCGAAGCTCAAACACGTACTGGTAGCTGTTCTTCACCTCTGGGGTGTCTACTTCTTTCGTCCACAGTTCTTTTAGGATGTGCATCGGCCCTCGGATGGTTCTTCCGTACAGCAGCTCGAACGGAGAGAGGCCGGTGGACTCCTGCGGTACTTCTCTGTAGGCGAAAAGTAGGGCGTTGATGTAGCGATGCCATTGTCTGGGCTGCTCGCTGCACAGTTTCTTCAGGGTGGACTTCAACGTAGCATTGAACTTTTCGACAAGCCCGTTGCACATTGGATGGTAGGGTGTCGTAGTTAAATGCCGGATGCTCAGCAGTCTGTTGACCTCCTTCATACAGTCAGAGACGAACTGCGTCCCGAGGTCTGTCAGAATTTCTTCAGGCACTCCAAGTCTACTGAACATGTCCACCAGTGCCTCTGCTACAGTTTCAGAGTCAATCTTCTTCAGCGGCACTGCTTCTGGGTACCGAGTCGCATAGTCTACCAAAGTCAGTACCCATCGATGACCTTCTTCACTCGGAGGTCTTATTTCGCCGATTAAGTCTAAGGCCACCCTCTTGAAAGGTCGGTCGATCAAAGGCATTCTCTGCATTGGCACTTTAGGGACCCTTCCTCGAGGTATGGTCTTCTGGCAAATGTCACATGATCGACAGAAACGGCTGACGTCCGCATGAAGTCCTGGCCAGTAGAACACCGCCTGGATTCTATCCGACGTCTTCTTGATACCCAGGTGACCTCCCATGATCGAGTCATGCGCTACTTCCATCACTTGGCGCCTTAGGGGTAACGGTACCAAGACTTGACGTAGTGGTTTCCCTCCGTTGACCCTCGGGTCCTGGAAGATTCGATACAAGATCTTGGCCTTCACCTCAAAGTAGACCGTACCACTGCCTTTGGTCACGTGGTCTTGGCGGTTCCTGTACTTGTTTAAAGTACTATCAGCTTCCTGGAGCTGGATCAGCTTATCTCTGTCCACGATGGCAGCTTTGAAGTTGTCGGCGACCTTCAGTGGCGTAGACGTCTTGTCTCTCTTGGCCTGGGCCCTGGTAGTAACAGCACCGACGATCTCTGGTCGGCAGGGCTGAGCCGGAGTAGCCACATTGTCCCGTAGCAGCTCTGAAAGGTCTCCATCGGGAAATGGCAATGGATCCTCCTCCACAACTTCGACGTGTTGAGTTGAGGCAGGACTCCACTCTGGATCGGGGTCGTCGGGTCGTCTCGCGCCATCGATGTTCCCGATCATCAAATCATACAGCGGCTTCTTCAGGCAAACCGCTTCGACTTCGCCTATGTAGAAAGGGGTGTTGACATGAATCTTCGCAACTGGCGCTCTCACACATTTGCTGTCGGCCATAAGTGTCCATTTTGAATCGCCAGTGAACTGTTCTTTAGCGATTAGGTCTTCTCTGACGATGACCCCACTGCAGCCAGAGTCTCTTAAAACAGTCACTTCATGATTTCCGACGCGTCCCTTGGAAACAGGCATGTTCTGTACGGTCACCGCTGCGCTGGCGACGACGGGGATGGATTTTCCGTTGGCAAGGAGAAGTTGGCCATCGGTCATGCACTCTTGCACGTCCGCAGGAGTAGCTGTGCGCTTGGTCTCACTCGGAAGAATGACGCTCCCGCCGCACACTTGATGGTCAGATCTACTGGTTTGCCGTTGATTGGAGAACCGCCTCTGCCGGTTGCCCGCCGCTGAATTGTCCGTACTGCTCCGCTGTCCGCTACTTTTGTTTTGAGGACAGTTAGCCGCTCTGTGGTCTGTAGCGTTGCAGGTGAAACAGCCCCTTGAATGCCCTTCCCTGGGAGGAGGCGTGGAGTCTGTCTGTCTCTGGCTCGTCTGGCTTCCCTGGATCTGGTTCACATGGTTTCCAGTCTTCTGAAAATGTTTCGTCGCGCTGGGTGGCCCCAGGGTTTTTCCATGAGCGATGAGATATCTTTCAGCAGCCTCAGTCACATCTTTAAGCGTCTGCAGCTTTTGTTCTTCTAAGTGGGTCGCTAAGTCCTTGTGACAGGCATTGAGAAATTGTTCCTTCACGATCAGGTCATGGAGACTGTCGTAAGACTTCGTTTCGCCTGATAACTCCACCCACTTGTGTAGATATGACGACAGGCGCTCCACAAACTGCTTTGGCGTCTCGTCTGACTTAGGCCGGCATTCACGGAAGCGTTTACGGTAGCCCTTCTCTGTAAAGTTGTAGCACTGCAACAGGGCCTCTTTCAAGACGTCGTAGTTTTTGGCGTCATCGTTCGACAGTCTGGTGTAAACTTCGAGAGCTTGCCCCGTCAGAAGTGCACTTAGTCGAATCGCCCAGTCTCGAGGTTGCCAATTGGAGCTTTCGGCGAACCTTTCGAATCTCGCCAGATAGGTGTCGATCTGGTCCTTCCCGTCGACGAAAGCTGGCAATTTTGGAGCCGTATGGTCGTTGGTGGCTTGTGGCGCATGCTGATTGTTCTGGATACGCGCCAACTCTAGCTGGTACTGACGATCTCTTTCTTGCTGCTGCTGTTCAATTTCCAGACGCTTCAGTTCAAATTCTCTGTCTTCACGGCGACGCTGCTCTTCTAATTCTCGTTCTTCACGGCGACGCTGCTCTTCTAATTCTCGTTCTTCACGGCGACGCTGCTCTTCTAATTCTCGTTCTTCACGCCATCGCTGTTCTTCTCTTTCTTCGCGCAATATTCTCTCCTGGCATTTGACGTACTCCGTCAGCTGTTTGCCTTTTAGATTTAGTTCAACCCCTTTCTGCCAGAAGTCAGCCATCTTGATGCTTCTGGAAAGTTCTTTTCTGGAAAGTTCTTTTTCTAGAAAGTTCTTGACTGTAGAGTTCTTTTTTTCTGGAAAGTTCTTGACTGTGCTGTACCTTTCTAGACTGTTCTAGAACAGCACGCTTTCTGCAGTAGCGCTGATGCTTGTCACTAGTCGCTTTCGCTGACGCAGGCCCCGCTGTCCTCGTCGTATGCGACGCTGCACCACGCTGGTGTTGATGTACACGCTCCTGTGCTGAAGTAGACGCGACGTCCGCTCGACGCTCTCTGTAACACTGGCGATGTAGCTCCGAGACTGTCCCTCGACGTAGTCTTACGGCAACCACGTAGTCCCGATCTGTTGTTCGCTCACGAAGCAACTCTTCGGCGACTACACGCCCTTGCAGTCAACCCGAATCTATCGGATGTAGTCCCAGTATGTTGGCCCCTCTCGACGCAACTCGTTGGCGGCTACCCTCGATGACTGCCTCTCGTAACGTTGACTCGTTTGTTGTAGCAGTTGAACCCTTGGCTATGGCGTGAATCCCGGCTTGACCCCCAAAATGTTACACTCTGTTTGATGTTGGTGTTTTCTATCAGTATTTGATTCAGCCCCAATGCTGAATTCCTGATAGGGTGTAACTCAGATTCGTTTATTCACACAGCCCGTCCAAACAGCATACAAGTCACAAAGTCGACGTATGAAGTTTTCCACTTTTATTCAGCATACATCAACAACTGCATACAATTCTCAATTCAACTCAACAACTTTCACAGCAACTTTCCAAATCACTATCAACAACTTTTTCTCTATCAACAACAATCTCGGCACACGATTAAATAACCTCTCTCTTTTCTGGAACAATTGGGTACATGGTAGAAATGACGTACTGCCACCAATCGAATAAAAGATCGTCATCACTGACTTACGTCAATACATATTTTTATATCTTCCAGAACGACCTCTTGCTTCGACATGTATCGGGAAGTTTCTATCAAGAGTAAACACGCATATCCAGAAGATTCTCAAATAATATCGACTAACGCAAATTATCAACGTTATACAAAGCCTCTCCTAACAACAATGCAAACTCAAATCAAAGGTAAATAAACTCCATTATTGAATACTTTGCAAATCGAAACGATTAGATCTATCGTACACGCTTCAGCCATACTATCATTCGCGTTTCAACGTAACAGTCACAAAGTCGACGTATGAAGTTTTCCACTTTTATTCAGCACACACCAACAACTGCATACAATTCTCAACTCAACTCAACAACTTTCACAGCAACTATTCTTTTTACAACACACAAAGCATCGAATATATAATTTTTTCCTATCCTTCGAGATGACGACAGTTTGTTCTAGAAATGACGCATTACAACTAACCAATCAGAAGTAAGGATCGTCATCACTGACTTACGTCATACGTCTCTCCACACATACCCCGAACCTTCTCTTACTTCGACAATCGTCCCGAAACTTCGATCGATAGTAAACAAGGAGATCCAGAGTATTCTCCGACAATATCGACCAACGAAAATTATCCACGTTATACAAAGCCTCTCCTAACAACAATGCAAACTCAAATCAAAGGTAAATAAACTCCATTATTGAATACTTTGCAAAACGAAACGATTAGATCTATCGTGCGCGCTTTAGACACACTTTCGTTCGTTTCAACGTAACAGCCCCCTATGACTCCCGTGCTCCTTATGGAACTCGAAAGTGAGTGCCCAGAAAAAAAACATGAAATGATGGCATTAAAATGCAAATACCGATTTTCATCTTTCTATGCTCTTGGCCTTGAGACGACATTGACCTCCGGCTCCAAAGTACAGCAATAGTTGTATTATGCAAAAAAACAAACACAAAAAACCCACACACACACACACAAAACGGTGACCTTGGGATGACCTTATCTTCAGTGACCTTGACCTTGGCCCTCACCTGATCTCTCATGCATGTGTGATCAAATAATCCAATGTTGTTCCATACTATGGGTTAAATAAACAGCTATTCGCCTATACGATGACCTATTTTGTGCATGTTTTTGCAAGGCCTAAAATGAATTTCACCTTCAAGATCAACGCAAAAACGGAACACATATGAAAGATAAATATATCATCTCTAAATACACCACAGTTTAGGGTCAAGGTCACTTCAAAGTATCTATACAAACCGACTTTGGACAGCTCCAGTGATCTTGATCTCGGAGTGAGGTTGACCAAATTTGCAAAGTATTTGTTTCTCATTGATATATCATGCCTCAAAGAATCAAAAGTCCAATATTAATAATGTAGAAACAAATTTGAAATATGGTGAACAATTTGCCTTTTGGGACCAACATTTGAGGACCTTGTGACCTTGAACTTCAAATGAAGTCATTCATTCATTGATCATTTTCGAGGTGTCATTGGCATACACCTTCTTACCAAGTTTGGTTGTGATAGTTGAAATAGGCTCCGAGTACTTTGCCACTTTAAAGTTTTGACACAGACAGACGGCGGACAGCAAACAGACGGCGGACAGCAGACAGACGCACGGACGGACATTTTAAAGACTCATCTTGCACATATTAGCGAAAATCTTCGAAAACAAATTTGGGGGATGTGGGGTTGGGATAGTGGAGGAGTGGAGGAGCGAATACACAGACTCACATTGTTATTTGTGGTCTATGATGTCAGTCAAACATTTCATTGTACCCTTTTGTGTTTGTGTGTGTGTGCGCGCGCGCGCGCGTGTGTGTGTGTGTGTGTGTGTGTGTGTGTGTGTGTGTGTGTGTGTGTGTGTGTGGGGCTGTATTCATGGCGTTTTGGGTTTATAAACCTTGCACACTTAGTATACAATGGGTTCACAAAAAAAAATGGGGTACCAATTTGTAAACCCATTTTGTTTTCCATTGAAATGCGCTGAAGTGCTCTTTAAGTGCATGCAAGTGCAGTTGTAGTGCATGGAAGTGCAGTTGTAGTGCATGTGCACTTAAAGTTCACTTCGCGAAGTGCAGTTGTAGTGCATGTGCACTTAAAGTTCACTTGGCCAAGTGTAGTTGTAGTGCATGTGCACTACAACTACACCAGGTCAAGTGTAGTTGTAGTGCACATGCACTACAAGTACACTTGACCTGGTGTAGTTGTAGTGCATCTTTCAGACGGGTAGGATAAGGAACTTTCCTCGACGATTAGGGTAAGGCAGTGCCTCGACGATTAGGGTAAGGCAGTGCCTCGACGATTAGGGTAAGGCAGTGCCTCGAAAAGGGTTAGGGTCAGGGCTAGTTGCAGCGCTGCAACTAGCCCTGACCCTAACCCTTTTCGAGGCACTGCCTTACCCTAATCGTCGAGGCACTGCCTTACCCTAATCGTCGAGGAAAGTTCCTTATCCTAGCTGTGTTTTTGAACAAACTTGACCTACTTCGTCTCTAAGAGGCGAGGAAAATTGCTAAAAGTAGCCGTTTTTCGAAGAAAGTTGACCTAATTCGCCGCCTAAGAGGCGCGAAGTACGTCAAAGGACCCCATTTTGACATCAATACAAGTATGTGTGTGTGTGTGTGTGTGTGTGTGTGTGTGTGTGTACGTACCTAACCATAACAGTGGGTTTATGCATAGGTTACACTTACGTGCAACTGGGTTTAAAAAAATACTGGGTTCCAAAATCTGAAACTCAGTTTTTTTAAAACCGGCTTTGCAATAGGAATAACAAAAAAAGTGTATACGCAAAGTCTGAGCGGTGAAACCCACAATTGCGGTTGAGTCAACTTTGAGTTTGAGCCAGTTAACATGCCGCGATGTGTGTTCCCGCTGGTCAACCAGTCGAATACACGCACTGTCAGGGGAAGTAACTCGGAACGCCACACGCTACGAGCCGGCTGGCAAGATGGAGGTACGTGTTTTTTCGTTTTATTCAGTTGTGTTTTGTCCTTCTGTCTCTGTAAATTGTTCTTTAATCTATATTTTGTGCTTCTAGGATGTGGCTTTAAAATGTCCCCTTGTTAAAATTTCAAGCTTTTTCGGTGTGCTTTTGTACTTTTAAAATCATATCAATTTTCGTGTGGATGTTGTGGTTGATTGTCAACACAGGGTCTGCATTTTTGTTTGTTACTTTTTGAAGAACACAAAAATAAATTTGCTGCATTTTAAGCGTCCTTGTATCTGATATTAATGAAGAGTCTTGTGAAGTCTCTTGAACATTGAAACAGTTACCATGAGAAATGTATGTCTCCTTTGTTCACACTGGGGTTTTCAAAACTTGCATTTTTTCTCATTTACAAAAAAGACGGTCAGTGAAGATAGTACAAGAAGTAAATAAGGGAGATATTGATGTGTTATTTTATTCATATGTAGATTGATTAAATAAATGTTTAAAAATATTTTTGCAGAATAACAATTTTAGTAGGCAAAATGCAATGTTATCAGAATAAAAAACAATAAGCTTTTAACGTGTACCATTTATTATACTGCAACTTTTATTTTTCTGTATTTTCCTTGTGTTCTGATGTAATTTAAAAAAACCACATGTTGCAACAAACAGTAAAATACAAAATTCTGGCTGCCGTTACCTACATAAGTTATAGCTTTTGGTTTATGGTTCACCTGTCTGTTTTCCTTGGATGAAGGGAAATAGAATATGTGAAAACTGATTGATGCATTAAACTGCTTAACATTTGGATTTTTTGTGGAGACCAAGCGTGTTTGCCAGTATCAAATTGTTGTATCTGGCAAACTCCAACAGTCTCAGACCCCTGTCATTTGTCTCGTTGTTGCAGTGGGGTCCACATTAATAGCTAGAGCACCATTTTCAGATCTGCATCTACTCCATTTCCCAAATTGTTAGCTGTAATTCTGAGTAAGCATAATTATTTTAATAAATTCTGGTATTCCTTTTTTTCCCAGAACATCCTGTTATGCCTCGAGTTTATCCGGTTGCGGAGAAGTCGCTGTAGTCCGACGACGACCCAGGAGGCGTTTGGAAGGAAGACGTCCCACTCCATCACCATCAACATCTTCATCGCCTTCATTGTACTCATCAGGTGACAGCTGGTGTGTGTCAGTACTTATTGAATTTTATAATATTGTTGTTTGCTTTGAAAAAAACATTCATTGATTGCTGTATAAAATCGGTGCCACAGCAAAGCAGTTAACAACTGGCAGCTCCACGCCTCAGATCAAACTGTGACCTGCTAACACAAGGTGTTGGTGGTATATTGTTTCTACATTGCAAAGGGGGAGGTGAGGAGAGCTTGGATGAGGGAGGAGAATGGGGGGGGGGAACATTAGTGTACATGGCAGAGCTAGACATCCTTGTTGAATAAGATCAAAGTTTTAGCTCAATTTTACAGTTGTTAATGGGGCACATGAAATGCAGATTACATTATTATAATGTACACAATTCGCTCTGGGCTTTTCAGGTTGTGTAGGTATGCTTTGGATTTTAAAAAGCAGGCATGTTGAGGAACCTTTGTACTTGTGCTTTCATGGGGTGGCCTCGTGGCGCAGTTGATAAGTCGCCGGTTTCCTATGCCGAAGGTCGCGGGTTCGATTCCCGCAAGGGGCGAACGTATGTGACTTAGGTACGAGACTATTGAGGTCACCGAGGATTTTCTCCGGGCACTCCGGTTTCCTCCATCCCTTCAATAATGGTACAGGATGCAGTCAATATAAAAATTTCAAAAATAAAAAGTTCGATTTTCTTCCGTCTTCTAATAGCGATTTCCCTGCCTTTACACCACCTGTTTGAGTGATGTATGTGTATTTGGTGTGTGAGAGGGTAAATGAGACAGGTGAGCGTGTATGTTGGTATAGATCGCCGCGCTTTGAGCCTTGGGGAAAGGCGCGTACATAGCATCCTGTATTATTATTTATTATTATTTACTGAGTAGCTAGGAAGCATAAGAGTTTCTATAACTATTTTATAACTTGGTTGCTAGTAGCTAGTGTGTCGAAGTGGTTAGTGGGAAAAAATGCTGTCCCACTTCCTCCGGGCTTTTGTGCCCTTTTTTCCCCAACCTCTACCCCCTAAACTTTAAATGTGTTTTGCTTGTTTCTTTTACACTTTAAAGAGGGTGAGTAGTACATTCATGTACAAGAAAATTAAAGTCCCGAATATAATATTTCATTGATGAATCAGTAGACAGTATTGTCAGTCAATCCCTTTTTGTAGTTGAGCCAGTTCAAGCCTCTACTCTTTTCAACTTCCATTCCCTTCTCCCACCCCAGGCCCACCACCCCACCCTTTGACCATCCTCATCCCTTGGTTTGAAAATGTTCTTATGCCGCTGAATTTGTTCTGTTGTTTAAACCCTGTGTTCTGATGCTGCTACTTGTTCGCAGGAGGGCTGAAGAGCAGCATGAGGATTCTAAAGACTCTAATTCATCGGAAGGTTCAGTCAAGAAACAAGCTAGAAAAAGGCGTCAAAGCCAGCAGACCGAAATGCATACAACATCCCCATCAGCTTTGTTGCTGCCATCAGTGCTACCCCGTTCTCCAGGGTGTGAACCAAGTGCCATGAATCGTTTAGATATAGAATATATATTCAAATTTGTTTGCAAATCTATTCAAGGTGAGTCCTAAATAGTAAAAAATTGCATGTTTAAATAATAATAATAATGTTCGTCATTTGTAAGGCGCCTTAGCCTAAGGATCAAGGCGCTGGCCGATACAGGATCTAACTCAAACCGCCCGAGACGCCACCCGCAGCCTTTGGGCGCATGGTCTGACGCCCGGACTACTGAGCACAATCCTGGGCAGCCAAGGATGGAGGAGAAGGACCAAGTGCATGCTGGGTGTGTTCTTGTTACCGGCACTCACCCGTCTAGGACATGAGCGTCAGGATCTTTAAAGTCCGTTATGATGGAATGCATGCGACACAGACTAGACCTCGGTTTATACTCTCATCCGAAGGAGAAGAAAAACAGGAGTAAAGTGTCTTTCCCAGGGACACAACACAATGGCCCGGCCAGGGCTTGAACCCGGGACCTTCAGTTAATGTTGTCTGTCTGTCTGCCTTCCATCTGTGCAAAACTTTAAAGTGGCTAATTACACGAGACCTCGAAAATTATCAGTGATTGAATGACTACACTTCAAGGTCAAGGTCACAGGTTCAACAAATGTTAGTCAAGCTATGTCAATTTTCCACAAAATTTCTTGTTAATCCTAAGTTATTAATATTAACTAAACTTCAGCTTGTTTGATGCATGATAGGTATCAATGAGACGCACATGCATATTTTGTCAACCTTGCTCCAAGGTGAAGGTCATTGGAGATGTCCAAAATAATAAAATATTGTGCTGTAGTTTATTTTATCGTACATGAGTGCATTTATAGCTGGAGGTCAAGGTCAAGAGCATCGAAATATCAAAGCTTGTATTACTTTGCATTTTAAACCCACCGTTTCAATCATTTAACTTTTTTTTCTGGCATCTCATTTTTGTGTTATTTATTGGGAGTTCCATAAGGAGCATGTGAGTCATATGGACTTGCCTTTCCAGTGATTGATGGTGTTCATCATGTTCAAAGCTTTTTGAGGTGCTACTTGTCATTAAGTAATGGAAATTTACTGCTCTGTATTGTGTAGACTAGTTTTTAGGCCCGTTTTGTTATGTAGTAGATTTCTGTCTTAAACTTAAGAGAAAGCGTGGATTAATCAGGCAAAGTACCAAATTATATTTCTTTGCCAAGTTAATACATATGTTATTCTCGGGGTTCTTGTTCATCAAAAAGCAATGTCAAGACTAATGACTATATAATAATATTCTGCTCTTCACATGGTTTTATTATACCTTTGAGGTGCTGGAAAAAAACGAATTATAAGTGGTTGCACTCAATTGATCCTTATTCAGAATATATTAACGTAACGGGAAACCATAAACAATTTATGTAAAACTTAACTATATGAAGTTGATAAAAAAGTAATAATAATATATACAAATTATGCTCTACTAGACACTTTCAAAATAAAAATGTTAACAAATTATGTCTGTGTTATGTTGTTCATATGTTTGTTTTACATTACCAATTCTCTGCTTTTTTATTTTTCCATTCCTCTTCTTTTCCAATGAAGATTTGTATACTTTTCCACCCTTCTCATTCTTTCTTTTCCTCTGGAGATTTTATGCTTTTTCTCCACGCTTCTCCTCATTCTTTCTATTAATTCTTTTTCATACTCCTCATACTTTTTCTTCCTTCTCCTTCTTGCCTTTTCTTCAATGATTTGATTTAAATCTGGAAGTAAAGTAATAAATTGAACATGAAAAAATTATCCACAGTTAACATTTGAGAACGACAAGATATCTTTTTTTGCAGATCTTCCAGTCTGGATTCAAATTAAAAAAAACTTTAAAACCATACAATACAAAGTAAATGTAAGCAAAGTAAATATGACAAAAATGTTTGCTTAATGCCGAATTTTTCTTTTCGATTTTTACTGACACCAGCTAATAATTTATTTTTTGGGCTATGGGGAGAAAAAGAGGGTCATGCACTGACCTATCCAGAGGTACACTGTAACAACCTCAGACCTTTCGGTTCTCAGTTCAATGCTTTAACCACTGAGCTACCGCCCAGTTCTTAAAGTAAATGGCAAAAGTCTATCCTTCAATAACAGCTCTAATTCTGTACAGTAGCCTATATATCAACTGAAAATATTGTAATTGAAATTATAAAAACAAAATCAGAGGAAATTCTGAGCAATAGTAAAAGTTGTTTTATTAGTTGAATTAAACTAAAAGTGTCAGTGTACTGCACTCACGTACTGAAAATCTTGCAAATGCAACCTTGGCCATTTATACGTTTTGGTTGTGTCCGTGTGTGTGATAAACCCAGTTTTTCCACAGAAACCCAGATGTCCAATATGCATGTGTAAAAACCCACTAGTATCAAATGAACCCACTATTTCATAGCGCAATTTCTCCTTTTGTTTTTGTCAAAAATGAAAACGGTTGTGACAGATAACCTTACAAGAGGCTATTGTATCCGTTGAGTGAATAGGAATGGTCTGTAATGAAGGGAAAGGATGGAACCCAGTTTGCCTTGTTTTGAACATAAACCCACTATTATAGTTTTGAACGTATGTGTGTGTGTGCGAGGGTGTGTGTAAACCTCCTCAATGATTTTCCCATTTGGCTGGCTACCCCTTGGGGTCATGAGCAATCTTGCCACTGTAGATTGTTCTAACCTTTAAAGGGAAAAGTGAAAGCCCCAGTTTGTTTGTTTGTAGATTATAGTCACACGACACTTTCGCATATAGGTGACTACTGGACCGATTTATACTGACACCAGCGGGCCAGTTGTTGGTAAAGGGGAAAATAATATGATCACACGTTGACCAATCCGGGATTCGAACCAGCGACCTTTCGGTTACTAGCAAGACGCTCTTACCAACTGAGCTACCCGGCCCCTCTCCATGCCCCAGTTATGTTATTAGTTTATAGTCCCCTCTCTTCCCAATAAGGATTTTCAGAGAGGAGACTAACTGATACCTGCCCCAGTTGGTTTTGGTTGGTTGGATAAATTAAAGTCCCAAGACACATGAGCGTATAAGGGACGTTGCCCCAGTTGAAAACCTGTCTTTCCTTTATAGGCATGACCGATTCACTGCGGCATATAATATGATCACACGTTGACCAATCCGGGATTCGCTGGTTCGAATCCCGGATTGGTCA
Source organism: Oncomelania hupensis (assembly GCA_036898135.1). NCBI lineage: Eukaryota > Metazoa > Mollusca > Gastropoda > Littorinimorpha > Pomatiopsidae > Oncomelania > Oncomelania hupensis. The sequence goes on from CM072527.1 coordinate 2,388,935, forward strand.
ACGTGTGATCATATTATTTTCCCCTTTACCAACAACTGGCCCGCTGGTGTCAGTATAAATCGGTCCAGTAGTCACCTATATGCGAAAGTGTCGTGTGACTATAATCTACAAACAACAACAACAACAACAACTGCGGCAACAGTACCCCCGTTGGAGTGCCGGGGGTTTCAGTATAAATAGTATCCCCACTTTCTGGAAATTTAGTGCTTTAAATTCCCACTGTCGCTGTCTTCCTCATTTGCTCTTTCCCATTCCTGCTCTGTCCTATCACTCTGCTATACTATCTTCTTCTTCGCTAGATCAATGACCTACCTTTTTTCTTGAAAACTCTTCCTGGACAAGTATGACGGCCTACTAGCGCCAAAACCGAGAGTTAACATTATCACGAGATAATTAAAATTATCACGTGTTCTGTGTAATTTACAGAGATATCGGTAATCCGCAGTGTTAATTAATAATTATCAGTATTTGCCACGCTTTCCTAGCGCCAAATCCTGATAATTACAAATATCATGAGATAATTACAATTATCATGAGATAATTACAATTATCAAGAGATAATTACAATTATCACTGAAAATTATAAATATCAAGATGAGCATGCGCGTCCCGATACGCGATGCGCATGCGCGGCAGAGGCACTGTTCCCAGCACGCCTGGGATTTTGGCCCTAGTAAAGCGTGGCCAGAACTGAAAATTAGTAATTAACACTGTGAATTACCGGTATCTCTGTGAATTACACAGAACACGTGTTAATTACAATTATCACTGATACATGTAAGTTTTGCAGGTTTTGACGCTAGTAAGCCGCCTTACCAGAATTAAGCATGATCACGTGAAAATTATAATTATCAAGTGAAACTTGTAATTATCATGTGATAATTACAATTTTCAGTTTGGGCGCATTCCCAGGCGGACTGATAGAGCCAAAACTGAAAATTAAACATGATCACAGGAACATATTTGTAATTTTCAATGATAATTGTAATTATCTCTTGATAATTGTAATTATCCCACGATATTTGCAATTATCACATGATAATTGTAATTATCAGGTTTTGGCGCTAGTAGGCCGCCTTAGACAAGACCTCTTGTTTGTGTATGAGGTCTGTTGGATCAGCTTGGGAGTGTTGGACGCTTTCTGCCGGGTGGTCACTAGGCCTTCCTATGATGTTATTATTTAGCAATATAGTCATTTTATATGTATGTGTTTTGTTGATAAGTTATAATGATGTTTGTATTCTATTTTGTTTTTGTAACCGGGGGTTCGAGTAGTTGGGGTAAAGCCTCAGCCGTCCCCTGCGTGGGATGTCTTTATTGTAAAGTGACTGGCCGGTGGAGGGCATTCAATTTTCCCACTAGGGTTGTTTCAGCAGATCTTTTATGCGGATCGGGGGTTGTCCGGTCCTGATTTGGCTCGGATGAGTCCGCTGGACCTAAAGCAACAATCAATCAATCAATTTGGCTGGCTTACAAAATGTTGTATTATATTTTTACTTGGTTCTACTCATACTATTCACGCTATTAAGCTAGCACAGCATAATATATTATACTAGCCTTTTCATTGTGTGACACTGGACTGGGATATGGACCTGAGAAAGGCATGCACTTTTTCCCTTGCATACCACACAGAATGTACAGCCTGTGTTGCGGTCAAAACGTGGGAGGTCTCAGAGAATGTTCCCGTGGGCTTATCTCACAAAGCAATGTACCCACACGCACCTTTACTTTCTGAAGAACTAAGATTTTAAATTTTTTTTAAAAATATATAGGCATCATTCCTAGTTTTTGTGACAAATACACGCTCACAAGAGTCAAATGCGTGCTCACGTATTCACACAAACTTGTTTTTCACGGTGTTATTATGACTTTCCTGAAACGCCACATACATTGTGTTGACAATGGGTCATGTTTCGTCCCCCCCCCCTTTTTTTTTTAGTACTTTCAAGTGTTCTAACGCTAACCCTAACCTTTATCGTAACCCTTACCCTAACACAACCCTAACCCTAACGGATTATTGGTTAAACGTCAAAACAACGAGGGCTGTCAAAACAATTTATGTAGATGTCCACTATTTTGTGCAAATAACGCCGTGTAAACATGTCCAAGGGCGTGCGTGCACACACGCACACTCTCTCTCACTCTCTTTCTCTCTCTCACGCAAATTCTCGCACGCTTCTCACTCCAAATACAAAGACGCACACATAGGTCTACTTTACGCCTCTCTCTCTTTCTCACACATTCTCTCTCTCTCTCACACACACACAAACACGCACACACACACACACGCATGCATGACTTTCATAAAACGCCAAATACGCTTTTTTAACTTAAAAATTGTCCATTTTTAAAGCTAACGTATAACCCTAAGCCTAACCCAGCTTTAACCCTAACGGAACACTGTTTTTACGTCAAAATAACAGGGTCGCCCTCAACTGTGACTGAGTACCTACTCTCTTAAGGGTGGGGAAGGTAAAGAAGCGAGGGAAAGAGATGGGCATCACCCTCATTACGCTGGCCCAAGATAAGTGTGATCTGCAACATCACGCTCCCCTACGGCCACAGGGCTATGGGACTACCTTTACCTTACCTTATCAACAGGGTCGCCACAAGAACGTAGAAGAGCCTAAAGAGTTTGTATACATAACGGCGTTTCTGCATCGCCACACAACGTAAAAATCTGCGCAAGGACAAATGCATGCAACCTTTTATGTAAGCTAGCAATAAAGCAGTCACCAAACAAAGGAAATGGCTGTGGTAGTGTTGCTAGACGCCATTCACCTCGCCGAACAACATGCAGTTTTTACTGCCAGCGTCACTGTGTCAAAGTCAATTTCACTGGGCCGTGCTCATAGTTGTACTTTTCCTCCTTCTGCCTCCCCCCCTCCCCCCAGTGAGTTCACTGAAGCGTAAAATGTTAGACATTTGTGTTCGTCAGTCTGTCTGTCATATAGCATAGCTCCCAAGGAGAGAAGAGGGGGAGATAGCATTTAGTGGTCTAAGGGACGCGCGCTGCATGTTTGTCTGGTTGTCACTCTTGCAGTCGTGTTTTGTGCGTGTGTGTGCGTGTGTCCGTGGGGGTGGGTGGGGAGAAGGAGTGTGATGGTGGCGGTGTGTGAGAAAGAGCGAGAGAGAAAGAGAGAGAGAGAGAATACAGAAAGTGTATACACGTACTTGTTTGAATGTGGTGTGCCTGTATACGTACGCCTCTCTGTGTGTGTGGGTGTGTGTGTGGGTGTGTTTATGTGTGTGTGAGTGTGTACGAGGGCGCGCGCGAGCGTGTAAACGTATGTGCTAGCAGACGTCACGCGCTGTCTTTTTTTTTTCTTCTGCAGACGTTATCCTTTGAAGGAGAGTATAAACAGATGGGCCTAGCCTGTGCACGCAGGCATTTGATCGCACGACCTTTACAGATCCTGATGTCCATGTCCTAGCCTGTGCCCGCAGGCATTTGATCGCACGACCTTTACAGATCCTGATGCCCATGTCCTAGCCCAGCAAGCGCTAGGTCCATTGTCCCACATTCTCGGTCGCCCAGGATTGGGCCCAGTTGTCTGGTCGTCAGACGATGCATCATTGAAAGGCTGCAAGAGGGCGCCTCGGGCAGCCTGGTTAGTTCCCGTGTCGGCCAGCGCCTATAGCAGCTCTTGAGCTGGAAAAGCGCTATATAAGAATTATTCAATAATAAGTACCTCCCCTCAAATGTAAGATTTGTTAGTTGTTAAGCTAGAGAGAGAGAGAGAGGGAGAGAGAGAGAGAGGGGGAGAGATAGAGAGAGGGAGAGATAGAGAGAGACGGAGAGAGAGAGAGAGAGAGAGAGAGAGGGAGAGAGAGGGAGGGCGAGATGGAGAGAGATAAGGGGAGGGAGAGAGGGAAGGAGAGAAGGGAGAAAGAGAAGGGAGGTAGAGGGAGAAGGGAGAAGGGAGAAGGGGAGAGAGTGGAAGGGAGAAAGATAGAGGGAGAGATGTAGAGGTAACAAGAGGGAGGTAGAGATAGTGGAGGGGAGAGGGAGGGAGAAAGAGAGGGGGAGAGTGAGAGAGAGGGAGGAAGAGGGGAGAGCTAGAGGAAGAGGAAGAGGGATGGAGAGGGGAGAGAGGGAGTGAGAGAGGGAAAGGGGTAGATGGATGGATGGAGAGTAGAAGAGGGAGGAAGGAAGAAGAGGAGAGAGAGAGAGAGAGAGAGAGAGAGAGAGAGAGAGAGAGAGAGAGAGAGAGAGAGAGAGAGAGAGAGAGAGAGAGAGAGAAAGAGGCAACAGAGAAATAGTAAGACAGACAAAGATGTAACTTATTATCAAAATGCACTGCCTTGGTATTTTAAAATTGCCACTTTGTTCTGCCCGAATTATACATGTCACAGCCAATCCTCACCTGGGGCCATTGTCTGCGTATTATATTCCCACGGATCTAAAGTACCACCGCTCTCTATGTTCACACCTGTTTGATTAAATTGTCTTTATGTTCACTCAGCTCTATCTTCTTACATGTTCTTACAGCTCTATACGTGGTTCCATGTACCCACACAGCCCCCTACCCATTCCCAAAGCCCCATTTCCCAGAAATCTAGCGCCCTTTTGCTGCAACTCTATATTCCACAAGTTATTTACCTTTGTGGCAAATATGGTTAAATCTCTTACACGTTGCAGTGGTCCTGATTCGGCTCTTAGCAGTCCGCTGGACCCTACAAGCATTAATTATCTAATCTCTGTGTACACAGTGCAACAGCAGCCTCCTATGAACATCCTTTGCAATTTCATGCACATTTGAAACGCAACATACCGACCACCCAGGCCTTCAAAAACGCACTCAAGATCCATCTCTTCAAACTGTATTATCCTGATTGACTCACCCTCCGACTGATGCCGGATGCCGGTGGGGTGCCGTCCATGGCTTGACATGTAAATAGTCTGTACATTTATATCTCAGTATCTAATTATTTTGATATAATTATTTTTGCATTAGTTTGTACATTATGTTTTTGATAATATTTTATTTCTGCAATAGTGAGGAGAGGCGGGTCTTATCTTTTTTATCCGATTATTGTATTAATTAACCATTGTTAGATGTAACACATTTTTAGTTATATTTTAAATCTGTATGGTGATTTTATTATTATTTAATAATATGCCATTGTATTAATATTTGTTTGTTTGTTTATTTATTATGCATGTGTAGTGTATTGCATATGTTGTTGTTTTCTTGTATGCCTTTGTGAGTACGGTTGGTGTGAATGCTTGCATACCTTGTTTTATTGTTTATGTTTGTTCTAAAGATATATCCTAAGTTAAGAGCTGGGGTATCGCGCTATATAAGCCTACTTTATTATTATTATTATTATTATTATTATTATTATTATTATTATTATTATTATTATTATTATTATTATTATTATTAAAGCAGTGTACAACCATTTTCACTTTCAGCGTCGCATTAGAGTCGACAGGCTACGGGCCCCCGATCAACTACTTTTTCAATGAATCCGGATGTAATCAAAATCCATCCTACCCGCTTGATGCTAATCTAAACTTGGTGAAACACCATGGAACGCAAACTATAAATAAAACACCCGTACATGAGACAGACAGACAGACTGAAGGGTGGAATGCCAAAGAAAACCAAACACGCACCAGATTTACGAGGTTTTCCAAACACGTATGTCGGTAAACGTTTGTTCAGGAGTAGTAAAACCCAACCTACAGTTTGTAAACTGGTGACAACACAACGCTCCATAAATATTTTACCTGCACGTCATAAATTATAGCATACTGTCCACAACTCCATAGTGTAGGCCTACTACTATGGAACGACTCAGTCTAGGTATAACTAGCTTGTTCACAAATGTTATACCTTGTGTAATAGAACGGCGTAGACTCGATACCAATATAAAAGACTGTATTAATGTACATATTTTGTATACGGTCTCTGCTAAAACCTTGTTTACATAAAACCGTGTGCGGTCTGTTATTGCGTAATTTCTTTTAGTTCCGCCAGTCGTAACTCCATAATTATGGTTTGCAAACATCGATATCCTGCAGACAAACGCAGCCACTCCATTATTAGTATTATACAGGAAAACGCATACCTCGCCTTCCTGAGAATGATACAGAAGGGTGAACAGCTTGATTGTATAACAAGGCGTGGACACTTCTAGAATCTTTACAAACAAGTCAGTCATTCATTATTATATTAACTCACAGGTCTATTGCATGCGAAAGGATTGAATTCTTGATCGACTAACGATCGCGATACCTGAGGCTATGATTCATAATGTCGGGATTGACAGGTCTCTCCTCATCCTTCCCGTCCCACTCAGCCCAAGCAGTGTTAAATGGGTTATATTTAGCTAAAAGAATCACTCAAGGCGCTAGCGGAAAACAACACGATCAGTAACTCAAGCAGCCCAAGGTGCCAACTTGCAGCTTGCTGCGCACTGTTGTCTAGCGAAGGGTTCAGACAACAGAAAGTATTACAGTGTACACACACCTACAAGACTGTTCCATACAAAACCACTCTCACATGCTCTGGCTTCAGGTTTACACACGACTCGCGATACAATACCATCATCATTATGCTCTTGCTTCGAGTTCAAGTTCAAAGCACACAAACAAACAAAGAAAGAAAGAACGAAACACGAGGAAAACGCTTAACAGAAAAGAAAAAAGATACAAAAAGCACCAACTATTTCTTGATTGAATTACCTTCAATTCAGAAAAGAAAAAAGATACAAAAAGCACCAACTATTTCTTGATTGAATAATATTACCTTCAATTCATTACCTGTGGCAGTGCTACTGTTAGGCCTATACCATGAACCAGGTACGAGGTGTCACGGAGTGCGCCTCCCCACACAAGCCTTTTCATAAAGAAATATCATTTAAAACAGCATCATTATGATATCATATGTCCATCCACAAGACTCTAAATATCGAAGCAAAATGTAGGTCTGCATGTACACACTTCCATACAAATATTCAACATGGACGACATACTCGCTTTCAAGGGAAAGTGTCGTCCGAATCATTGCGATACCTGTTGTCGTTTCAGTACAATACCACAAGGGTCATCCACTAACACCATTTAAAATTCAAAATACCCCCTCCCCCCCCCCTTCCCCGTCACATATATATAAGTACTCCAAGATCGAAAAGTTAAAATGTCGGAAAAAATCAGACGAACGGAATACACATGAACAATATAAGCACGGCTTGCTAAACCGAGTGATACCTGACGCTGTGTTGTGCCAAATTCAATCAAGCCCAAGTCAAATTATATTGACATTATATTATAATAGGCCACAGAGAAAGATCGTTTATAAACGAAAACATCACTATCACACAACACTCGTACTGCAAGAAATCAATAGGCAGGGAATATTTGAAGAAATCCTCCACAACAGTAACTACCGTCTGATACCTGACGCTATTTCGATTCAATCAACCGACAGTCAGCACAACATTTATATCATAGGTTACACACAAAGACAAATCTTTGTCAGCCCAAAACATCACCATCGCAATACGTGTACTCCAAGAAATCACAGGCAGAAAATGTTGAAAGGAAATCTCAACAACGGTAAAACTACTGCTTCAAGTTGAACACTATTCCTACACATGATACCTGACGCAGTATCGATTCTACCGACAGTCGAACAGCGCACAATTGATATAACTATATAAGCTACACACAAAGACAGATCTTTGGAAACCACAACATCACATACTCGTACTCCACAATACCGAAGAGGGAGAAAATATTGGAAGAAAGCACAGCACGCCAACACAACACGCTACAGCATGGCGAACCCCAATGTTGGTCTGTCAACTAAAGTTTGGCCCAATGGGTGGTGTCAAGTCAGTGCGACACTTTTCACAGCACACGCGGCGTGTCTGCATACCTGGCTGCCGACCTCTCCCCTCCCACACGCTCTCCCGCCTCCCTCACTCTTTCATGCTCTCATCCTTTTCTTTATTCCCATTTATGGTTTTATCGCTTCTACAATAATCTCATCCTCATCCTTCTCTCTCTCTCTCTCTCTCTCTCTCTCTCTCTCTCTCTCTCTCTCTCTGTGTTGTGTGTGTGTGTGTGTGTGCGGGGTGTGTGTGTGTGTGTTTTCGGACCACTTTCAACGAAGGTTTTAATAATCAAAATATTGACAATTTGACAAGCCTCTTGTTTTTGTGTTTCCACTTTTACACACACACACACACACACACACACACACACACACGCGCGCGCGCGCGCGCGCGCGCGCGCACTCTCTCTCTCTCCTCGCTCTCCATCTCTTTCATTCATATCTCTCTCTTTTCTTGCTCTCCATCTCTCCCATTCATTACTTCTCTCTCTCTCTCTCTCTCTCCCTCTTCTCGCTCTCCATCTCTCCCATTCATCTCTCTCTCTCTCTCTCTCTCTCTCTCTCTCTCTCTCTCTCTCTCTCTCTCTCTCCCTCTTCTCGCTCTCCATCTCTCCCATTCATCTCTCTCTCTCTCTCTCTCTCTCTCTCTCTCTCTCTCTCTCTCTCTCTCTCTCTCTCTCTCTCTCTCTCTTCTTCACACTCGCTCTATCTCTCTCACGCCAGTCTCTCTCTTAACAGCACTCGTGCTTTACAGCTGCACATGCAGTAATATTGCTATTTATTATGCTGTACCATCCACCCCAGCATCAGCACTGAGCCACCCTCTCTAAATGCCCGACACCGCAAGGCTTCAAGCATTATCATTATGCCACAAGGCAACGACTGTGAAGCACGGGAACTTCAAGTTCACCACCAGTACAGTCATCACGGCGCTGGATAAAGAGCACAGGAATTAAAACCTGGCCACATTGTGAACCACAAGAACACAATTTTACAGAAAATTATAAATCACCTTTTTAAAATTAAAACAAAAACTATTCTACATAATTTAAAATTATAATTACAATTATCGCAGTGTGATTGGTGTTTATAGAAAGAAAGTCAGCACAGTTGAAAACACAAACACAAAACGAACTCAACTGCCTTCTAAATAAAAGCCTCACTTTATATAAGTTAAAGTATGATTACCACACCTGGATTATAGTTTATAGAAATAAAGTCGGCACAGTTGAAAACAACAGCGCACAATACCTCAACTGCCATCTAAATAAAAGCCTAATCCGACAGCGACTGTGGAGAGAGCACGAAATTTAAAAGTTAAAACACCACGGCAGTCCCCCGGCAGCACAGCGAGTAGGTAGTGGTTGATGCCCTCCTACAGGTGACTTTGATGACTGTTCGGGAAGGTACGCCACGACTTGGGACTTTCCCTTTTCCTCTTTCCCTGTTTTCCTTACCATTACCCCCCACCCACCCACCCACCCCCACACTCCCCTTTTCAATCTCTCACCTCTACGACCTCAACTCTCAAGTCTAACGACACATTCTCCGTCCATATAATTTCTCTTGAGCACGCCGGCATTGTAATTTGTCATACACCTGAAAACGTAACTCTATTTAATTTTAAACTTTTGACACGTCCTTCTCCCTTTTTATCTGGAAATTCTGGGCCGCATCTCTTGGGGACAATACTCAGTAAAATATAATACTAATAATAATAAACCCAATTTGAACCCCTACTTCAGGAAGAGAGCAAACGAGAGAGGGAAAAGAGGTGGGCGAGAGAGGAGTGTGTGAGAGGTGAGAAAGAGAGGTGGGCGAGACAGAAGTGTGAGAGAGGAGTGTGTGAGAGGTGGGCGAGAGAGGAGTGTGTGAGAGGTGGGCGAGAGAGGAGTGTGTGAGAGGTGGGTGAGAGAGGAGTGTGAGAGAGGTGGGTGAGAGAGGAGTGTGTGAGAGGTGGGTGAGAGAGGAGTGTGAGAGAGGTGGGTGAGAGAGGAGTGTGTGAGAGGTGGGTGAGAGAGGAGTGTGAGAAAGGTGGGCGATAGAGGAGTGTGAGAGAGGTGGGCGAGAGAGGAGTGTGAGAGAGGTGGGCGAGAGAGGAGTGTGAGAGAGGTGGGCGAGAGAGGAGTGTGAGAGAGGTGGCCGAGAGAGGAGTGTGAGAAAGGTGGGCGATAGAGGAGTGTGAGAGAGGTGGGCGAGAGAGGAGTGTGAGAAAGGTGGGCGAGAGAGGAGTGTGAGAAAGGTGGGTGAGAGAGGAGTGTGAGAAAGGTGGGCGAGAGAGGAGTGTGAGAAAGGTGGCCGAGAGAGGAGTGTGTGAGAGGTGGGTGAGAGAGGAGTGTGTGAGAGGTGGCCGAGTGAGGAGTGTGTGAGAGGTGGCCGAGTGAGGAGTGTGTGAGAGGTGGCCGAGAGAGGAGTGTATGAGAGGTGGGTGAGAGAGGAGTGTAAGAGAGGTGGCCGAGAGAGGAGTGTGTGAGAGGTGGGCGAGAGAGGAGTGTGAGAGAGGTGGCGAGAGAGGAGTGTGTGAGAGGTGGGTGAGAGAGGAGGGTGAGAAAGGTGGGCGAGAGAGGAGTGCGAGAAAGGTGGCCGAGAGAGGAGTGTGAGAGAGGTGGGTGAGAGAGGAGTGTGAGAAAGGTGGGCGAGAGAGGAGTGTGAGAAAGGTGGGTGAGAGAGGAGTGTGAGAAAGGTGGGTGAGAGAGGAGTGTGAGAGAGGAGTGTGTGAGAGGTGGGTGAGAGGTGGGCGAGAGAGGAGTGTGAGAGAGGTGGGTGAGAGAGGAGTGTGAGAGAGGTGGGCGAGAGAGGAGTGTGTGAAAGGTGGGCGAGAGAGGAGTGTGAGAGAGGTGGGTGAGAGAGGAGTGTGAGAAAGGTGGGCGAGAGAGGAGTGTGAGAGAGGTGGGCGAGAGAGGAGTGTGAGAGAGGTGGCCGAGTGAGGAGTGTGAGAGAGGTGGGCGAGAAAAGAGTTTGAGAGAGGTGGGTGAGAGAGGAGTGTGAGAAAGGTGGGCGAGAGAGGAGTGTGAGAGAGGTGGGCGAGAGAGGAGTGTGAGAGAGGTGGCCGAGAGAGGAGTGTGAGAGAGGTGGGCGAGAAAAGAGTTTGAGAGAGGTGGGTGAGAGAAGAGTGTGAGAGAGGTGGGCGAGAGAGGAGTGTGAGAGAGGTGGGTGAGAGAGGTGGGTGAGAGAGGAGTGTGAGAGAGGTGGGTGAGAGGTGGGCGAGAGAGGAGTGTGAGAGAGGTGGGCGAGAGAGGAGTGTGAGAGAGGTGGGTGAGAGAGGAGTGTGAGAGAGGTGGGCGAGAGAGGAGTGTGAGAGAGGTGGGTGAGATAGGAGTGTGAGAGAGGTGGGTGAGAGAGGAGTGTGAGAGAGATGGTGAGAGAGGTGGGTGAGAGAGGAGTGTGAGAGAGGTGGGTGAGAGGTGGGCGAGAGAGGAGTGTGAGAGAGGTGGGTGAGAGGTGGGCGAGAGAGGAGTGTGAGAGATGTGGGTGAGAGAGGTGGGTGAGAGAGGAGTGTGAGAGAGGTGGGTGAGAGGTGGGCGAGAGAGGAGTGTGAGAGAGGTGGGTGAGAGGTGGGCGAGAGAGGAGTGTGTGAGAGAGGTGGGTGAGAGAGGAGTGTGAGAGAGGTGGGTGAGAGGTGGGCGAGGAGGAGTGTGAGAGAGGTGGGTGAGAGAGGAGTGTGAGAGAGGTGTGTGAGAGGTGGGCGAGAGAGGAGTGTGAGAGAGGTGGCCGAGAGAGGAGTGTGAGAGAGGTGGGCGAGAGAGGAGTGTGAGAAAGGTGGGCGAGAAAAGAGTTTGAGAGAGGTGGGCAAGAGAGGAGTGTGAGAGAGGTGGGCGAGAGAGGAGTGTGAGAGAGGTGGGCGAGAGAGGAGTGTGAGAGAGAAGGGCGTATAGAGGGAGCGAGGGGGGGAGGGAGAATTTTAACATAGACTTTGACATTCAAAATAAAGAGAGTCTGGGAGATGGGGCGATGGGGGAGGGGTGAATGCGAGGGGGGATGGTGGTAGGGGTTGTGGGGTGCGGAGGAAACACATAACATTAACACACTGTGCAACCCATAATGATGCCGCAAATTCAAAAGAATGTGTTAGGTATAGTGTATTACAAGGAAATGAAAGAATGGAATGGAATAGAGAAGAATAGAACAGAACAGAACAGAACAGAATTAGAATAAGAGTAAATTAAGAATAAGAATTAGAAAAGGAAAGAAAAGAAAAGAACAAGAACAAAAAGTATACAATAGAATAGAACAAAACAAGAATAGAACAGAACAAGAATAGAACAGAACAAGAATAGAACAGAATATAACATAATAGAATAGTACATAAAAGAACATAATAGAATAAGAATGGATTAGAATAAAATACAACAGAATAGAACAAAACAGAATAGAATAAAAACAGAATATAACAGAACAGAACACAATAGAACACATAAGAAAAGAAAAGAATATAACAGAATAAAATAAAATAAGAATATATTAAGAAAAAGGATAAGAACAGAACATAATAATAGAATAGAGCAGAATAGAATAGAGTAAGAATAAAATATAATGGAAAAGAATAAAATAAAAACAGAACAAAACAAGAATAAGAACAGAATAGAACAAAAACAAAAGAATTCAATAGAACAGAAAGAATAAGAATAGATTAGAATAGAACAGAACAGAATATAATAGAACAGAATAAAACAGAACAAAATAGAATAGAACAGAATAGAATATAAAAGAATAGGATAGTTCTAACAGAATAGAATAGAATAGAACAGAATAGAATAGGATTAAAAAGAAAACAGACAGAAAGTTGTTATTATCAAATTTTATTCATCAGATTAACATAAGTTGTGCACATACAAAAATAAAACAAGAAAGAAAGAAAAAAAAACAAAGAAGATATGAAAGTAAATTTAAAAAGGAAAAAAGAAGGAACACAAGAACAAAAAAACAAGAAAGAACAGAACATTAAAAAAAATAATAAATAAAAAAAAAACACAGAAAGAAAAGAAAGAAATACATGTAAAAAAAAAAGAGGGGGGGGGGGGAAGAATGAAAGAAAGGAAAGTAATAAACTTGAAAGAAAAATTATTTAGGGATTAAGATTATAGATTAAGTAGAAAATCTCATCTTCCAATCCGTCCTTTAACAAATTAACAGAATTAATTTGTAACACTAAAACTGCAAATCATAGAACAGAGAGAGAGAGAGAGAGAGAGAGAGAGAGAGAGAGAGAGAGAGAGAGAGAGAGAGAGAGAGAGAGAGAGTGAGAGAGAGAGAGAGAGAGAGATGGAGAGAGAGTGAGAGAAAAGGAGTGAGGGAGAGAGATCATGCTATTAAAATCATCCTAAATATAAGAAATATTATGTAACAAATGCTATTAAAATCATCCTAAATATTATTCTATGTAACAAATGCTATAAAAATCATCCTAAATATAACATATTCTATGTAACAAATTGAGTAGCTTACATACACCACCGTCATCTTCGTCATCACCTTTAAACAATATTAGACATCCCCCCTCTCTACCTCTCGCTCTTACTCATTTTAATTGATAGCATCTTGGTTACATCCACAAACAAACAAACAAACAAACAAAAAATCAACTTCAGGTCCATTTTTTCAAGGGAGACATATAAGTTATACTACTTTGTTGTTCTACACAAACGATTTGTCTCCCTTGTTCAACTCGCCAGCAGTCACTTTCCAAACCAAACATGTAACGTACATCCATTAATGACCTCAATCCAACAGACTCGCGATAAACTAAACTGTTCCCAACTGTATGCTATAACACTTGTTGCGAAACACAGCCACTAAAATCGCAGTGACAATACTAATGAGCTAGGATCTATGAAGGGCATAGAAATGTCCTGGAATAATAATAATAATAATAATAATAATAATAATAATAATAATAATAATAATAATAATAATAATAATAATAATAATAATAATAATAATAATAATAATAATAATGGAACCTATACGCTGTTCTTCCCCTGATCATCAAGGCCCAAAGTACGGCGATCTGTAACCGACATCCAGCTCACATGTTACACTCTCACAAACATAACAAACCACACATCTATTACTCAAACATGTGGCGTGAAGATAAAGAGATCCCAACCCAACCCTCTTTTCCCCATGTTTGCTTTTGCCCATTGGGCTTTCAGCCTTTCGCTGTATAGACGGAGAAATCCAGCCTTTCGCTGTACAGATGGATAAATCCAGCCTTTCACTGTAGAGATGGATAAATCCAGCCTTTCACTGTAGAGATGGATAAATCCAGCCTTTCACTGCAGAGATGGATAAATCCAGCCTTTCACTGCAGAGATGGATAAATCCAGCCTTTCACTGCAGAGATGGATAAATCCAGCCTTTCACTGCAGAGATGGATAAATCCAGCCTTTCACTGCAGAGATGGATAAATCCAGCCTTTCACTGCAGAGATCGATAAATCCAGCCTTTCACTGTAGAGATCGATAAATCCAGCCTTTCACTGCAGAGATGGATAAATCCAGCCTTTCACTATATAGATGGATAAATCCAGCCTTTCACTATATAGATGGATAAATCCAGCCTTTCGCTGTATAGATGGATAAATCCAGCCTTTCACTATATAGATGGATAAATCCAGCCTTTCACTATATAGATGGATAAATCCAGCCTTTCACTATATAGATGGATAAATCCAGCCTTTCACTATATAGATGGATAAATCCAGCCTTTCACTATATAGATGGATAAATCCAGCCTTTCACTATATAGATGGATAAATCCAGCCTTTCACTATATAGATGGATAAATCCAGCCTTTCACTGTATAGATGGATAAATCCAGCCTTTCACTATATAGATGGATAAATCCAGCCTTTCGCTGTATAGATGGATAAATCCAGCCTTTCACTGTATAGATGGATAAATCCAGCCTTTCACTATATAGATGGAGAAATCCAGCCTTTCGCTGTATAGATGGATAAATCCAGCCTTTCACTGTATAGATGGATAAATCCAGCCTTTCACTATATAGATGGATAAATCCAGCCTTTCGCTGTATAGATGGATAAATCCATGAAACGAACGTACAAAAATCCAAAGTTCTGTCATACATTAGTCCCAAAGTTAAAGAAAAGTTAAGGACAAAGGGGTCACAAATCACTAAAACAAAATTTATGTCTTTGGAAATTGTTATAAATGCCGGAAATAAAATGCAGGCTTTTGACTTTAAATTATTATGCTATAAAGAGCGAAATTATATATGCTCCTTCCCCTTAAAAAAACTTATTGAACCAAAGAAACCGTATTTCTTCCCTGTTGAATAAATAAATGTAAGCTTAAGCGAGCGTGTAAGAAAATAAAGCTGCTGGCGTGATGTCCAAAGAATAATAATAATAATAATAATAATAATAATAATAATAATAATAATAATAATAATAATAATAATAATAATAATAATAATAATAATAATAATAATAATACACCGATTAATATGGCGCACCTTTCTCACAAAAAATAGTGATTCAATGCCGGTACTGTCAAACGTAAATAAAAACCCAACTAGAAGGAAAAAATAAAAATAGATAATCAAGCAATCAACACTTTACCGTAGAAAATAATATATAAAGCGGTGTGATTCCCGAACGGTACACGGCTGCTGTCAAACGTCAACAAAATAGAACAAAGAGAAAGTAGTAGCACGCTCTTTATCAGGCCAATCTCGTTGTACGTTATTATTATAATTATTAACATAACAGCAATAATAGGCTGAAAACTAAACCCATTAAAGAGAATAGCGGGATGCAATAAAATGCTGAGGACGCGTAATATCAAGTACAAGATAGATTAATATATCGCCTTAAAATAAATGAATTTTCATTTGAATAACATTTAGAAATAGTGTATACTGTTAAATGTTATAGTTTATGATTTAGCTTTTAGGAATAACAGTGTGCGGGCACATGCTTACGAGTACGCGCGAATGCCCGTTCGCACACATGCGCGCGCTCACAAACACCCACGCGCACGTACCCACATGCAATCTCACACACACCCACACACCCACCCACACACCCACCCACACACACACACTCACACCCACACAAATACACACACCCCGACAGACACACATACATACACACACCGACAGACACACACACAGACAGACAGACACACGCTAGCTATCTGGTCGCCATCATGTTGTAAAGGAAACCTCTCGCTATAGACTAGAATGTTCAGGGTGGGGAACAACTCATTGAGAAAAACTCTGAAAAGGGAGGGGTCCAGGGGCCGCCTAGGCCCCGGCGGGGTCAAGGGGCAGGGCCCTTGTAGTGGGTCCAGGGGGGCAAAGCCCCCCGGAAAATGTGCACGTTTTTAAGCCATACCAAGAGTGGAATAGTAACAGTGCAGTAAATGTATAGTGAACTGAACCAACCAAATATGAAAGAAAAGTAATAATTATTAGAAAAAGCTTGAACAAACACAGGAGCACACACACACTTGTGTTTTATGACAATAAAATTTCGTATTCGTATTCACACACACACACACACACACACCCACACACACACACACACACACACACACACACCTACACACACACACACACACACACACACACACACACAAAAAGCAAATACCACTAACCTTTACATTTTGGATGTCTGTTTCTTCTTGCACATTTCAGTCTTTCACAAGTTCAATTTTAATAGAAACAATCTTCTTAGCAAATTTTCAAATACGTTTCTGCAAGTTAAATTAAAGAGGTTTCATTTCAGCACATTGTCTAATTTTAGCTTCCACAAGTTCACTGTTGTTTTACTTCCTAAAAAAGCTGACAATTGAGCTTTGCTTCATTAATTTTGCTGGTGATGGACACGGATGGGTACTTGTAATAATAGGTCTACTGGATTCGGAAACGGACAAATTTTTTTTCCTCTGAACTCTTTTTTTTTCCCTTTGAAATGGCTGCCGATTTCCTCTGAAATCAGCGGATCCGAGGAGAGTTCCCCACCCTGAATGTTGTAATTTCGACCTTTACCCCACAGTGACCCAACTATCAACATCAATAATGCAATGAAAAATAGCCTGCAATGAGCCATTAAGACTTTCACGAAATCGAAGGAGCTGGTGCGCCTTCTTCAGCATATCTGAGATCACACGAGGCCCTCTCCTTCTCTAGAACCAAGTTTAAAGTCTACACCCACCATTGGCGATATGGCAGACGGGAATAACCATCCCAAGGATGAAAGGGACAAGAACCTAAATCAATATTGAACCACCAGACCAATACTGCTAAGATGGACAGTAAAAAAGAAACCCCCCTTTATCTAGCCCACCACAAGATTCGAACTTGGGTCATCGGTGTGGTGTGCCAGGTAAATGCTCTACCACTGAGCTACGGCGCCTTCTCTCCAGTCTCTGCTACGCTGACGCCATCGACGCGAGAACAGGATCGTCATTGCCTCAGTATTTGACTGGGAGCTGGATGGGTGATCAATCCATCGATTCACGATAAAACAATGTGGGCCACATTCCACAGCTATAAGTGGAGCACTAGTAAGCCTAACTCGCTGTGTAGTGTTGACTGGACTCTGGTGCGAGGAGCCTGTTATTGTACTTTTGCGGCCCTGTATAGGTGCACGTTCAACTTCAATGTTTGCTCTGAAGAGGCAGAAGGTCTCGTTAGTCTCAAATACGCTGCAGAAGCTGCACTAACATCTTCCATCTCTGAAAAAAATCTGAATGGCCGCCGGCTCAGTGCAGGCTACTTCAATAATGGTATTGAATGCAGTCTATCTAAAAATTAAGTTTTCTTTCCGCCTTCTAATAGCGACTTACCGTGACACCACAAGTTTGATTGAAGAAAGTATGTTTGTTAAATACATATGTTGGAATGTCTGTAACATGTGAGCGTGGGATCATCGATGTACCGTTAAAAACAGGGGAAATCACTCCCTGCCATATCGCCGATAGCTTCATAGTTCATTCATCCATTATCTCTATCTCTCCTCCTCTCTGTCATCTGACACTTCTGTCAGGCCATGGGAGCACCACACAGTACAGACCATGGACACAATATATACATATATATAGAGTCCATGGTACAGACCACAGGCGCATTAACCAAGAAGAACTATTCTTCTTGATTAATGCGCCTGTGGTACAGACCCATCATAAGTGGGGCCGGGTAACTCCGTTGGTACATGGTAGAGCGGCTTACTAGTAACCGAAAGGCCCTGTTTCGAATCCCGAATTGGCCAACGTGCGACCATATTATTTTCCCTTTGCCATCAACTGGTTCGCTGGTGTTATAATAATGTGACCAGTAGTCACATATAGTCTACGTTCCGGTGTCGTGTGACTATAACCTACAATTAACCTAACATCTTTACACCGTGGGACCGGGTAGCTCAGTTGGTAGAGCGTCTTACTAGTAACCGAAAGGTACCTGGTTCGAATCCCGGATTGGCCAATGTGTGACCATATTATTTTCCCCTTACCTTCAACTGGTTCGCTGGTGTCATAATAATGTGACCAGTAGTCGCCTATACACTTCGGTGTCGTGTGACTATAATCTACAGTTACACATCTTTACACCCCTGCACCCAGTTGCGCTGTGGGGTATTCTCCAGCCAACCTTTTACCTGTCAACATGTTAGCCTACTTAAGGAGTTTTCTTAGAGCGCAAGGTTTTATCTCCTTTCATAAAGCCATGTAAACAAATCACAACCTTTTTAAGGTACCAATTTTATTCTTGTGTAGGGTATTGTGGAATTCGGCGTGATATGTACGTGTGTCCACTGATGTGTAAGAACACAATATACAAAACAGATCGCCATTCCTACCCGAGCTTTTTTATAAAACCAACCAAGTCAGGATCAAGCCAAATATGGATACTCACATTTAGGGATTACTCTATAGGTATCATCGTCTATCCCACTGCTAAACTCTCACAGTGGGAAAGAGAGGGGGGGAGAAAGAAGGGAAGGGAGGGGAGAGAGAGAGGGGGAGAGAGAAAGAGAGAGGGAGGGAGAGGGAGGGAGAGAGAGAGAGAGAGAGAGCTAGAGAGAGAGAGCGGCAGATAGAAAAGTGAAAATCAATGATAACAAACTATTTGGATAACGTAAAATTCTTGATGCAGAATGTATAAAGACGACGACGACGACGGCGATGATGATGATGAGGATGATGATGATGATGATGATGATGATGATGATGATGATGATGATGATGATGATGATGATGATGATTGTGGTGATCATGAAAAGATTAGTCGTGGTGATAATAGAGAGCTTTGCATAACCTTAAAAGTGTTCCAACATTCTCTCGTAAATTGTCTACTTCAATAATAATAATAACAACCGTGCACGAATGACAAACATCACAATATCCATACAGGGTAGAAGGGTCAATTCCTTATCTTTTAATACAGTGGATCCTTTCAACAAACAAACAAACAAAATGACAATTATTTGAAAATAGAACATAGGCGATTGTCGAATATCAGCCATCTGAAAATAAGCAGATTTGAAAATATCCGACCATCTCTGAACACTCAAGAAAAAATGGCAGCAATAACAACAAAACACACACAGACACACACACACAGACACACACACACACACACACACACACACATACACACACACACACACACAATTTATAAATAAAACTCACCAAGAGAACATCCAGTCGTTGTCTGAAGCGGGCAAGTATTCCAAGCAACGTTGGACGAAGTGACCGAAGCTGCTCGAAAACTCACCCCGGGACCTCCGTACACACAGCCTTGGAACTCCCGGCCTACTAGCAAGTCTGAAGGCCCCAACAATGCGGTCAGGAGTTCCGGGTTTCGGGTGCTGTTGCTCACCACAGTGGAGAAGACGGTAGTGGAGAAACGAGAGACGTTGAGGTAGATGGTCCCTAGGTAAAACTTGAGGCGTACAGTGTACTGTTGGTTGTCGGCTAAGTTGACGCCGGTTGACGAGACGGATTTGGTCTCATCTCCCGTAACAGTTGTAGAGTTAGTACCACCACCACCACTATTTCCATTAGTATTATTGGAGCTGCCGGTAGCGTTAAGTATCCTCGACCATTCAAAAACGACTGTACCGTTACGGAGGTACAGTTTGAACACCCTGAACGACGACGATGACGATGATGACGAAGATGACGAGAAGGAGGATGAAGTATTTGCTGTTTGATACAGCAGCACGCCTTGTGTGCTGCAAGTCCTAAAAGTCAGTTCTTTGGAGAGACGCATGTCCCAGCTAGATCCTGGGATGATGATGAGGGAAGAACCGTTAAGAGTGCCGTAGTCGAGGCTGGGAGCGGTGGGGGTGGTAGTGGTAATGGCGGTTGTGGTGGTGGTGGTGGTCTGCCCCCGAACCCACCCCGCCGCCAGCAACAGTATGAAGGAGCCTGCCGACAGAAAATAAAACATATTAATATCTATAGCAACTGTGGAACTTGGTCCTTTTATTTCATACAACAACATCAAAACAGTATTAAATAAGGCTCCTGGCCCAGAGGGGTCAGTGTAGCACCCATCCAAATATCACTTCAACTCCAAGCCATAGTCAAAGAAAGTGCATTAAAAAAATAAATAAGGTGCATGCACGGTCCTTCTACTTCAGCGTGGAAAATCGTATATTTTTGTAGTCACTGAATGATTTAGTGCTTGTTGTATGAAACAAAATACCGTGGTTCAAATGTTATCACTATTACTAGCGTAAGAAGAAGGAGGAGGAGGAGGAGGAGAAGAAGAAGAAGAAGAAGAAGAAGAAGAAGAAGAAGAAGAAGAAGAAGAAGAAGAAGAAGAAGAAGAAGAAGAACAACAACAACAACAACAACAACAACAACAACAACAACAACAAGAACAGGAACAAGAAGAAGAACAAGAAGAACAAGAAGAACAAGAACAAGAAGAACAAGAACAAGAAAAAAACGATGACGATGAAGAAGAAGAAGAAGAAGAAGAAGAAGAAGAAGAAGAAGAAGAAGAAGAAGAAGAAGAAGAAGAAGAAGAAGAAGAAGAAGAAGAAGAAGAAGAAGAAGAAGAAGAAGAAGAAGAAGAAGAAGAAGAAGCAGCAGCAGCAGCAGAAGAAGAAGAAGAAGAAGAAGAAGAAGAAGAAGAAGAAGAAGAAGAAGAAGAAGAAGAAGAAGAAGAAGAAGAAGAAGAAGAAGAAGAAGATGTAAATGATGATGATGACGATGATTGAGATGACTATGACGATGATGAAGAAGGGTGATGACTTTGATGATTATGATGATGACGACAAAAACGACGACAATGGAAGACAAAGATGCGGAATAGGGGGAGGAAGGACAGTATAAATGGTCGCAGAAGATGAACACAAGTTGACGATAGCGCATTGAGGAATCGCAGAACGCCGAAACAATAACACTGGAGAGGGAGGGAAAGCGGAGGCGCGGAGGTGAGGAGGTGAGGAGAAGGAAGAGTACGAGGAAGAGGACGAGGAAGAGGAGAACAGAAGAAGCAGAAGCAGCAGCAGCAGCAACAACAAAATAACAGAAGATTCGCTACATGGAGTTCCTGCCGCAAGATGGGCATTTGCCATCTTTATAGTGAATGTGATGACATAGTCGACTACAACAGCATCAATGACGACACCATCATCATAGATAAGATAAGATAAGATAAGATAAGATAAGATAAGATAAGATAAGAAAACCCTTTTATTTAACAAGGGTAAAAGGGTAAGCACTGGGTGCCCTTGGGGCTTGTAACAATAATAATTAGTATAACAAAATAACTTCATAACAATAACATCATAATGTAACAATATAATCAAGATCTGCGCGCCCGCACACATAACTACGCACACACACATGCACACATGTACAACTTATGGAAAATAATCTAATGAAAGTCTTGCTGAGTCGCTAATTAACTAATTTTAATGTGCTGTAAAAGATGGTTTCTAAAGGATGTGTATTTAGCGACTGCGTTGGCTTATGGTCCGCAATTGCAGAAGACTTTGTCGGGAAATTGCGTGACAGCCAACAACTGAACAAGCTGGCTATGTTTTGTTTTCTCTCTCTCTCTCTCTCTCTCTCTCTCTCTCTCTCTCTCTCTCTCTCTCTCTCTCTCTCTCTCTCTCTCTCTCTCTCTCTCTCTCTCTCTCTCTCTCTCTCGCTGGACCTAAAGCAATAACCATGTAATTTTATTATATCATTTCGCTGAGGATATCTATATATATATATATATATATATATATATATATATATATATATATATATATATATATATATATATATATATATATATATAGATATACCCCCTTGCTTTTGGGTACCCCCACTATAATTATATGTAAATTATCACTTGTAGACGGACCGCTAACCCTAACCCTAACCCGTTTCGAGCGCACTGCCTTACCCTAATCGTCGAGGCACTGCCTTACCCTAATCGTCGAGGCACTGCGCTTACCCTAAGATCGTTTTCTGGGAGCCGCCTTGGATCCGGGGACCCAGCTGGGTCCCCAGATCCAAAGTCGGGTACCCAAATGACCGGTTGGTGACTTTTAAGGTGCCCAGAAACCATAGTTTATAAGCCTATATATATATATATATATATATATATATATTATTATTTTTTTTTTGTTTGGGGGGGGGGGGGGGTTGTGTTGTTGTTGTTGTTGTTGTTATGTCGTTGGCATGTATGACTGAATATCGGAGAATGCAAGTGTGAATGATACGCGGAATGATTGTAATATTAGGCTCCCGCCTAAAATCATATCATTGTTGTGAATAAAATCTCTCTCCCTCTCTCCCCCCCCCCCCAATTCTCTTTCTCTCTCTCTGAATAAAATATAAAATCTCTCTCTCTCTCTCTCTCTCTCTCTCCCTCTCCCTCTCTCTCTCTCTCTCTCTCTCTCTCTCACTCTCTCTCTCTCTCTCTCTCTCAGGTCGGATCCTCGGACACTCAGCTCGAATAAAAACAACAACAATAGGCCGAGAAATCGGGATCCTCGTACATTTAGCTGACTCTCAAATAATACTTCCGTGGTGGCGTTGGTAGTGGGGGCAGGTCGGTAGGTCATAACAATTACTGTCATTGGGACCCATCTCGTCTCAATCTCCTTGGAGACAAGACCCCCCTCGACGGTAAGACTATCCTCGGAAGCAAGCCATCCTCCGAGTAGAGCAAAACATCCAGATACGTTTAGGAAGTCCCAGTCGCCGCCTACGTGCAATGGCTAAAAGCCCCGCCACACTTGCGTTACGTACCCGGCAACACCTGTGTTATGCTTATGAATTCCTTACGTATTTCCATGCCTACTGGCTAACGTAAACTTTCACAAGGATAGTATGACGGCCTACTAGCGCCAAAACCGAAAGTTACTATTATCACGAGATAATTAAAATTAACACGTGTTCTGTGTA
The DNA here is from genome assembly GCA_036898135.1 of Oncomelania hupensis. Lineage (NCBI taxonomy): Eukaryota > Metazoa > Mollusca > Gastropoda > Littorinimorpha > Pomatiopsidae > Oncomelania > Oncomelania hupensis. The sequence goes on from CM072527.1 coordinate 2,412,165, forward strand.
ATTTACAGAGATATCGGTAATTCACTGTTAATTAATATCAGTATTTGCCACGCCTTCCTTGCACCAAAACTTTATAATTACAAATATCATGAGATAATTACAAATATCATACACAAATTACAATTATCAAGGAATAATTACAGTTATTGAAAAAATAAAAATATCGTTGCGTGATCATGTCTAATTTTCAGTTTTGGCTCTAGCAATCCGTCTGGAAAGCAAGAAAGAAAAGAAAGAAAAAAAAAGAAAGAAAGAAAGAAAGAAGAAGAAGAAGAAGAAGAAGAAGAAGAAGAAGAAGAAGAAGAAGAAGAAGAAGAAGAAGATCATCATCATCAACAACAACAACAACAACGCAACAAACAACAACAACAACAACAACAGCGCCATGAAAGTGTCAATATTTTGCGGCATCAATATCGACAAAGCAATAAATGCCCTGATAGCCATCGACCGAGCACCCTCTTTGGCCATTGGCAATGCTAAAAGAACATTACTGGAACCGCAAATTCACTAAATGCTATTAAGTCTGTAGCGAACGATTTGGCAAAGAGCCTCCGCTGCAGGCTTTTGCAATATATTGTGCTATATACTATTCAAATCCTGTCCAATTGCATTAAACTGTCCACTTGTACAGCACCTACCTCCACACTGCACAGACAAGCTTTCGAACTACAGACTCAGAATCTTTATTGTCCCAACAAACAGCAAGGGAAAGTACAGCCAATTCGCAAGCGCGGTTTACTGATTGACTTCGCATCGACAACCGCTCTGACAAAACACTTAACGATGTGCAATGTAAACGGTTCACCGGCAGCGATCATGCGATATAATTCGCGAAATTGAAGAATCTTCTGGGTTGTTTGGTGTTTTTTTTTTTTAAATCAAAACACGTTCAACGCGGTTTTTTTGCTAAACTCTGCAGTTAAAATAAACCCAAGTTGCTGTGAAATCTGACACCTGACAATCTCTTCATCCCCCATTCCTTCCTTCCCATACGCCCTATCTCTCTTCCTCCCCCCCCCCACACACACACACCGTGCACTAAACTCACCCATCAACAACTACCACCTAACACACTCCCTTCCGCAAAAGACGGAATAAGGTATTTCTGGAACTATAATGTTGATCGACGTTTGTGAAACTGGAGGCCTGTATAAACACTCAATCAATGTAAATGGTCGATGGGTTGGCCGGAGGTTCGGATTATTTTATGACTCCGGTTTCATACCTTCAGGACAGTGTGCAAAACCGTACATTTATCATTGGAGACCACAAACTGGAGAAGAAAGACGAAGACGCGGCGTATTGGTATGTCCATGCTTGCAATGTCCCATGTACTCCTGACCCACCATCATAGCTCAGTGGTATAGAGCGTTCGTCTGGCAAACCGATGACTCAGGTTCGAATTCCGTGATAATAGTACATCTTTATTAAAGTCCACAAAACATTGAAGTCAAAGAGGACTAAAACACCTTGATATCGCTGGGGGGAGGGATATATGTACAAAAGGTTTAAAAAGAAAAAAGTTATTTACAAAGAGCATTAAACATTATACAACACATACAATACGCCAACATACAAACAGGTAGCATTTTGTTTACTTAAAAAGAAGAACTTAAAAAAAATAATTTAAACAAAAAAGAATTTAAAAAGATTTTAAAAATACAAAGGGACATGGCACCTAAAAGTGAGTCTGTCATTTCCCTATATCACATGCACACCACCCACACACATTCACACCCATGAGTACGGCATGAAAGCATGTTCGCACCCGGACACTTCAACCTCATCACAGTTTAACACAACACGCTCAAATACAAAATAACCAAAAATATAGTCTAAATATCCAAAAAAATACCATTAGTTATTACATTTATATTAAAATGTATCATCTATGAGGGAATTCCGTGATGAGAAAGCTAAAAGTGCGCTTTAAAAATAAAACTGTCTACCTTGGCAGTATGGCTGCTCTGGGTGTTCAGTGTTGATTTTTGGTCCCTACATTTTCCTCTGTTGTGTCAAAATATCCATTCCTGCAATCTCTATAACGTTCCTTTAATTTTAAAACATAATAACCTACACTGTCATCTTTGTAAGGCCATTTGTGCAATGCCTACTTTTCATAGATAGACAGATCCTTTAATTTCTAAGTTTACATGCGGCAAGATCTATTACTATTTTATTTTCAATAATGGTACTGTATGCAGTCAATCTACATTTTGAAGAAATAATAACTTCGATTACCTATCCATCTTCTAATAGTGTACACCACTTGTGTAAGTGACGAATGTGTGTTTGCTATGAATGTCTGTCACGCGTGAATGTGTATGTCGTTTACAGAGCGCCGCTCTTTGAGTCTGATATAGAAAAAAGGCGTGAATTGCATCATCATCATCATCATCATCATCATCATCATCATCATCATCATCATCATCATCATCATCATCATCAATCATCATCATCATCATCAATCATCATCATCATCATCATCATCATCATCATCATCATCATCATCATCATCATCATCATCATCATCATCATCATCATTATTATTATTATTATTATTATTATTATTATTATTATTATTATTATTTGATAAGACATTACAATTAAGATATCACAATTATTATGACACTGTGTGTGCGTTACCAGAAAGCGCTAAGCGGTAAACCCTCGAGGCATACAAGTTTGAAACATTCACAGGCAAAGACAGGTATCATATTATACCACTTTATGTTTTTGTTTGTAAACTGAGAGTCTATCCCCTAACCATAAAACGTAGCTGAGCCTCAACAAGTAAGGTAAGCGTAAACCTCAGTGAGTCTCAGTTACGCTGTATGTGACCCTGTCATATATCACCACGACACAGGCGCTAGTAAGACAAGAAGTATAGAGTCCATTAATATTCCGATACGGGCGCCTGTGTACCACGATTATCTGAGGCTACCGAGTTAGATTCCTCCCCATTCTCGTTGCCAGCCAGCCAAATTGTGGATACTTGCTTTCGCATAAAGATGTTTATTTTTCCTGAGGACTTCATTCAGGCGTCTTCTCATGCTTTGGAAAGTCAGTCCCTTGATTGTCAGCAAGCCCAGCCCATACACTGACGAGCTGACAACACAGCTCAATTGCCATCTGTATCTATGGCACAAATGGGCATCTGTATCTATGGCAAAAATGACCATCTGTATCTATGGCACAAATGACCATCTGTATCTATGGCACAAATGACCATCTGTATCTATGGCACAAATGACCATCTGTATCTATGGCACAAATGACCATCTGTATCTATGGCACAAATGACCATCTGTATCTATGGCACAAATGGCCATCTGTATGTATGGCACAAATGACCATCTGTATCTATGGCACAAATGGCCATCTGTATGTATGGCACAAATGACCATCTGTATCTATGGCACAAATGGCCATCTGTATGTATGGCACCACTGGCCATCTGTATCTATGGCACAAATGGCCATCTGTATGTATGGCACAAATGACCATCTGTATCTATGGCACAAATGGCCATCTGTATCTATGGCACAAATGGCCATCTGTATCTATGGCACAAATGGCCATCTGTATTTATGGCACAAATGGCCATCTGTATCTATGGCACAAATGACCATCTGTATCTATGGCACAAATGGCCATCTTTGTCTATGGCACAAATGGCCATCTGTGTCTATGGCACAAATGACCATCTGTATCTTTGGCACAAATGGCCACCTGAATCTATGGCACAAATGGCCATCTGTATCTATGGCACAAATGGCCATCTGAATCTATGGCACAAATGGCCATCTGTATCTATGGCACAAATGGCCATCTGTATCTATGGCACACCATCTGTATCTATGGCACAAATGGCCATCTGTATCTATGGCACACCATCTGTATCTATGGCACAAATAGCCATCTGTATCTATGGCACAAGTGGCCATCTGTATCTATGGCACACCATCTGTATCTATGGCACAAATGGCCATCTGTATCTATGGCACACCATCTGTATCTATGGCACAAATGGCCATCTGTATCTATGGCACAAATAGCCATCTGTATCTATGGCACAAGTGGCCATCTGTATCTATGGCACACCATCTGTATCTATGGCACAAATAGCCATCTGTATCTATGGCACCCCATCTGTATCTATGGTACAAATGGCCATCTGTATCTATGGCACCCCATCTGTATCTATGGTACAAATGGCCATCTGTATCTATGGCACCCCATCTGTATCTATGGTACAAATGGCCATCTGTATCTATGGCACAAATAGCCATCTGTATCTATGGCACAAATAGCCATCTGTATCTATGGCACAAATGGCCATCTGTATCTATGGCACAAATGGCCATCTGTATCTATGGCACACATCTACAAGTACCAACCATTGGCAGCAGAGAAGAGGGAGATAGATCTTTTCTATCATTCCAGGAGGATAGCATCTACCTAATAAGGATTATATCCAAGATGCTATCAGTACTAAACTCCAGACACGTCACTGTATGCCAGACACCTATAGAGGGACGCCCAGTGGGTCCAAAGATGCCCAGTGGGTCCAAAGATTGGTGCCAAAAATACAAGAAAGATAAATAAAACATGACAGACATGCTACATCACGTGTGTTCTACACACACCTTTGGTCTACCCAGACTCGGTGTTCTGACTATAACATTATCTCCGTGTGTCTAACTAGTCAGTCACACTTTCCCGATAACTTACAGGCACAAAGTCGGGCGATTGTACTGTGTGGATCGCGTTGAGTAAGGGACGACAGATAACAATTAACAGACAATTAACTGAAGTGTAGTTAGTTTTTCTGGTTAAAGGGACCCAATTTGAGCACGCCCACCCCCCCACCCCCCTCCCCCGAAATATCCTTTCAATATTCACAATGAGAGCTTGCGCTGAACCCCCAAACATCGCCTGCCTGCCATCTACTACTCCACCCTGAGGATCACGGTGTGACATCCTCACAGTTCCTAGTATCTTAGCTGGGCTGGGAGCGAATGGGAGCATTCTGATTGGTCGACGCGTTACAAAATTCGACGCATGCGCACAGTGCTATCATAGTCTTCGTAAGGGTTAGGGTTAGGGTTTGGTTTAGAGTTAAGAGTTTAGGGTTAGGGTTTGGGTTAGGGTTAGGGTTATGACGCCTAAGAACTTCGTGAAAAAGCCGGCCCGACATGACCTAGCGCATGCGCAAATGCGCTCGGATAAACTAGGAGACCCGGAACTTGAAGGATGTGACAAAAGTTGCTAAGCACATCAAGTTTCGGAACGACTGATCCTTGATAATACGCTGTATGAATCACTGGCCCTCTCTTTCTTTGTTGGAGGAGAAAGACAAAAGGTTAAATGCGCGACTTCTTATATTAAAGGAAGACACCCAGAAGATTAAACGCAGCATGCTAAACATTAATGTTTTGAATACATGTAACATCATTTTTATTAAAGAAATCAAATAGAGCATTACAAAGAATATATAAGGGCACACAAAAGCAAAGCTTAAAATTAATGCTACCCTTGAACATAAATACAACAATCGGAGCATCAAAAGCGGACAATGAAATAAACGCAAACGCAAAGAAAGCATTCAACAATTAATTTACAAAAACTAACAAACAATAACTGCAGAAAATAGGGCGCATGGGGTGGGGAAGGGGGAGGAAAGAGGGCACGAGGGGGTGGGGGGGTGGGGAGGAGGGTTAATACAAACACAACAAAAAACAAACAGGCAAGCAGACAAACAAACCTAGGATATTTGTTGTTTCATTGTTTGTTTAATAAAAGGACAAAGTTCCAACAACAAAAAACAGGAAAAAAAGACAAACCACCCACATCTATTTGCTCTGCGCCGACAGGGTATTATAAGAGGGGGGGAAAGCTAAGTTAGTTATTGATTGCTTACAGGGTCCAGCGGACTGCAAAGAGCCGAATCAAGAATCTAAAAAATCAAGACCACAACTTCCCTGACAGAGGACTCGCCCCTGATCCGCATAAAAGATCTACCGAAACAACCCTAGTGGTAACACTGAAGGCACTCCACCAGCCGGTCACTTTACAATAAAGACATCCCACGCAGGGGACGCTGAGGCTATTCTCTAATTTATCGAACCTCCGTTTACAAAAACAAAAGAGAATATAAACATCATTATAAAATATCAACAAAACACATACATATAAAATGTCTACATTACCAAATAATAACATCATAGGAAGCCCCAGTGACCACCTGGCAAAAAGCGTCCAATATTCCCAAGCTGATCCATCCAACAGACCTCACATACAAATAAGGAGTTTTGTCCCAGAAGAGTTTTAAAAAAAAAGGGTAGGTGACTGTTCTAGCGAAGAAGAAGATAGTATAGCAGATTGATAGAACAGAATAGAAATTAGAAAGAACAAAGGAGTTAGAGAGCGACAGTGGGAATTTAAAGCACTACATTTCCAGAAAGTGGGGATACTATTTATACCGAAACCCTCGGCACCCCCACGGGGGAGCTAATTTAGTTGATTTCACTAGTTAGCTTGTAAAGGTGTGATAGAGATGGAACATAAATACTAGAAATAATAGCGAGAAGGAAGCTAAAAGTGGTTAGTGTAAACGACCATGTTTGGGTCCTAAGGATACGCAATCAGGTATTTGATTTACAGTTTACATCATTTTGTGTTAAAGCGGCCAAATGTCGTGATGAATGCGTCAGTGCATGTAGGTCACTAAAACGCTGCATTATAGGTTAAACAACTCTTTAGTTCGTCGCAAGTCAAATTAGTAATAGAGCTTTCTTTCTCGTACATCCCTTCAGCTACAAGCGCCTGTGCAGTACTATGGAATTCCCTTGGTAAAATATTTATTTTTACCACTTTCAGCTAAATAATCTTTATTTAGAAGCATAATTCTCTAAATAATCACTTGTTTACAAACAATGTAAGATTTATCTAAATAGTATATTTTGTCGGTAAATAACTTATATAACAATATATTGTTTAGGTACATAAATCATGATATATAGGTAAATAAGGCATTGTTACTAAATAAGTAATTATTTACCTAAGCCTAAATAATGCATTATTTAGCAGATTGTGCGAAATAATTCATTATTTAGAAATGTTCCTAAATAATGATTTGTTTACCTATATAATGCATTATTTAGCAGAATTGGCTAAACAAGGTATTATTTATAAGATTTTGCATATACTTGGCATTATTTACGTAAACCATTCATTGTTTACGGACTGGAATTTAAATTATTTAGGGGATTCGCAGATACAAGTCGAATTACCGTGAGGTTGTGTGTAGTGATAAAGAAAATTGGAAAATCGTGATCCTGTTCTGCGATTTAAAATGAGGCAACTGCTTTATTTCACTCTATTTGTTTTATACGTTTGCAACAGTATTAATATTCGAAAATGCAACGGTAACGACTCCCGAATAAAGGTATCCATCACTATTTCTGCACTGGGTGGGTGGGTGTTGGGGGGTGGGGTGGGGGAATGATTGCCTTCAGAGTAAATAAACATGGAGTTAGATAGACAGATAGATAGATAGACAGATACTCGGTGCTCATAGATTCCAGCGGACTGCCAAGAGCCGAATCAGGACCACTAAACATGGAGAACTCACCAGCTAACGGCGATCTTGTGGAAAAAGCAAACAGAAGCGTTGATTCCTGTTTTTCAACAATTCAATACTCCTGCTATGCGCTACTGCCACTTCTGCACCTATTTCTGCGTTTGAAAGTAAATAAATACAAAAAGAAAGCATAATTGTATTTATTCTGACGGAGATACTGAAAACTCTGAACACTCCCGCACAAAACTGACCTTAACCTTTCGTTTGTGTTCAGGACGTTACAGACATTTTATCTTCGAATTTTTGGAGTGATTTATTTTGAAAACTAAATAATTAAAACACATTTTTTATACAAAATCTTTGGAAAGGCCTTGCATTTAATTATAGAATGCAGTCACTTTATAAAAAACTAGTTTTTAAGCGAATCCTGGAATCACCTAAATAATGAAAATTGCAGTCCATAAACAATTAATTGTTCAGGTAAAAAATGCATTATTTAGCAACATCTAAATAATACATTATTTAGCAAATTCTGCTAAATAATGCATAATATATGGAAACACGTCATTATATAGAAACATTTCTAAATAATATATTATTTTACACAATCTGCTAAATAATGCATTTTATAGGTAAGTGATTTCTTATTTAGCAACAATAACTTATTTACCTATATCAAGATTTATTTACGTAAATAATGTATTGTTTAGGTGAATCATAAGTTAATTACAGGAAAAAATATATTAATTAGACAAATCTGACATTGTTTGTAAATAAATGATTTTTTAAAAAAATATAATATGCTTTTATATAAAGATTATAAAGCTGAAAGTAGTATAAAAACACCGACAAAAATCGCAAATAAATATTTTACAAAGGAAATTCCATACAGTACGTTGTATGAATCTACCGTATCCCATAGGCGCTCGTGCACTCTTTAGGTTCAGTTGCACGTGTCTCGGGTTTGGTGACACAGTGTAGCAGAGACTCGCAAAGACTTACGTTTGCCTCTCAACATTGGGCGAGTGTTTGCTACGCAGTGTGTGTTGTATGGCTACAATGGCGGTTACATTTCATTGTGCAAAGTATTGGAGACAGCTGGGCCAAACATATACAGGGGATTTCGACTGTTTGATCAGTCTCTGACACTCAGTGTGAGCCACATTCCAGATGGAAAGTGGACGCCGTACTATCACAGTCGAGACAAGCCACAAACCGGCTCAACAGATAAGATATTCTAACCTTGCGAGTTACAGTGACTTATCGTCACGTCGTCACGCACGCTGTATAAATATAGGTGTGGGAATGCGTGATAATGCAATCTTTTTTGTGAGATATGGGTGAGCTATATAAATCCACCTATCATTATTATTATTTTATTATTACTACTACTACTACTACTACTACTACTACTACTACTACTACTACTACTACTACTACTACTACTATACTACTCAGTGTTTCCCACAGCTTTTTTTTCAGAGAGTCCTTGGGACTCTCTGGTGCAAAATTTCAAGAGTCCCCTTACAAAATTTGAGAGTCCCCTTACAATTCCTATATTTACCTTGATTTTGATTACCAACATCACGGACACACAAATACGCCTCAAAGTCAAACAAAGCTTTATGAATAGCCATACAACAAGCAACACAACAAAAGGAATACTGTTCTGATAAATGTTACAAAGGAATCCATCATTGACTAGAGGAACCTTAAAATCACAGAAAATGACCATAGAACAAACATGAAATAGTCATACGACAATTTACACACATCAATCTGCATGTACTGACAAATTGTCTCTGTAAAAGCAGTTAGTGTTAGAGGTGACTAAGTCGATGACCAGAAGGAAAAAAAAGACAAAAAAATCTGTTCAACTGTGTATTACAGACAAGATCATCATCGCCAAGTCTAGGGAGAACTGAAAATGATGATTCAACATTTAACGATTGCATCGTCTTCCGCATTTCTGCGGGTTATCGTTTTCCGTAGCCATGTGTCGAGCGACATGTTTCAGCTTTTCGGAAGCAAACAACAAGGCTGCGCATGCGTGTCAGCGCGGTCAGTGGGTAGGGGAGATCACCGCGCTTACTCGGCTCGGGCGCACGTTAGCTCAGAGGTGCCGGGATACATAACGGCAGTAAAAAAAAAAACAAACGTTGCGTCCCTTGTGACGCACCATGTTATTTTTCATGCGTCCTTTTTCAGTTTTTGTGCGTCTCTGACGCACACATGTGCGTTTTGGGAAACACTGCTACTACTACTACTGCTGCTACTACTACTACTACTGCTGCTACTGCTACTACTACTATTACTACTACTACTATGAACAGCCATGATGATGGTAATGATGATGATGACGACGACGATGATGATGATGACGACGATGATGATGATGATGACGACGACGAGGACGATGATAATGATGATGATGATACCTTCACGCCGACACACACGCTTTACACCATTGTATTTTATTTATTTATGTACTAGTTCTTATCTAGCGCTTTTCCAGCTCCAGAGGTGCTCAAGGCGCTGGCCGATACAGGAGCAAGCCGCCAGAGGCGTCCACTCATCACATAGAGTCAATGTTGAGAGGAGGAGGAGGAGAAGGAGAAGTGGAAGAAGGAGGAGAAGGGGGATGATGAGTGGAAGGATTGGGAAGGGAGGGAGGGGGGAGTAGGGAGAGAATAACACGGATAAACAAAATAATGAGATCGATGACCTAAAGACTAACTTTGTATTAAATTCTAACTTCGTTGTTGATGACGATGATAGTGATGCTGATGATGATAATGATGATGATGGATGACGATGATGATTGTGATGATGATGATGATGATGATGATGATGATGATGATGATGATGATGATGATGATGATGATGATGATGATGATGATGATGATGATGATGATGATGATGATGATGAACATCTTTAATGACACAAGACCAACAAAACATATTCAATCTATTTATAATAGGGACCCATTTAACCACGCCCCCTCGACAGTTCAGTTCAATTCACCGATCACAATTAATATTGCCCCATTTTAAAAAACAAAAAACAATTAGCCTGCGGCATGAAAACAAATCTTTCGAAAGTATAGGTTGTTTTTTAAATCAACAAATTCCAACAATGATGTGCCTATTACCAGCAACCGCTAGCTACTTTTCTAACGCTAAACAAATTCATCAAGTAGAGCGTATTGGTGTACCGTTAAACAGGGGAAATCACTCCCTGTCAAAACAGACATGGACACTTTTAAACTGCAGCGGTCGGTTTGAGCAATTAAAGCCCACTTCATCATTGTTTGAGGCAATAACAAGGTTCATTGTAGGCTAAACTCATTTTCGCCAAAAGCATACAGAGCCCTTGGAATTGAGATCCCTTTACAGGCTGGGTTTTAATCCGTTTGAACTGAACACAAATCTTCAAAAGTCTGTGCAATGGAATGTATGCATACGTGCACAAACTAGACCTCGGTTAATACCCGGGTCCGAATGGAGTCAATTATTTTCAATGCACTCGTTTCATTTAGACCCAGCAGAATGGGTTATTGGTTCGTTGGAGCCTCGGGCTTGCGTGCACTGCGGCTGACGTTAGTTGCGCAAAAGGAAGGTTTTTGTGTGAGCACTTCATCAAGAAAGCTTGTCCAACAAACTATGTCAAGGGCCACTGAAAGTGCAAGGCATACAACCTGTTGCCGCCTTGAAGTGTTTAATTTGGGGAGTGCGGTGGGAGTGGGGGGTGGGGTGGGGTGGGGAGGTAGTGGGCGTCGGTGGGGAGGGAAAAAGAGGGTAGCTACGTAGGTGGGGTGTGAGGGGGATGGGGTCCCTGAATATTGTAATATTTCAAGAAGAAATACCTGCATCGTAACATTAATGAAACACAATCAGCGTGGTAAACTAAAGTTCCACTAAAGTACCCTGCCTCCATCAAAATTATAAATGACGATAATACCCGTAGTTGTCTACAGAAGGATTAGCTCGATATTGAGCTCGGGTTTAGTCTTTGGGTTAGAGTTACAACTAGGGTTAGGGCTAGGCCAGGTGATACTATTAAAACCTGTCCTTTCGACATTCTTTCTATTCTCTTACTATGGTTCCCTTTTTTGCACAAGATCCTCTGGATCCAGAAATTATTTTGGAGGTGTGTGTGTGGTTTTTTTTGTATTGTTTTACAGTTTAAGTAATTTACACGCACATATTTGATCTGCAAAACATGAGAAGTCGGTTTCTTTAAGAATGTAGGAATCGGGAAGTGTTTTTTAACGGGAAAAGCGTAAAGTTCATCTAAAACTGTAAGAATCTGATGCAAAATTGGCTCTTTCGGTCTAAAAAGGTGACCTAGTCCGTCTCAGAAAGAGGACGAAATAGGTAGGTCGACTTTTCTTCAAAATGTGCTCGAAGAAAATTTGGCTGGAATTTCTCCGTCCCGTATAGAGCACTCCCTTGTACTTAAAACACTCTCATGCACTACAACTGCACTCCCATGCACTAAAAGAGCACTCCCGTGTACTTAGAAAAAAGTGGGGTTCCGGGAGGGGGGGGGGGGGCGGGGGAAGGATTCCTAGCAAATGAACCCATTTGCAAGTAAATGAGGCCAGGTCTGATACCCATTTGTACGTTTATGCAAGTGCACACACACACACACACACACCCACACACACACCCACTTCTTCCCCCCCCCCCCCCCACTCTACACATAAATTATGTTTATGACTAAAAATGAACAGTGAACCAGAGTCGTATGAACATTGACATAATTTAACGTCCACTACACTCGCCATTGGCAATGAGGCAATCAAGGATAACCTTCCCAGAAAAGAAGGGTTAGGGACCTTTATCAACACTGAACCATCAGAGCAATCATACTGCTGAGAGGGACAATAAAAACGCCCACTTTTAAATTGCCCACCACGGGAATGGAACCTGGGTCATCAGTGTTCCAGGCGAACGCTCTACCACTGAGGTACGGCGATGGTCACAACCCCCAGGCCCCAGAGTGTGACAGTAGAGAATGAGGGGCACAACTCCAACAACATACAGGCTAATAATAACAGCGTTAACAGCATACGCTGAATATTATACTATAGTTTGGCTTTAGTTAGCCCAAACAGTATTTTCCTCATGAAGAATTCATCTATTCAACAATTGACAAACGCCGCTCAGTCACAAAGACTATGTAGTGTAGAGTGAGGTTTCAACAGCGCAGTTGAGACTCGCGAGTACTTGCTCACAAGTGGAGAGAGAGGCAAACGTAAGCCTCGGCTAGTCTCAACTACGCAGTGTGGAATGAGGTTTAAAGGAGGACCAGCAACAACTTCTTTAAATTAAAGGTGCAAGTGCACATATTTCACATCATAATGATATTCCTCTGTCATATCAACCGTTATAATTTCTGACGAGTGTTCATCTCCATCTTCCTATATCCTTGCGAAACATGGACCCTCACAGCAGATCTCCAACGAAGAATACAAAGCATGGAGATGAGGTGCTACAGAAAACTTCTGGGCATTTCCTATACCAAGCATATCACCAACGACAAAGTCCGACAGACCATCACACAAGCCATTGGACAACACGATGACCTGCTCACAGTGGTGAAAAAACGGAAACTCCGATGGTATGGCCACGTCACCAGATCATCAGGTATTGCAAAGACCATCCTGCAAGGCACGGTGCAAGGAGGTAGAAGAAGAGGGAGACCGAAAAATAGGTGGGAGGACAACATTCGAGAATGGACTGGTTTGACACTGAGCGAAACCATCAGGGTTGCCGAGGACAGAAAAAGATCGAGTCCGCTGGTTAAACGATCATCTGTGGTGCCCCTGCGACCTCCGAGTTACGGGAACAGGATAGGATAGGATAGGTTCACCTTCAACGTGTATTCCATGTGAAATTTCGTTTTAAAACATGGTTTGTTTTGAATATAGTTTTCATGGATGTAATAATATTATTAATTACATAGTAGCATGCAGTAGATAATGTAATATGATTGGAAGGTGTGAGCTTGTTGATAGTAGTTTTCATACATGAAATAATTATACCTGGGTATGGATAACATTGTGGGAGAAGGAAAGAAACGATCACATATGGAATGGAATTGGAAAAGTGAAGAAACTAAGGGAGGTGAGCAAGGATGAAACAAAGAAGAACAATGTGATTATAAAAGCCAGAGCATTGACATGTGTGTGTATATATTTGTTGTAGCTGCCTACGGGAAGCTGGTGTAAGTTTCATACACCTGGACACACGACGTTGTCTCGGACAACGGAGAAGTGCGACTCGAGGAACATCGGCGGTCAGCCGTACTTCGTATACCTGATCAAGTCACGTTGTCTACCCCAGACAGATAGGGCAGGCTTGCCCATCTGCCTGTCTACATCATCAACTGTTCGTCTTTCTGCCTGTCTACAACACCAACGATTCAACCAGGCTTACTTGTGCACGGACTGCCCGCGTTACCACAGGTAACGAGTTTTCTTTTGATTTAGCTCTGGACATGCGAATGCCGGCCGTTTGAGTTCCGCAGACAGTTGAACTGGACAGTGAGGTGTCAAATATTAGTGTAAAAGATTGGTGTGAAAGACTGGTGTAAAAGATTGTTGTAAAATATTGAGGTTTGTTTATATAAAGTATTGAGAGCGTGGAACGTATATTTTGTGTTGGTTTTTGCCTGTGTTAGTGAGAATCTGTGAATTTGTGGGTGTGGTAGTTAACAGAGAGACTTGCACGCACACTTTATTTTGATCTAGGAGTCAATTATATTTGCATTCACTTAGCTATTATAAACAGGCACCCATCCAAATATTAATTCGTTACATTGACACAATGTATGTATTAACACCATGCCTGTTTTTACACTTTGTACGTATTCACACCATGTATGTGTGTATTGACACCATGTATGTATGTATTGACACCATGTATGTATTGACATTTAAAGAAGCAATACTAGTAAACAATTTATAAAAAAGAAATTCTACACCATACATGTAGTTTAAAATCCAGACGCTCATGTCCTAGACGGGAGAGTGCTGGCTACACAAATACACTCAACAAGCACTAGGACCTTTCCCAAATATCCCCGGTCGCTCAGGATTATTGTGCTCAGTTGTTTGGGAGTCAGACCTTGCGCCCAAAGGCTGTAAGAGGGCGGCTTGAGTTAAAATTCTGTATCGGCGAGCGCCTAGAGCAGCTATTGAGGTAGAAAATTGCTATATATAGATAGATATATATGGCTACATATAGATAGACATATATAGATAGATATATATAGATAGATATTATATATAACAATGCTTAAAAAAATTAAAAAAAATATTGGTACCATAAATCCATTGTCTTCACTTAACTACACACAGCAATTCCACAATTATCATTATGCTTTGCAGCTCATCCAGTTATTTAAAGTCTGTCCACATATTAAGTGATTTTAGTTAAACAAATGACTTGCATGACAAAGAACACAAGACAAAGACTAACAACAAAGATAAAAGTTATGTTTAAAATGAGTACAAGGATACATTTCATTTAAAAAAAAAATTATAACTCTGCTAAAATAAAAAATAGCAAGGAAAGCAAAAGATAAAATTACAATAAATTATGAATAGCAAAATAATCCTTTAGTGATGATCATGGCATCAAGGCTTAGCGTGCGCACACAGGCGTACCAATACATGGACATTAAAGATCCTGATGCTCATGTCCTAGACAGGTAGTGTGCCAGACACACCAATACACCCAGCATGCACTGGTCCTGTTACCCCTGGCCTGTCTTGAGCGGTACTGCTCTTGCGATTTCCATGCTTTTGCAAAAGTGTGGCATATTTATTGCAGGTCACGAAGGCACAGCAATCTCCAACCTTCGTTTTGCGGATGACATTGATGGATTGTCTGGAGAGGAACAAGAACTTGAACAGCTGGTACAGAGGCTTGACACCACCTCCAGAGCCTATGGAATGGAAATAAGTGCAGAGAAGATAACCAAAATGATGACCAACAACAACAATGGCATCAACACGGACATCCAAGTCCAAGGCCAATCCCTCAACATAGTGCATAGCTTCAAATATTTAGGAGAAATTGTATCAGACAATGTGTCCAGACAGGAAGTCCTCTCCAGGATCGCACAAACAACTGCTGCCCTGACAAGGTTGAAGCCCATTTGGAAAGACAGGACCATCAGTCTATATTCCAAAGTAAGACTGCTGCGCTCCATTGTCATCTCCATCTTCCTATACGCTTGCGAAACATGGACCCTCACAGCAGATCTACAACGAAGAATACAAAGCATGGAGATGAGGTGCTACAGAAAACTTCTGAGCATTTCCTATACCCAGCACATCACCAACGACGAAGTCCGACAGACCATCACACAAGCCATAGGACAACACGATGACCTGCTCACAGTGGTGAAGAAACGGAAACTCCGATGGTAGAGCCACGTCACCAGATCATCAGGCCTTGCAAAGACCATCCTGCAAGGCACAGTGCAAGGAGGTAGAAGAAGAGGGATACCGAAAAAGGTGGGAGGACAATATTCGAGAATGGACTGGTTTGACACTGAGCGAAGCAAT
Source organism: Oncomelania hupensis (assembly GCA_036898135.1). Taxonomy (NCBI): domain Eukaryota; kingdom Metazoa; phylum Mollusca; class Gastropoda; order Littorinimorpha; family Pomatiopsidae; genus Oncomelania; species Oncomelania hupensis. The sequence goes on from CM072527.1 coordinate 2,428,335, forward strand.
CAGGGTTGCCGAGGACAGAAAAAGATCGAGTCCGCTGG
>CM072527.1:2433372-2550872 GCA_036898135.1 Oncomelania hupensis
CGTTGAGAGTGGATGATCGATAGCAAAACGGTATCGTATAGCCCTGTATGGATCATACGAGTAAGATATGCTATCTATCGTTTGATATCAAGATTCATGCACTTTCAGCGTTTAATGCCCCATGCGCTACATGATATACTGATCTCGAATCATTCTCCTTCAGATCACTGAGCAGTTATTTAAGTGTGCGCGTGTGGTGAGCAGGTTAATGTATTGTGTGTGTGTGTGTGTGTGGGTGCGTGTGGGTGGGTGTGTGTGTGTGCGTGTGTGTGTGTGTGTGTAAATGAACACGAGTATCTAGTGATGTCATGATGGGTGATGGTTGTGTTGGTCACTTGTAGGCGGCACTTTCAGTTCCTGTTAGGCACAATACTAGAGCTGACTGGCGTAATTATGTTCGGTCTGTGACAAGCGTACTACGTGTGCGTACCGTATCATTGTTGACTCAGTGCCTACACCAATCGACCAACCACACGTCTGTGTCCACACAACAATCAAGTCACGTGACACCTGCGCCGCTGGGATGCCAAACATTCCAGTTATTGTTTCCGGGCTGTCCAGGAACTTATAAGACTCCCAGGCCAACGGTCAGCCGGACTCCCCCCCCCCCTCCCTCTTTCCTACCAACCATCTACTTCACACCACTTTCTACCCCTCCTCCACTCAGGCATGCCCTTGCTGATACGTACAACAGGCCTATAATAATACAATCCTGTCAGTTATTTGATGTGTGCTTTCAGAGTGGTTGAGGTTGAATAACTAGCAAAGGTTATGCACAGCTTCAGCTATTGGAGAACGGTTGAGTCACAGCTGTGCCTACTAACGCTGTACACGATTTATGGCACAGGTACAAGCACGACAAGCCAGCGATACAAGTTCCCAGGCCACGCCTTTTTCTCTCAACTGTGCGGGCGCTGTTGATCAAATGGGCAGAGTAAATGACATAAGAGAGACAACTCTTGTAAATGGCAAACCGCAGCAAGTTGGCAAGAGTTACCTGTCAAGATCGGTTTGGGACATTTTATAGCTGAATGGTAGATATTTCACTTACGGTAATTATATAATAAATTCTTATTTTTACTGCACTCCTCTCTCTCTCTCTCTCTCTCCCTCTCTCTCTCTCTCCCTCTCTCTCTCTCTCTCTCTCTCTCTCTCTCTAATGCGCCAACACTCCTTCGGATGAGAGTATAAACCGAGGTCTAGTCTGTGTCGCATGCACTCCATCATAACGGACTTTAAAGATCCTGACGCTCATGTCCTAGACGGGTGAGTGCCGGTAACAAGAATTTACCCAGCATTTGGCTGCAGAGGCTTTGTCCCCTATACGCTCTGTGTCCGGGGACGTTAATTTAAATAATGCGAAAAAAAAAGGCTGCAGAGTCCTCAATATTATAAGCTGAGGGTGGCAGCCCCCAAAAGAAGAAGAAGAACACCGGAGCGTATGGGCCGACCTACTGGTCATAATTATTATTCAGTGAACCAGTTGATGTTAAAGGAAAAATAATATGGTCACACGTACGTTGGCCAATCCGGGATACGAACCAGGAACCTTTGGGTTAATAGTAAACCGCTCAACCAACTGCGCAAAGCACGAGTTGAGCGTTCCATTAAAAAATAGGAGAGATTACTCTTGTATGAATGAGGTTTAACATTTAAACCCACCATTGGCGATATGGCAAACGGGGATAACCATCCCAGAGAACAAGGGGTAGGGAACTAAATCAACACTGAACCACAAGAGCAATCATACTGTTAAAATGGACTGTGAAAAATTGTCACTTTTTATTTCGCCCACCACGGGATTCGACCCTGGGTCACCGGTGTGCCAGGCAAACGCTTGAGCTACAGCGGTGGGGCTGCACTCTTGTAAGGGAAGTAACCACGAATAGTACTTCCGGTCCATGTGCTTCACGTAAACAGACTGCAAAGATTCAGATTGCAGACATTTTGTAAGGTATTTTGTGATCGTATTTTTCAAAATGAGACATTCTTCACTTTATGAATCGATCAAAATTTTTGTGTTTATGATTTTATAATGTATTAGTAATTTTCTTATTGTTAAAAGCTGTGGTTGCGTTTCTTGACGGCCTTCTATTTTTCAAAATCTGCGTTGAAACGCCGAATTTTTTCGTTCTCTGTAAGATCATGATGTTTGAAGTGTTGTTTATTATGTGTTTATTTCTCTGTATTTCAGGCTTGCTGTAGATCACAAAAACTTGCATCATGGGTGTGTTTGGAAATATGAAAAATAATAAAAAGACGGTAAGGCAAAATCTGTTATTATTAATTTCCTATTTTATATTTATAAATATAATATAAATTTACAAAACAAAAATCAGGTGCCTGCAATTTGTGTAAAAGTAGTTTTTTTCTTGACTGGAGAGATTTTATTTATTTATTTTTTTTAGTTGTGGACTATTTTCTCGTCCTCCATAGTATAATGAAGAAGAAGAAGATAATCCTGTCACAGTTTGACTCTAAGCTGTCCCACCATTTGAAATGAAAAGCTATAACTGCACTTTAAGAGCAAGAGCACATTGCCTTCTTTTTTGGTAAAACATTTGCATTTGTTATTATAACCTCTTACATTATTCGTCTGTATGTTGTACTCGTACATTTATGTTAGCTATGAGTGCTCGCGGAATGTTTGTCACGCATTTATTTTTATTTCAGTTTTATGTTTATTTTAGTTGAGCATTTATTTGTAATGCAGTGGCTCCTCAGAACCCATCATTGCAATGAAATTGTTCCTATATATTCTTATTTCACCATGGTCAGCATTATTCAGTGGATATTTGTGTGTCATGGTGGCAGAGATAACCCTTGCACTATGGTCAAATTCCGCAAGACTTGTGTATGTACTTGTTGGGCAACGAGTGTTCGAAACCTGACTTCGGCAAACGGTTTTGTGAATGGCTGGATATTAGTGGCCTTTGCCTTGAAAAGCTCTGAGCTTATAAGTGCACTCTGTAACTGTAAGAACAATCCCCACCCCCATTAAAAAACAACAACATATCTCTCTCTCTATCTTTTTCTCTTGTGTTTGTGTTGTAGTCCAAACAGAGGAAGACGATGAAGTGGAAGAGAAGACAGAGGCAGGTTGCCAAAGAGAAACTGCCGGCCGCAGAACTGGACTTAGACCAGGTGCAACTCTTCAGCAAGGAAATGTTGAAAAAGAAAATGTGAGTGGTTCACTTTGCCGTAAATTTCAGTCTGTTGAGCGAACCTATATAAGCCACACCCACTCACTTTTTAGAAGATGTGTTCGCAGATAAGCTGCGCTGATTTATAAGCCGCGCTACTGTGCAGTGGTTCAATTGCCTTTTCAATGGCCAAGTCGATCGCCTTCAAGCTGCATCGTAGGCATTTCGTCTTGTTTTTGGCAGATGAGGGAATGTAAATGACCTGAATGCTTCAGTGTATTACAGAAAGAACCCGTAACTAGGGATAACGCGTATTCCCTGGACATTTTAGTGAAAACGTGTAATCCCTGTTTCAATCGGAGATTACGCGTATTCACTAAAATATTCAGTGATTACGCGTAAATAATCCCTGGAAAAAGGTCCCAGTGATTATGTGTATTCCCCGATGCTCATATAAAGTGTCATTGTGATTGTTTTTCCATAGATATTGGACATTTTAGTAAATATTGTACATTCTCATTCACACAATAAGTCATTCATGATGCACACAATGCAAACAAAGAAGGCATGTTACAAAATACAGATTTTAATATTCAAAGTTAAAGAAAACATATCATCTCTCACATAAAATTATAAAACTTAAAATGTCTTTTAAAAATCTTCATTAAAACGTATTCTTTGGTAGCTTGAAAGTTGAGACAATAATATTCAGATTGTTACTTTTAACAAGAATGAAGGCTTGGCATTTAATTACAATGCCTTAACTATCACGTTTTGGAGCCAGTATATTTGTTAGTTACACAAGCAGTTAAATTCAACAGACTAGGCTATATCTTTTACATACATCTTTCTGGCGGTTGAACAAAGAAGACTCTGATACTTAAACCATTGACATTTTACTTGTTGCAACAATTGAGGCTACTATTGCAGCGTGAGTTGCACTGAAGCTTGGCCTGAATGCATTTACAACGCTTAGTCTGACACCTTTTGGGGCCAGAACAGTTGCATCTTGTGAAGCCTTGCCCACCTGAAGCTGACAGAGAAATTACTGCTGAGCGCAGTGAAACTGTTCTGTCAGTATTCATGTCTTCAGAGTTTAGAAGGCGCTGAGGACACAAATCAAATTGATTCCTAGAGTACAAACCACTGAGAACACCAGCTTTTACAGCTATTCTGTATTGATCAGTGTCTTCTCGTCTTTCCACAATAACACCTAGAATGTTCCTTGCATCGCCTCTCCCTCGATCAACCAACGGAACTGGCACAGCAACATTGTCTCCTGGTATGCCAGCTTGCAGAACTACCCGGCTTCTCTTCACCATCCTTTCTGCTTGAGAAGTTTGGGCATTAGCTGCCTCGCGACGGCCTTTTTTGATCTCTTTGATTTTTTTCTGCAACTACCCTGTGGTTTTCGGAAGACGGACTGTCAACATGGGAGGTAGATGCTGTTGGTGTGGGCGAGGAAGGTACTGCTGAAATATCGAGTGTTTCTGCTGTCGTTGACGCTGTTGATGTGGGCAAGGATTGTTCTGTATGAAACTCTATGATTTCAGCAGTCGTTGCTATTGTTTCGTCGCTTGCAGCTTGGCTTTGGTTGGTAACACCATCAGTTTTTGGGATAACGTTGTCATTGCCATGATCTGATGTTGGTGTTGTTGGTGCGAAGGCAAGAAGATCCTCCTCTGTCTCCATATGAGCAATCACTTCCTCTGGTAAAGACAAAGTAGTCAGTCCAATACGAGCCTCACAGCCAAACATTGCGGAATACGGAGAGCACTTTATCCCGGCATGGAGCGCACTGTTTTTCTGGAATTGAACAAACTTGATACCTGTAGGCCAATCTTGGGATTCATTGTCAGCCATCCATGCCACCAGCATATCTTTGATATTCCCGTTTGCTCGTTCCACCGAGCCCTGACTTTGGGGATGGCGAGGCTTACCATGCACCAACGTTAGGCTTGGCCAAACTTCCTTCAGCTCTGTGATGACTTGTGAGGTGAACTCAGACCCATTGTCGCTCTGGAGAATAACGGGGGCTCCGATGAGAAGGAATATGTCAAGAAGGTGATAAGCCATTTCGTCTGCTCTTTTGGACGTCAGGGCATGCAGGATACAGAACTTAGTCATATGATCTTGGTAGACCATGATCCATTTCTTCTGCGATACACTGCCACTGGGCATACTCTGCCGATCGATGAGATCAACCTGCCCCTTCGATGCAAATTCTTTTGTCAAAATTGGGCGTACAACGACGCCCTTTATCATAGGTCTTTTGCGCTTCTTCTGGCACTCTCGACAAAGAGCCTTGAAAATTTCAACAGCTTTGGTTGGAACATTTGCATATTTTTTTTGTAACTCCTTGATCATTCTGTCTCTGCCCCCATGACCTGTTGACAAGTGGGCGGTCTTGATGTCGAACGTCTCCTCAATGCTCACATAGAAGAGCGGCGACTCTTCTGGTGTGCTACGTTTCTTGACGAGTTTTTCCGTTGGTCCACACTGCATTACTTCATACCTGAAAACACAATTATCGTCTCGTGAGTTTCACAATTCACACAGGTAAACGATATGAAAAACAAACTGCTGTCAGTTCCTCCTCCTCCTGGTCATCATCATCATCATCATCACCATCACCATCATCATCATCATCATCACCATCATCATCATCACCATCATCATCATCATCACCATCATCATCATCACCATCATCATCATCAACATCAATAGCAGCAGCAGCATTCCTATCCCTATATCATCATCATCATCATCATCATCATCATCATCACCATCATCATCATCAATAGCAGCAGCAGCAGCATTCCTATCCTCCTTTTTATCATCATCACCATCATCATCATCAAAAAGGAACACACACACGCACGCCCACCCCCCCATACCCCCCCCCCCTTACACACACACACACAGAGCGACGTTAGTACAAAGAACCGTTGCCTCAAATATCACTATCTGTCCAAATGATAAAATAAAATATAGAGTGAAAGGAAAACTTACTTCTCCAAAAGATAATATCCGAGCCGGCCTTTGGCTTTGGGGTTGTAAGCTGCTGCCTTCACGCCATCGATGGTCTTCTGATAATCACACTTTGGAATCAACCCTTTCTTGTTTTCTTTAAAATGATCCATGAGACTTTGTGTAAATCTTTCCTCGATCGACATCTTGACTCTGCTTAAAGTAGAGGAAAATTAGGGAACTAAGTAGAGCTTTAGCCTAAACGGTAAACACTTTTGCAAAACTGAATCTATTCAATGTGTACATTTCCTCATGTCTGTCAGTTTGCAAAACAGGATTAGAACTTGTTCATAGCACATACAAAATGAACCCTATTTAGGAAATTAATTTGATGTAGCCTATGTTCTAGAAACTGAGTTGGCTCTCACTGTAGCAATTCATAATGCTTAGAGAAGAGAAAGAATGAAAAAACAAGTAGAACTTTGGCTTAAACACTTTTGAAAACTGAACCTATTCAATTACATTTACTCATGTCTTTGTCATGTTGCACAACAGGATTAGAACTTGTTCATAACACATACAAAATGAACCCTATTTAGGAAATTAATTTTTAATAATGTTGTGGAAATTGAGTTGGCTCTCACTATGCCAATGTATAATGATTATGTTCAGAGATGGAGATTACGTGAATTTATTAAATTTTAAAATTTTTAACAGTATAAACGTGTAAAAGTATGGGCTTTTTTTCAGAGATTACGCGTAATCCCTGGAAATTTTAGGGAATACTTGTAATCCCTGATTGAAACAGAGATTAAACGTATTCACTAAAATGTTCGGGTTCTTTCTGTAACATATATATATGTTGATTTAAAGATGTGAACAGCTAACCCTGTAACAATGTAAACAATTAACTCTTTAACGTGGAGCTCATTGGAAAATTCATAAACAATAGGCACGAAATGGTGAGTTTACAGAGAAAGTAAGGATAGACGAGGGTGTGATGCTCTTTGAATCAGAAAAAATCCACAAACAAGCTGCACTGTTGTTTAAGCTGCAGGGCTTAAGGCTGTGGAAAAAGGTATCGGCTTGTAGTCTGAAATTTAAGGTGTATATTCATGAGGATGGTGCCCATCTCCACTACCCTCGCTGCCTTACCATGCGCCGGTTCTAAACAGAACCAGGTACGCGTTCCCAGCTGGGTGGACTGTGGTCTGTTGTGCTTGTTTCGTTCCTTGTGTGGTTTCGTATTTGCCTTGCAAGCGTGGTCAGCCAGCCAAGTACTAAATCCACTTGACGTTGCTTAATGGAACATTTCTAATGACTGCAAAAACTGCTATGCCACTGTGCCTCCGAAAATTATTTAGTATGGTATAACATTTTGTCGGGAGAGGCTTTTAAATGACGTTGGGAAGAAAAGGCTAAATTCATTTTTCCTGAAAGGGTATTACCCGTGGAACGAAAATATAATAATAATAATAATAATAATAATAATAATAATAATAATGGTTTCCAGGAAGAACATGAAGAGCAATGTGACTATTTCCAATAAAAAACGTAACAAGCTGCTGAAGAGGCTGAGACACCGACAGAACGACAAAGAGAGGGAGACCATTGCTATCGAAGGTAATGCAGCTTTGTATTAGTAAGAAATTTAGGGTATTTAGTTTAGGCCTCCTGGCCTATTACATGCCTCTTTTTTCAAAACTTCTGTGCGCGGGTCACTTAGCAAATGCAATTTTGATTAAACTTGACCTCTAACCGTCATATTCTTTAAACTTATCTATACATTTTGGATTGTTATCCAGAAGGTTCTGAAATGGTTTTGATACTTTCAGGAAATTTTGTGGTAACTGGGAGAGCGTTCCAGTTTCCCACTATTCTATTTGCATTTCTTTTTCCTTCTCAGCTTTTTGTTTATGCTAAGCTGTTGGATGTAAAGCATGGCTATTGGAACAATTGTTTATTCGATGTGCAAAGTGGGGAGTGATCACCAGCTCCCACCCACCCTTCCTCCCAAAAAACCAAATAAACTTACACACACTAAAGAAAGCAAATGAACAACATGGTAAGTGTGTGCTTCAGGTGGCTTGAGTTAGATCTTGTACCTGCCAGCGCCTTGAGCAGTTCTCAAGCTGGAAAAGCGCTCTATAAAAACACTTACAACTAAATAAATAAAGCCATTCAAATGTATTTTCAGAAGCTTACACACACTTGGCTAGCGGAAACCTAGCATTTTGAAGTGTTCATGTCCGTGGGCATTTTCTGTGTCAGTTTCATACTAATAAAGCAAATTGAAAACAAGGAACAATTGGTCACTGTTGAACAATCTGTAAGCTAACATAATTGTCAACATTTGTTTAGCTAGTTTTGAGATACCGAGCAAACTGTGTTTAGAAACTAGTAGCAGCGACCTTGACCTGTGAGATTAGATTAAAATACTACGTTTTCAGTGCCATGTTATCTTCTTTCCTCTCTGACCATGGTTACGAATGTTCTCTCATTTATTTATAGTCTGCGTTGTTTTACTAAGCAGTCTCTAATGATGTATTTTGTATCGTTGATTGATCCATTTTGCAGAGGAAATGGAAGAGGTGGCCCCTGCGGCTTCGACGAGTCAACAGAAAAAGAACAAGAAGACAAAATCTACCAAAGAAACCACCATGGAGGTGGATAGTGAATGAATCAATGCAATGCCGGCAATGAATGAATGCAATGACAGTGAATGGCAATGCATCAGTACTTGAAAGCTTTGGGTAGAGCATGTTGTTGATTAAGCATTGGTTGGTTGTGTGGTTTTTTTTTTTTTTTTTTTTTTTTTTTGGGGGGGGGGGAGTGTGCATAAAGGTGTTTGCACATGAGAACCCTTTTTTTATACCCAACCATAAGACAGAAGAAGGGACTAATTTTTTTAATTTTTTTTTAAAGGATATTGATAATAATAATAATAATCATAATAGTAATTGGTAATAATTATTTATAATTGTTATCGTTCCTGTTTTATATGACCTCAGTAATTAAGCTTTGCATCGTCTTGAAGTATGTCTGTGTTTTGTTTGATCACGCTGTGTAGTGCAAGTCTAGCCACTGGCCGGACCATCGTGTGTTTGGAAAGGCGGTAAATTATGAATGACTGTATTGGCGTGTGTTGATATGTGAAACCAGAGACTGTTGTTGTGATCGGGAAATAAATGACTGTGAACAGGATTGTGGTTGAATTTCAATTTTATTGAGAGTGAATCTTGGAAGTCTCTTTCTTCATCTGTCTGCTCAGTTTTTTTAATAATAATAATAATAATAATAATTAACATTTGTACAGCGCTCTTCCTCACTAGAGCTCATAGCACTTTACAAAAAGAATGAATAAATAAAATAAAAATAAATATATTAATATATACACATTAATATAAATAAATAAAGCAAAAGCAAAACATGAAAAAATAAATCGGAAACACACACACATGAGGACTATGACTGTGTTTTCTGTATTTGACAAAGGATCAAGATTTAAAGATAGACGCTGTTGGAAATGTGTGTTTTCAGTCCAGAGCAAAAAGGAAAAGATGATTCTTTTTTCTCTTTACTTCTCTCCCACCATTTGTCTGTCCTGTCTGTCTCACATACATAAATTATGTAGGAACTCAGATTTGTGTGGTGAGGGAGGTGAGTGGGTGGTGATGGTATTCACCATTCTAAATCAATTCCATAGCGTTTATTTCATATATTGTAGGCCTGTGTTAAAGAGTTTACAAGCTCCTGTTACTTAAATGTCAGACATCACTGTGTTTTGCCATGTTTTTCTTCTTTGAGGTTGTGATAAGATAAGATAAGATAACAATTTTATTTAACAAGGGTAAAAGATTAAGCACTGGGTGTGCTTTTTTACATCCTGCCCTTGGGGCTTGTAACAATAGCAATTAGTATAACAAAATAACTTCATAACAATAATATCAAAATATAACAATATAATCAAAATATGCGCACTTGCGCATCCACTCCTCTCTTCTGTTCCACACACACACAAACATACACACAACTTATGTAAAACAATGTAATGAAAGTAAGAACTCTTGCAAATTAGCTAATTAACTAATTTCAACGTGCTGTAAAAGATGGTGTCTAAAGGATGTGTATTGAGTGACTGCACTGCGGAGAACTTCTGGAAAGTTATTCCATAAAGTGGAGCCTGAATATGACAGACTGGTTTTAAAAAGATCAATTCTTGGAAATGGGATCTTTAGTTTGGTAGAAAATCTGGCAGTTTTCCTAGAAAAAAGAGAAGAAAGATAGGAGGGTGTTTGACCAGAAAGGATCTTGTGAGGGTGGAAAAGGAGACATGCAGAAAATACACCAAAGAGCAAGATTGATCATTGAGGGGTTCGTCATGCTCCCCATGTACTGGTGACATTAGAGAAAGAAGGAGCTTTTTTTTTTTTTATTAAATATATAACAAAAGAATAGAGATGGGGATAAGAACGAAGAAATAAATTATTATAAAGATAATAACAGTCATGAAGATGTTAATGATAATAATAATGAAGATAATAATATTTATGTATTTTATTTCATCATTCTTATATAGCGCTTTTCCCGCTCAAGGTTCTGGTCGATACAGGATCTAACTCCAGGCGCCCACTTGCAGTCTTTGGGCGCATAGTCTGACGCCCAAACAACTGAGCACAACGAACCTAGTGCGTGCTGGGTGTATTTGTGTAGCTTGCATACACCAGTTAGAACATGAGCGTCAGGATCTTTAAAGTCCATGCCATGGAATAATAATGAAGATAATAATACTATGCGAATAATAATAATATAATAATGCGGTGAATGTAAAAAAAAAAACAAGTTAATAGTACAAAATGGCATGGCTCGGATTCTGATTTGTAAAGAAAAAAAATCGGTTACCTTGTGGGATAATTATATTTCTGTCTTCTTCTGCTTTCCATCTGGACAGCAGCCTTCACAGCATCTGCATCTGGAAGATTCTGCAGCCAACTGCAGAAGTCTAACATTTAACATTGAATGGGAAATTTGTGAAGATGATTACCGTCAAGAAACGGGCACGGTATTGAAATGAATGAGATTTCAGGATAACGCCAGTCTTCTTCTTCTTCCTTTCGTTCTTTCTTTCGTATTCTTCTTCTTTATAAGTAGGGCCTCCTCCGCCTTCAGTGTCTTGAAGATTGTGCAGGCAACAGTCGAAGTCTGACTCAACAGTGGTTATCAATACGTCAAGACTATAGACTATCGTATAGACGGAAACAAAACTAAAATACTACTCACTGAAACCCAGGCAATATATAAAAAGGAAACTCAACAGTACTCACTGAAATAAAACCATGCAGACCAAGTTTAAACAACAAAAAGGCATTGAGTTTCCTCCTCCAAATTTATGACCAAATATTGCTGACGACAACTCTATGAAGCGCCATTTGTAAATTAAATGGTTATTGTCATTATATCTATGGAACATACATTTTACCTGTATAAAAGATATGGTATAATTATAAAATGAATTATATACCTATAAAATACATTCTATAGCAATACAACAATTTTTATAGCTATAAAGCAACATTTTTATAGCTACAGACTACATTTTATGATATACAAGAGATCATACACAGATCGTCACGCCGTTTGTAAATATTAAACACAAAAAAAACTATTTTATTTATAAACAAAACATTTTATACGTAACCAATTCATTTTATCTATAAAAAAAACATTTTATAAGTAACCAATTCATTTTACCTATAAACAAGTCATTATATCTATAAACAAGTCATTTTATAGCAAAAACGATCTATAAAACTTCCTTTTATCTGTAAACACTTCATTTTATAGCAACAACGAGCACTTATATCTATAGAATACATTTTATAACACGTACAATGAATTGTACCTGTAGAATGCATTCGCGCCAATTATTTTCCAGTCGGCGCCTTACAATAATTTTATACTAACTTTCTCATTGTATAACTGCTTCTCTCCCTTCGATTATTTTTATTTTGTAACGTTCTAAGCGACCCAAAGTTGCTAGACTATGCGGTGCGCAAAGATGGCTGAGTTTTGTTTTGTTTTAAATTAAAATTTACGTCCCTGGACTCATTAAGCGTATAGGGGACGATTGGTTAATAGGTACATTCAACCAATTCAACGAAAAAAAGAACCCTTCCCCCCCCCCCCCCTTCCCCCTTTGCACGTATGCGCTGGGCTCTCGCCTTTTCATGTGGAAGTGACGTTGCATAAGCTAAATTTAGATAGCTACGGCGCGTGTAGGGAATTCCCGCTAGGCCTATATCGACTTCCCGCGCTTACGGCTAATACGGCATACTTGATGTTAACAATCTCCAAGGTAACAGTTACGATGGAAGCTGGTTTGCCTTCGTGCTTATCGATAGTTTTTCAAGACGACCAAAAAATAATTGGAACAGTCGAGACTGACAATGATGTCGCTGATGTTTTATCAGCATTTCACTAGTATGGTCCTCGCCAATTTATATAGTACACTAGTATGGTCCTTGCCATTTTTTGTGGTAAACTTTATGGTCTTTACCATGTTGAGTCGCTTAGAAGTTTACAAGTAGTCTACACGAGGATGGAGTTGCTTCCCTGGAATCAGCAATGCGAAAGTCAGTATGAAATTAATGTCATGCGCCGAATGTAAAATAATGCTCCGAATGCATTCTACAGGTAAAATGCATTGTATATACAGGGTGTTCCAAAAGTCTTGGGCACATTTGAAGTCCCCATATCTCAATTACTATATGAATGGTAGTAAGATAAAAGTTGTGCCATTTTTAAGCTAATTACATTAAGTGTTTTGTAAAGCTGTTGATTTTTTAAAATTTATTTTCAGACCCATTAATGGCGTTCACTCAACCAGAAAATGCTGGGACGCGTTTGGCAAGAATTTGACTATCGGCTTGATGTGTGTCGTGTGACCAATGGTGCTCACATTGAACATCTTGTAAAAATTGAGATTACAAGCTTTCTGAATTTACCAGATGCGTTTTTATATCCTTAATAGTTTCGGAAATATTCAATGTCAAAATGTGCCCAAGACTTTTGGAACACCCTGTATTATAACATTTATTTTATAGATATAAAAGCTCGTTGTTGTTATAAAATGAATTGTTTACCTATAAAATGAATTGTTTATGTATAAAATGTAGTGTTTAGAGATAAAATGAAGTGTTTAGAGATAAAATAGTTTTTCGGAATAATATTTACAAACGGCGTGATGATCGCGTATGATTTCTCTTGTATATTGTAAAATGTAGTCTGTAGTTATAAAAATGTTGTTTTGAGCTATAAAAAGTGTTGTATTGCTATTGAATGTATTTTATAGACATAGAATTCATTTTATAAGTATACAATATCTTTTATACAGGTAAAATGTATGTTCTATAGATATAATGACAATAATGATTTAATTTACAAATGGCGCCTCATACAACTCATCCTGTCCTTCAACCTCACTCAACCCAATGAAATCCATTCACTGGCTTCCCTGTTGTTTACCTTCAAGAAGTAGTAGTCATTGTATTTCCATCTGCCCAAGTCAAAACTATTTAGGGCAGCAAAAGCTTTTTAAAATGAGCGTAAGACATTAAAAGAGTGTAAGACTATAATTTAAAAAAAAAAAAAAGCAAAGGAAATGTACAGTGTACAAACATCTCTCTCTCTCTCTCTCTCTCTCTCTCTCTCTCTCTCTCTCTCTCTCTCTCTCTCTCTCTCTCTCTCTCTCTCTCTCTCAGACAGTAAATACAGATTCTGTAAGAATTTTCCATTTCAGGTGACTTTACGACGTCATATTATAGTGATATACATATTATACACATGTTCAGATAAAATACACCTACTACAAAATACAATGAATAAATATAGTGAGATTTTAACAATACAGACTAACATAACTGTATAAAGAGAGACGCGTTCTAGAGAGAGAAAGAAAGAGAGACACTCGCATCCAGGTACGAGCGCCTGTGGTTTAAAACAGAGTATTTCGTCCTCGGCGGGGTTCCAACTCGCGCACTACTGATCGGCCTTGGTGCTTTCCCTCGACGCTACAGGGTAAAGGTAAAGGTAGTCCCATAGCCTTGTGGCCGTAGGGGAGCGTGATGTTGGAGATCACACTTATCTTGGGCCAGCATAATGAGGGTGATGCCCATCTCTCTCCCTCGCTGCTTTACCTTCCCCACCCTTAAGAGAGTAGGTACTCAGTCACAGTTGAGTCAACTGGGGGCGTTGTCGCTTCTCGTTTTGCGGTCACCCAATCCAAGTGCTAACCGCACTGGACGGTGCTTAACTTGCGACACAGTAGCGAGTGTTCCAACCACTGCGCTATCCGACACCCCATGACGCTACAGGACGCCTCTCTTATAGAAAAGCCTAACCGTCATTAGGTATGCGGCATTATTATGATTTCAATACACAGGCTAACAGAATAAATTACTGACTGACCAGCAGGGTGATATGGAAGACGTCCGATATGTATGCTGATCGGCAATCAAGGGGACAGGACGTTAATTAATCGTGATCAGCGCTGATTTCAAATCACAATGAGAATGGATCACAAAACTACGAAAGGAATAAACTACAAAAGGAATGATAAACGGTGGTCACTGCACTGGCTGCCTGTGACAGAGAGAATCGGTGGCAAAATACTGTACAGCACTGGCACGTTATGTTGTTTGTGCAGTCATCCTCTGAAGCTGCATCTTCCTCCTCCTCTTCATCATCATGGACATCGTACAGTCACTTAAAAAGGAAAAGGGTTTCTTACAGAATTTGTATTGAGTAAACTTAATAGGCTTTACATGTATTTATAAGATCTTTGTAGTCATCAAGAATTAACTTCTATCATTTTTGCAATCTTTTAATAATAATAATAATAATAATAATAATAATAATAATAATAATAATAATAATAATAATAATAATAATAATAACAACAACAACAACAACAACAACAACAACAATAATAATAATAATAATAATAATAATAATAATAATAATAATAATAAAGGATGTTATCACGCGCTTTTTTCAGTCGAACTTAAAGCGCGGTGACCTGAAGAGGTAGCTATTATAGAAGTCGTAATGGAACATTTTTGTTGTTGTTGAAATTTTACATTGACTGCATTTAATACTAACTCCGCCAAGGACGGCCCAAGACCCGGCTGAAGAAAAGGAGTGTTGGACGTGGGGTTAGCACTCTCACCCCGCAAAAAATAATGCGCTACACAAAGGTCAGCAACAGAAGAAAGAGTAAACTTTATCCTGGGAGAGGAAAGTGCTTCGTCAACAAGATCTATGACGCTGTGTGGTGAAAACCGAAAGACGCCACATAGCCGACTGCCCTTCTGTCAACCAGGAGAACCACCATCGGCACATGGAATGTCAGGAAGAAACACAGAGGTTTTTCGACCTTGAGGCCGGCACCACCAAGATGGGCTACACCTGGAATCAGCTAGAAAGAATGGCCCAGAAGACTATGGAAAGATGTTGTTGGCGACCCATAGGCCGGTGACGGGCATTATATAAGTAGGCCTAAGTAAGCATCCAATATTATTATTGAAGGTAGGGAAGAAACCGGATCGAGTACCCTGAGAAAACCCTCGGTGTCCTGAAAAGTCTCTTACCTAAGTCACATACGTCCCACGTGGGGTTCGAACCCGCCACCCTCGGCATAGGAAACCAGCACACTATCCACTGAGCCAGGGTAGGAAGAATTATTGTTATTTTAGTACCAATTAGGTTTTTGAGCTATAAATACGTCAACGAAGCATTTGTCCCCGTTTAAATAAAAGGCTCAATATTGGCAGTCACTTGATCGTTCATAAGGTGTAAATTAACCTTAATCAACCCTTAAAAGGTTAGACCAGTGGAATGAAAATGATGCGAAGCAGGGTGGAATGGCTCCAGTGGCGACGACGCTTTATTGTGTTATCTGACTTTTTTTTTTTTTTTTTAAAGTGCGGGGTTGATTGTTTCTGTATGCTGTACGGTGCTATAAATGTGCATGAAGATGGCTGAAGTGCTGAAGAATGTGATGGTGTGCACTTTTTTGTCGTGTTGATGGTGTGCACTTTTTTATCGTGTTGATGGTGGTTGCTGTTGTATACGGTCAATTTTCCAGTGTTCACATGCAGGTGCGATCCCCCATCATCGAGTACAACAAGGCGACCCTGTTGACGCTGCGGTCGTCGCCACTGGTTGTGAAGCCAGTGATTGACTCTTTGCCACCTGAGATGTAAAGGAATAAAAGGGGAAGGAGGGAAGGTGTAAAGGACAGAAACAAACGTGGACCGTTCAAGCCCTACTTGCCCTCGGTGGTGATGGGCAGTGTGCAATCTCTATGCATTGGTTCAACACAGTCACGAGTTTCGAACCAGCAGCTTCGTGGTCTACAGTCAAACATGGCTAAATGACTGTTGGTCAGGTAGTCCAATATTTTGTGGATCATGGACTACCTGACCAACAGACCCCAGTAGGCCTATGTCAAGCTTGGAGCCAACTTGTTCTCCGGTACTTTTTGCACGAATACGGGCGCTCCACAGGGCACAGTTCTCTCCCCTTTTGTTTGTTTTCTCTGTATACTGCCGATTTTAGAACTCTCATCGATACTTGCCTCGTGGCAAAATTCGCAGACGACTCTGGGCTGACTGGACTCTTGACTGACGATGACGACACGGTCTACAGACGGCAGGTGGACAGATTTTGTCAGCTGGGGGGAGGACAATTATTTGCAGCTTAATTTGAGGAAGACAAAAAAGATGATTATTGATTTTATGAGGAAGAAGTACGAGTATGGGGACCTTGTTATTAAGGGGTAGGTGGTAGAGAAAGTAGAAAAGTATAAATACTTGGGGGTTGTTATTGAGTTGTGATGGAAACCAAATATTGATTGTATTGTTAAGAAGCTTCATACTTCTTTATTTTCTGCGCAAACTGAGATAATTTAAAGTAAGCCGGGAGATTTTGCAAATGTTTTATAACTCAACTCTGAGCTGTGTTCTGTTATTTAGATTTGTGTGTTGGGGCGACAGCATCGGCCAGCAGGACAAGGATAGGTTAGAGAAGGTCATCAGGAAAACAGGCGGTGTGGTGGGGAGGAAACAGGACATAATTATTTGTTTCAATACACGAACGATCACTGATGGCACACTGAGGAGGATTTTGGCTGACGACAAGTATCCACTCCGACCTGAACTTAACATTAACAGCAGACGAACTGACACAAGCGCTAGACGTAGGCCCCAGTGCACTAGAACGACACGATACAGAAACTCATTCATACCATCTGCAATACGAGTCTTCTAAGTTAAGACTGCTGCGCTCCCTTGTCATCTCCATCTTGCTGCGCTCCCTTGTCATCTCCATCTTCCTATACGCTTGCGAAACTTGGACCCTCACAGCAGATCTACAACGAAGAATACAAAGCATGGAGATGAGGTGCTACCGAAGACTTCTCATTTCCTATACCCAGCACATCACCAACGACGAAGTCCGACAGACCATCACACAAGCCATTGGACAACACGACCTGCTCGATCACAGTGGTGAAGAAACGGACACTTCGATGGTATGGTCACGTCACCAGATCATCAGGGTACGGGTGCGTTTCACATCTAAGCTAGAGATGACCACAACGACAGAACTAACATTATATCGTGAACTTCTTATCTAGTTTTAAATAGGGATCCCACACAGAGAATTATTTGTAAATTTTTTTTTCAAACCACAAATTTGCGTTATCAGAAGGGATGTGCAGAAATGGTAACAATCATGAAAAAACACGAAGTGCAGTATGCTAATATTCCCTCTCCTAAATGCACAAGGTGTTTGTTTTTTTTAAAAATGGAAGTAATTTTTATTTTATTTTATTTATAATTTAATTTTAGTTGTCTTTTGTTCTGGTTTGTTTATTTTAATTTTAAAATTTTATTTTTTCTTTTTTAAAAATTTAATTTAATTTTTATATTTTATTGTACTTTTTTATATTATATTTTTAAATATATGTTTAAATTTTAAATTTAATTTAATGTATTTATTTTAATTTTTATGTAATATTTTTCTTGTTGTGTTTAAGGTTCCTGGGAGCGATGACAAATGTCCCAATAACGACAAATACAACGACAGCAATGATGAGACCACTGCCTCCATCATAACCACCACCATCACTACTACCACCACCAATCAGCGCTACTCAGCCCAGCTCATCATCACCAATGATAATGGAACAGGTATGTGTATGTAGATTGATAGAACAGATTAGGAATAAGAAAGAACAAAGGAAAAAGACGTGTTATAGGAATGGGTGGAAGTACAGATCTGTAATATATAATTCAGTCTCCAATTTTCGGAGCATTATATTGTCAGTAACATGCTTTTTCTCACAAGCGTTTGACTGCATGAATGCCCAATAAGCTTAAACATTACGTAGCAAGTAGAAGCACCAACCGTAAATAGCAAACTTCCCCATACACGACCAGTGGCAAACAGTTGTGGCTGATGGAACGAGCACACAAGTCTGGCTATTAATGAAAAGATCATTTAAAAAAACCAAAAACAATGTTATAATCATTTTTGTTAAATACATGTAGTTGTAATCTGAAGAAAAAAAATTCTTTGATCTTTGTGTGTTTTCTATCTCTTCTCCACAAAATCTATACACGAGGAAGATTAACAATAAGAGAGATGTGGGGTTTGCGGGAGGAGGAGAGGCAGGCGGGGAGGGGAGTAAATGGGAAGGGGGGGAGGGAGGGAAGGGAAGAGGAAAAACAACAGTGAGACAGAACGAGAGAAACGGACACTCAGACAGTGGTAGGTACTAGATCACTCTAACAGAAAGAATTTGCATACATGAATATTATTATTTAATTTTAATTCAATTCATTCTTCAAATAATAACCTTCTGCAATCATTGATTGCTCACTAGCTCAAAAGTAATAAGGTAAATCAGTGATTCAATCAAACTCACAACATTAAAATAACACCATGTCATTTTTAATCAAAGGACGGAAAATAATTTTGTCCGAATCAAATGAAAGTAAATACTCTTGTCTGAATTTTATGACGGGAATAATTTTGAATTAAATGACAGGAAATACGATTTCGTCTGAATTAAATGATGTTGAATGAAATGACACAAAATAATTTTGAATTAAATAACAGGAAATACTTTTTCTGAACTAAATGACACGAAATAATTTTAAATAAAATTACAGGAAATATTTTTAGAACAAATTACAAGAAATAATCTGAAATTAAATGACAGAAAATAAATCTGAATTAATGACAGAAATTAATTTTGTCCGAGTTTAATTAACATAAAAATACACTAAACAAGCACACACATTTAAATTACGGCAATTTATAATACACAAATTCTGGATATGAAAATAAAAATAGTTATGAAAAGCATATAAACAACAAAAATCACAGATAAATTAACAAATAGTACTAAATTAATATTATTTGCATCTCACGAAACTCAAGGAACTAAATCTGATCGGATCAATTGACTTAAGTCAATATCATGATGATGATGATGATGATTATGATGATGATAATTATGATGATGATAATGATAATAATCATCAACATCATCATCATCATACTAATCATAATTATTATTATTACTACTACTATTATTACTAATACTACTATTGGACTACAACTACTAATTAAATACTACTACTACTACTAATAATAATTATTATAATTATTATAATTATTATTATTACTAATACTACTACTGGACTACTACTAATAATAATTTAATAATAATAGTAATAACAAATAAGAAAAAAGGTAGGTGACTGGTGTAGTGAAGAAGATAGTATAGTAGATTGATAGAACAGATTAGGAATAAGAAAGAACAAAGGAAAAAGACGGCAACATTGGGAATTTAAAGCACTAAATTTCCAGAAAGTGGGGTTCTTTTTATACAGAAACCTCTGGCATTCCCACGGAGGGGGGGGGGGAAGGGGGGTAATAATAATAATAATAATACTTTAAAACAATTAACACAGAATGCTGAGAATGCCCTCTTCCCTCACTTTGTCTCAAAGTGCTGTAATAATAGCGATCTCCCTGCCTTTACACCACCTGTTTGAGTGATGTATGTGTATTTGGTGTGTGTGAGGGTAAATGAGACAGGTGAGCGTGTATGTTGGTATAGATCGCCGCGCTTTGAGCCTTGGGGAAAGGCGTGTACATAGCATCCTGTATTATTATTATTATTATTATTATTATTATTATTATTATTATTATTATTATTATTATTATTATAACGAACTTGGATGTTGGATGGATTTTGAAATTGTCTCCCTGAAAAAAATAAATACTGTAATAAGGAATTTTGTACCCTCAAGAAACCAATCCTTTACTCAAAAGGCCCAGAAGGTGTGATATGTCTTGAGTAAAAAATAATAAATACTGCCATTTTTAAAGTAAACATTGTCAAGAAATACAAAGACAAGAAAACAACTTTGGAGGGACTTCAGGATCTATACAACAATCCTTTAATTTATTCTTAATAAAGTATCCTATGAATCGGAATCTGGAATGGGACTTTAGTTATGTTATGCTTTCAAAAATAATATTAAAAGTTTACTTGGAAATTTAGCACACAAAATAAAATAAATAATAATTTTAAAAGTCTTGGATGGATTTCACAGTCTCAAACTTATCGAAATAAGCAAATGTCAGTTGCATATAACAAATGGCAGAAAATATAAATCAAAGTGACCTGCGATGGAATGGTATGTTACCCTTTCAAAAATAAGTTAAGGATTTTACCTAATCTTTTAAATTTAGTAAGAAGACAAAACTTGTCTGGATTTTAGCCTCAAACTTATACAAATATGCAAATTGCATATATAAAAAATGACTGAAAATATAAATCAAAGTGGAATTTTTGTTTTGTTTTGTGTACGACTACTATGTTCTTATCAAATAAAATGTTGTGTAAATGTAATACATTCATACCTGTCAAGTCTTATGCTTTTGACATAATTCTTACTGAATTTTGGCGATTTTCAAATCTTATGGCATAAGGTAAAGATCTTACGTTTTTTTTAAATTGTGGAAAAAAAAAAAAAAAAAAAAAAAAAAAAATATATATATATATATATATATATATATATATATATATATATATATATATATATATATATATATATATATATATATATATCTAGAGAGAGAGAGAGAGAGAGAGAGAGAGAGAGAGAGAGAGAGAGAGAGAGAGAGAGAGAGATCGCTAAGGTTCGTGAATGTGACAATCCATGCATTTTCACACATTTCTTATGGTATTTTGTTCAAACTTATGGTATGGGAAGCAAAATCTTATGGTAAGAGTCCACAAGAGCTTGACAGGTATGTACATTATATAACTAATAATACATTTATAACAAATTTGTACCGGAATTTTTAATCTCAAAGTTAATGGGAAAAAATAATTTAACACAAAATGATTACGGACATTAAACTCATTGCATGTTATACCATCATGACTGATTTCAATGATGTGAAGGAATTATACATTATATTGCATCAATGAATTATGCAAAAGTTTCCATCTAGCAGACATAAAGAATGACAAAGTCACTTGCATGTACTATAAATATTAATGAATAGTTAGTTAATCATCATTGTTTATAGGGTCCAGAGGACCGCAAAGAGCCGAATCAGACCACAACTTGGTTGAAAGAGATTAGTTAGTTATTCATTGCTTACAGTGTCCAGCGGACTGCAAAAAGCCGAATCAGGACCACAAGGACTCACCCTTGATCCGTATAAAAGATCTGCTGAAAGAACCCTAATGGTAACCGAAGGGACTCCATCAGCCAGTCGCTTTACAATAAAGGCATCCTATGCAGGGGATGCTGAGGCAGTACTCTAATTATTGAACCCCCGGTTAGAAAAACAAAATAGAATATAAACGTCATTATAAAATGTTAACAAAACACCTAAATATAAAATGCCTACAGTGCTATATAATAATATAGAAAGTCCTAGTGCCCATTTGGTAGAAAGCGTCCAATATGCTCAAGCTGACCAATCAGACCCCATACACAAATCATGAGGTTTGGGAGAGTTTTCAAGAAAAAAAGTAGGTGACTGGTTTAGCGAAGAAGATAGTAGATTGATAGAACAGGATAGGAATGAGAAAGAACAAATGAAAATGACAGCGACAGTGGCAATTTCCTATCCTATTCTATCCCGTAACTCGAAGGTCGTTGGGGCACAAGTGGAGATACTATTTATACAGAAACCCTTCTGGACCCCAAGGGGAAAACCAATGAACAGCAAAGTAACCTGCACATATAATATAAATACTAATGAGTAGCTAGCAAAGTAACTTGCACATGTAATATTAATACTAATGAAATACTAATGAATTAGTTTTTAAAATATCTAAAATTATAATTAACTGTTTGTGAAATGTTGAGGGACCCTTTAAAACAAATAATCGAGTCAAGATCTGCAATATTGGCACTGCATATTGAACAGTACTTAGAGAAGAGCGTCAACTCAAGGCTAACGAGTTCCATTTAAACAAATTACATAGTAATTGTGGTACACAATTTAATACTTTGGATGTTTTTGATGTGTAAATGGTAGACGAGTCAATATCAATACAAAATAATAATAGGAAGAATACTTTAGATCTGAGATGGTATTTTCCAGTCAACAATGCGTTTCTATAGTAACTTTAAATTTATACATTCACATATGTATTCATTCGCAAGTTAATAACCTATATTTTACAGTAAATATATTGACATTTTATCAACATATGTTTTACACTTAACATATTGACATTTTATCCATAACATAATTATATACAGCAAGACGCATAAGCTGAAATGTAAAACATAATTTCAAACATTTAAATAGGGTAGTTAGTACTGATTTCATTTGGGGATAATGACATTTCCACATTACATTAAATTTCATGATTTTTGTAAAATCCATAACTAACATACATTTATTAAAGAGTTTTTTATAAGTTATCATCTGAATATAATATCTTGAACGTCAGACACAAATATAAAAAAAAACATATGAATGAAAAATGTATGCATACAACTCCAAAAATGTTTCCTAATGCTATAAGAAATGATTGTCCCTATATCAAAATCAGTGACATCAAACTGAAATAATAACTACATAAAAATAGCTTTATTACATTTCTACAATGATTACTATGCATTATTTGAAAACAACAATTGTACATCTGTTTAGGCACAATACCATTATTATTTTAATTAAATTTTTTTTCGTCATGAAGGTAAATAACACATTTTGCATTTTAAAATTCAACATTGCATAATGAAAAAAATTTGGAGTTTGACAAAATCAATTCGACTGTACAATAGTATCTTTCTCTAAAGTTTGATCCCAAACAGATTGTTAAAAAAAAAAATTGCTTACATTTTTGATAAACTCCTATGATCTCAAAATAGAAAGAGTTTTATATGTCGCTTAGGAACATGTACATGTCATCGCTGATTAGTTCCAAAGTTACAGCGTAATAAAAATTAAATTGTAACCCGCACAAACAGACCAACAGCAAAAGGTCAGCCATTTGCCAGGGGAGGTCACTCTTAGTGTTTAAAAGGTAATGCAAACGAAAACAAAAGCAAATGATGTCCCTTTATTTACAGTTTATATAGCCTGACAAGATGAAATGGACCCTATCACAGTCAGATTGATAAAGTTTCATGGACTCTTTCTCTTCCTTCCGCCAAAGTGGGTGGTGGATCAACAATTAGGGCTTTGACATAGGAGGCGGGGGTGAGGAGCAGGCAGAAGAAGAGCAGGAAGAAGAGGGCCAAGCAGAAGAGAAGGATGCATTTTCTTGTGCTGTGCTGCTGCTTCGTTCTAGGCCTGCATGGAGAACATCTTTTTTAAACCCTTCTATCAGGAAGGATTGATTGTCATCGAGAAGAACATAGCACAGAGATAGATTCCTTCTTGGAATAGCACAAAGATGGATTCCTTCTTGCTCAATGTGTATGTGTGTGTTGTTCTGCTATTGTGCTTTCGGGCACTCGTTTTTTTCTTGAAAATATCCTTGTATGGTTCTGCTTTGTGAGAACATCTTCATTAAACCCCTCCGTCAAGAAGCATTGATTGTCATTGAGGAGGACCTAGCATAGAGATGGAGTTCTTCTTCTTCTTCTTGAGCAAGACTGCTATTCTGCTTCTGGGCACCTGGGGTTTCTTGCAGATATGTTTGGTTTGTCCTGCTTTGGAGAACACCTTCATTAAACCCTTCATCAGGAAACATTATGAAATGTTTGCGAGGACAAAATAGCACAGAGATATATTTCTTCTTCTTGAACAAGACTGCTATTCTGTTTTTGTACACCGGTTTTTCTTGATACCCTTAGTTGGTCTTGCTCTGGAGAACATCTCCATTAAACAATTCGACAGGAAGATTTGTTATCGTAGACGAGAAAATAGCACAGAGATGGACTCCTTTTCTTGGGCAAGACTATTATTCATACAGCTTATTTATTTTATTTGTTCCGCACTGTTAAAGAAATTCCCGCTTGGTAAAATATTTATTTGAATTTGATATTTGGTTGGAGGTCTATTGCCCGAATGCTTCAGATTCCTGAACAGCAATGTCGATATGGAGTTCTTCTTCTTTGGGCATGAATGCAATTCCAGCATTTGGGCACCCGGATTTTTTGTTGTTGTTGAAGTGACCTTTTTTTCCCCCTAATAGTGAACGTGGGAATGGATGAAGACGAAGAAGGTGGAGGAAGGACAAGGAGGTTGTTGTTGTCTTTGGCCAGACTTGTCTTCATTCTGGAAGCTTGATGGAAAGACAAATAGGAGAGAGAGCTATAGATCAGGAGGATTTCTTGTTTGGGGCAGGTTGACGAGAAATCTTCTTCGAGTTATACTTTTAGTTCCTTTTTTTAAATACAGTAAATTTGCGAGCCTGGTCGAGGTGCATCTTGTTCACCAGACTGGGAGAAGGGAAGGCGGAGGCTGTCTTCTTGGGCGTTACTAGGCTTCTGGTTTGGGCGCCTTGTTCTTCTTGGACAGGATCTTCATCAGACCCTTGCTCATGAAGTAGGGCTTCTCCGCTGACCCATCGTTCCTCTCCAGGTCTTCCACTGTTAAAACACATGACATATTATGAATTTATACATTTATATTATAACATCAATAATAACAACAACAACTTAGATACTCAGTGCTTATAGGGTCCAGTGGACTGCCAAGAACCGAATCAGGACCACAATAATAATAATAATAATAATAATAATAATAATAATAATAATAATAATAACAATTTAAAAAAAAAAATAATAATAGGGATAGGCGGCAGGGATAGCTCAGTGGTCAGAGCACATGACTTGTGTGAGTGCGTCTTTGGCGACGTGGGTTCGAATCCTGACTTCCACAAACTATTTTGTGATTGCTGGATATTACGGGCCAGCACCTTGAGAAGCTCTCTGAGCTTGTAAGAGCGCTATATAAGAGAAATCTCTTTCTTTCTTTCTTTCTTTCTTTCTTTTAATAATAATTGATACACGCCTTTCCTCAAATCGCCACTCAGATTCGATGCGCGGTGATCGGGACCAAATATACACGTTCACATGTTCTACTCACTTTCACAACACAACAAACACATATCTATTACTCAAACATGTGGTACAAAGGCAGGGCAGGGAGATAATAACGATAATAATGACAAATATAGTGTGTCCATTTGCATAGAACAGTACCACTTTCGGTCAAGGCCAGGAAGTGCTCACTTGGTTTGCCAAGATTTGTGTGTGCATATGAGGAAGGAGGTGGGGGGGGGAGGAGAGGTGAAAACAATGCTGACTGCAATATTCAAAGAAAAATTATACATATGTATATACAAAACGTATCCACACAGTCAAATACCTTCACACGCACACACAAAACTTCCTAACAGTTTTTAAAGATGAACACCTTGGAAATAAAAAAAAATTGTGGAAACTAAACAGGGTACTAAAAATTATGAATATCTATCTACTTATTAATCAGAAAACAAACCATTTAAAAGCACTAACACAAACGTTTGATATGTAATAAAAAGGAACGAAACAAATGAGAAATAGGTAAAAATAAGAAGGCATTTATTTTAATGTAATTGCAGAGACACAGCACTCTCCCCTCCCCCTTCTCACCATTCCCCCATACCTGCCCACCCACCCCTCTCTCTCCCCACTCTCTCTCCCCCTCTCTCTCTAATTGGGACAAGAATAAATTAAAACACAACGACTGGACTTACAGAAGCAGAGGAAGAGTGTATCCACAGCCATACTGTACACGCTGAAGAATACTGAGGTGATGAGGTACGACCCCACGATCACCACCTGTAACACCATACAATACAATACAATGCAATACAATACAATACAATGCAATACAATACAATACCCAATATAATGTAATGAGATACGACCCCACGATCACCACATACAATACAATACATATATTACCCTATCCTACCCTACACTATGCTATGCTACGCTACACTACACTACACTACATTACACTACACTACCCTACACTACGACTTTATTCATCGCCAATTGAGCAATTACAATGGCAGCATTAAGCGCATTATTTTATCACATTAAATACACACAGCAAACAATCACGTGGCTTCCTTAACTGAAGAGGCAAATAATCGTAACAGTAAATTATGTAATAACGCTCTTTAGATGCACATTTATTTTGTCCTGTACAAACTAACCACCCTAAGGAGACACCAGCAACCGCAACATGCAATAATCATCATCATCCTCATCATCATCCTTATCATCATCATCATCATCATCATCATCACAATCATCAGCACCATCAGCATCTTTACAATCATTATGCTCCTCCTCAACCCCAGCTGCATAGTGACAAGCTGTCTGGGGCTTCAGACGATGGGCTTGAGTTAGATCTCGTATCGGCCAGCGCCTTGAGGCAGGTCTTAGCGGGAAAAGCGCTATGTATAAGCAAACGACACTACAGAATAAATACAAATAGTAGTAAAATACTGACCACAATGGGAACCAGGTAGAAGTTGAGATGTGGGGTGGAGATGTACTGATTCAGGTACGGTATTTTGCCGTCGAAGAAGAAGTAAGTCCCTGAGCCTAAAAAAAATGGAAAATATTAAACGGAATTTATTATTATTTTGTTAAAATATAGCATAACTCTTTATGAGAGTTGGTGTTGTTTGTTCTGCTGGACCGTTGCGAGAGCTGGACCTTGACAGAAAAACTGGAAAAAAAAAACCGTTCCCAAGGTCTTTAAAATGAAGTGCTACAGCAGAATGCTGCAAATCGTCTGCCCTGGCACGAACGCAAAACGCAAGACCAATAAATACGTCCGGAACTGGTCACGTCACTTACGGGCCCTTAGGAACCACTCCTTGCCATCGTGAAGAGTATAAAGTTGGCGTGGTTTGGTCACTAGTCCCCTATACGCTTATGTGTCCGGGGACGTTAATCTATATTCAACTCAACTCATGTCACGCGGCACGACCCATTTTGCCAAAAAGCCTTATGCAAGGAACATTGGAAGGAGGCAGAAGCAGATAAAAGCAAAGAAAGAACGGGACAGCTGATGTCAAGACATGGACGAGGCTGGACAGGTCACGCCTCCTGACAACAGCAACAGGCAGACTGAAGTGGTGAAAACTCTCCGCATCCCTCGTTTCCCCAACGGCCTGACAGGCCGAGGGATTAGATAGGGAGATAAGATAAAATAAGATAACATAATATAAGACAAGATAGAAAGATAGATCATAAAGTATCATGTATGGCTCAAGAAGCAGCTGTAGGTGATTAGTACCAAGCTAATGAAGTATATATCCGGATGGGAAGCTACATTTGGGCATTACTGACTGCAAGCTGGTGTCACGCTGGAAGTAATTAAGACACACATTACTGTGTATTAAAACAAGATTAGACTACCAAACAAATCCATCCTGATCATGATAGCCATCACCCTCATCATCACAGCCATCGTCGTCGGCATCACCACCATCATCATCATCAACATCATATCAACCCCTTCACCCTCGTCGTCGTCATAATCATCATCATCATCATTATCTCCACCATTATCACCCACACCACCAACACCAACACGACTACTACAATGATCAACGTCACCATCGTCATCATTATCATCATCATCATCATGCATCATCTTCTTCTTCTTCTACCATTATCACCAACACCAACACCACCACCAAAGTCGTCCTCTACTCACCGACAAGGGCTAGAATAACGAGGCGGGAGATGAAGAGGATGAAGTCCGTGACTTTGTCCACCACCGCCACCCGGATGACGTTTCGCAAGATGAGGGAGAACGCGTTCTTGGCCGACACACAGAAGTTCTTGCCGAAGATGGCCGACTGGGGACACACAATACAGAGATTAATTAAATTGTTACTCCGGGTACTCCGGTTTTCTCCCTCCTTTCAAAAATGGTATTGGATGCCGTCAATCTAAAATTTAAAAAATAAAAACTGATTTCTCTTTCCGACTTCTGTAATAGTGATCTCTTCAGATCGCCGCGCTTTGAGTTCGGTTGAAGAAATAGCGCGTGATAGCATCCTGTACTATTATTATTATGATGATAATAACAATAATAATAAGATTATTATGATTATGATTATAATTATTATTTTTTATAGAGTTTGTAGAAAGCGGAGAGAGTGAGGAATGAGAGTGTCTATAGCTATTCAAGGCAAGCGCGATAGCAAAAGCCTAGTGGCAAACGGCACAGAACACAATTAATTATTTCCAAACCCTATAAACACACGAGACCCAGGAAGATAATAGTCACATCAGACCTATAATGAAGAATACAAAGCAAGGAGATGAGGTGATACAGAAGACTACTGGGCATTTCCTATACCCAGCACATCATTAACGTCGAAGTCCGACAGACCATCACACAAGCCATTGGACAACACCATGACAGGTTCACAATGGTGAAGAAACGAAAACTCCGATGGTATAGCCACGTCACCCTAGCATCAGGCCTTGCAAAGACCATTCTGCAAGGCAAGGTGCAAGGAGGCAGAAGAAGAGGAAGACAGAAAAAGAGGTGAGAGGACAACATTAGAGAATGGACTAGCGTGACATTGAGCGCAGACATGAGGGTTGCTGAGGACAGAGAAAGATGGAGTACGCTGGTTAAACGATCATTTGTGGTGCCCCAACGACTTTCGAGTTAGGGGATAGGACAGGATAAAAACGTCTGTTCAAATACGTGATTTTAGACCGTACAGTCATTCTCACGCAAAATGGAAGAAGGTCTCTAAACAGACATGCTTTTCATGGAACTAACCAAGACCTTCTACCGAGTGAACCATAGACTGCTTCTCCACAAACTGCGGCGTTACATGATCCAGGGCAACGTCCTCCGACGGATAGTTTCCTGTCAGAGAGACGTCAGACAATTGTTGTTGAAGGCGTCCAGTCAGGCTATACAGAGGTCCGGAGTTCCCCAAGGCTCAGTACTAGATCCTTGCCTCTTTCGGGCATATCCATGACCTCTCAGACACCCTTTCATCACTGTCCAAATGTTCGCTGACAACACTGCTGTCTACAGAACCATAGCTTGCCAGGAAGACCAATTCCGGCTACAACATGACTTCCACCGCTGGGCGGAATGGGAGGCAAGCTGGGACATGCAGTTCCATCCATACCAGGCTCCTACCAACTGCACTGCCACACGCTGGATACGTTGGCATCAACAAAGTATCTGGGAATCACACCCCAGAAGAAGGTCAGCTTTGACCAACATGTTGATGCCATCGCTGCCAAGGCCAGCAAAACTCTCGGATTCCTGCGGCGGAACCTGAAGATAGCTTCCACCGTACTGCAGGAAAAGACGCACGTCGTCTTTGTCCGACCCATCGTGGAATACGCTCACACTCAGAAGAACATTGAGAAGATCGAGGCAATAAAGCCACGGGCGGCGCGCTTCATTCTGAACCACCAGCACAACATCTTTAGTGTGATCGACTGTCAGGTATGGTGCACTCTCAAGACCCGACGAATGAAGCCAGACTGTGCATGCTGAGAAAAATCACAAATTGAGGTACGACACAGCACGCGTCTGCCCGCAGCCGCAAAGGTCATGAGCAGCATTCCGACTGATCCGATGCATGGCAGACTACAGGAAGTTCTCCTTCCCCTGCTAACGCTGTATCAGGGACTAACCCTCTCCGCCCAAGAAGCCAGCGATCCTGACCCAGCTGTCATTAGGCTGTGCTAGGGTTGGTACTCAGGACTTTGCTTGCTGTGTCTGGTACAGCAGCTCCACCACATTCAGTTGTGCTTATGTGCCTACAACAAGTAGTTTAGATTATTCCAGTTTTGTGTGTGTGTGTGTGTGTGTGTGTGTAAGACAGGACCGTCAGTCTAGTAAGCTTGATGCGCTCACTTGTCATCTCCATCTTCCTATATTCTTGTGAAATATGGACCCTCAAAACACACCTACAACGAAAAATACAAAGCATGGAGATGAAATGCTACAGAAGACTTCTGGGCACTTCCTAGCTCATCACCAATGACGAAGTTTGACAGACCATCACACAAGCCATTGGACAACATGATGACATGCTCACAGTGGTGAAGAAACGGAGACTCCAATGACATGGCCACATCACCAGCGCATCAGGCCTTGGCAAGACCATCCTACAAGGCACGGTGCAAGGAGGCAGAAGAAAAAACAGACAGAAGTGGGGAGACAACATTCGAGAATGAACTGGCTTGACATTGAATGAAGCCATGAGGACTGCTGAGGATATGATAGAGAAACATAGAGTACGCTGGTTAAACGATCGTCTGTGGTGCCAAAACGACTTTCGAGTTACGGGAAAGGACAGGATAGTGTGTATGTGTGTGTGTGTGTACTCGCCCCTCCTTTCACCCCTGTCCCTCCCTCCTCCCCCCTCCACCCCCCCCCCCTACACACACACCATGGAAAACACGGCAACCTCATAGTAACAACCTACAGCAGCAAAAGATTCAATGTTTTAATTGTGGCTGCTCAACCCAAGAAGAGAAGAAGAAGTGAGTCACACTCTCTCCTTTGGCTGCCAATTTTGTGAGAAATAATATGCAACTCCTCTCTCTCAATCTTTCTCCCTCTCTCTGCTTTCTCGCTCTCTCCATCCCTTCCTCTCTCTCTCTTCAATCTCTCTCTCTCCCTCGTGTTTTACTTCATCAAAAAATCCTTTCTTGTTGTTATAGAGTATGGGTCGTGGAAGACCCGCATCATCGCTTGCAGAATAAACAACTCGAAGGCCCTATAAAACGTATGGGAAGACCCGCATCATTTTTTGGAGAATATTCATGTTTAGGGTTCTATTAAAAGCATGGGTCGTGGAGGACCCGCGTCGTCGATTATGCAAAGTAAAATGCGGCGTCGAGCGAAGGTTAAAACAGTTTGAATCAAATGGAACATAATAACATCTATCAGACTCACCATGATGTACGCGTTCTTTGTGAGGAACTTGAGAAATTTCTCCAAACACCAGAAAAAGCATTTCAGACATCTGAAAAAACATTGTTTATTTATTGTTATTTAACTAACGTTGATTCATTAACTAATTTAATTTCAACTATATGAGTAATTTCCCTTTGTTTATTGAACTACGGCAAAGGTAACAGAATCACCCTAGTCACAGAAATGATAATACAAACTAGGTCATTATCCAAGTTCAAATAAAAGCCATCTAATGAAATGAAATCTTCCTCCACTCCTACTCACCCCTCCTCCCCCCTCCCACTCCTCTCTCAATCAAACTCTCACGCTCCCTTCTTTTCCTCCCTCCATTGCTCTCTAAAACTGTGCCAGTTCCCTCCCTTGCTCTCCAAAACTGTGCCAGTTCCCTCCCTTGCTCTCTAAAACTGTGCCAGTTCCCTCCCTTGCTCTCTAAAACTGTGCCAGTTCCCTCCCTTGCTCTCTAAAACTGTGCCAGTTCCCTCCATTGCTCTCTAAAACTGTGCCAGTTCCCTCCCTTGCTCTCTAAAACTGTGCCAGTTCCCTCCCTTGCTCTCTAAAACTGTGCCAGTTCCCTCCCTTGCTCTCTAAAACTGTGCCAGTTCCCTCCATTTCGACCCCCAGCCAAAATCCCCCATATGTTTCCTTCTGTCTTCCTACCCATTATGTTCTACCCATCTCTCTCTTTCTTCCCTTTCTCTCTCCCTCGAGTTTTACTTCATCAAAAAAAACTTGGTCATAGACTTTCAACCTGCCTTCGAATGTGGCCTCATCCCTACACCTCTCTCTCTCTCTCTCTCTCTCTCTCTCTCTCTCTCTCTCTCTCTCTCTCTCCCACCCCCATTTTTCTTACTTCATCAAAAACTTGGCCACTGGATTTTCGCTGCCTTTGAGTTTGGAGTCTAGATATTCTAGGAACACTCGGATCAGTTGAACGATGGCGATCAGCAGAGATCCAAAGGCGATGGTTCCCAGATGGTACCTAGAAAATTATAAACAAGGTGTTTATTTATTTATTCAATTGATTGCATTTATTTAATGCATTATTGTACTTAATAATTAAATAAACACAAATGAACGCAACTTTATTATTTGATTTTGATTTGATTTTTGATACTTTATTGTCCCTTTTTTTTGGGAAATTCTGGGCTTCTCCCCTGGGGAAGACATAACCAGAGACACGCCTCAAAACCAACCTACCTAATATTTGTTGCTTTTTAAAAAAACGTAGTACTCGGAGAAAACCTCGAGATGTTGCCCGAATCGAAAGTAAATAATATTCGGAGAAACATAATGTCCATAGGCGGGATCGATAAAATAAGGTAAGGTAATACAACTTTATCTTTTACAAGAAATTACATTTTGGTGTACAATTACATTGTGGTGTACAAGTACAAACGATCAGCAAATTACATTATGGTGTACAACTGCAAACGATCAGCAAATTACATTGTGGTGTACAACTACTGTACACACGATCAGATCAGCAAATTACATTGTGGTGTACAATTACAAACGATCAGCAAATTACATTGTGGTGTACAATTACA
The DNA here is from genome assembly GCA_036898135.1 of Oncomelania hupensis. Lineage (NCBI taxonomy): Eukaryota > Metazoa > Mollusca > Gastropoda > Littorinimorpha > Pomatiopsidae > Oncomelania > Oncomelania hupensis. Next base: position 2,466,575 of record CM072527.1, read on the forward strand.
AACGATCAGCAAATTACATTGTGGTGTACAATTACAAACGATCAAAAATGAGTAAACTTCGCGATGGTAAATATTTACAACAATGATCATGGAAATAGAACAGTAAAAGATACAAAATGATACACCACAGCACAACCCAATCCAACTTTACACATCTCAAATTGAGCAATTGTCCCCATCAAGCCAAATATTTACTGGCCAATTAAATAAAACAGAAAAAAAAATGAAGTGAAACAACGACCGACAAAAAGGCCACAAGATTTATTTCAGCGGGAGAGATGACAGGCACGAACACGATCCTTGGTCCACAAAGACATTTTTCTAGCCACTGACATGGGTTGCCGCCCAGTCAACAGTAGACACATTACCATCCGTCTGAGAGCAACCCCTTTCAACATCACCATCACCCAGGCCTATACTCCAAAATCAGACTATGACGACAGCGAAGTCAAGGAATTCTGTGAACATATACAGGCTATCCTTGACCAAGTGCTGAAGAAGGACATAGTCATAGTGCAAGGCGACTGGAGTGCCAAGGTTTGCCAAGATGCGAACCACAACTGGGGAGACACATCTGGACCCCAATGCCACAAAGAGACAAATTACAAGGGTCTGAGACTTGGAGTTTGCCAGTTACTGTGTACAACAATCTGATACTGGGAAACACGCTTGGTCTCCACAAAAAATCCAGACGATGGACATGGCACAGTCCCAGCGGGGAGCATCATAACCAGATTGACTACATCATGGTCAAGACACGCTTTAGATCAAGCTGCAAGCATCAACATTGGCAGGACACGCACTTTTTCAGGAGCAGACATCGGAAGTGACCACGATCTCGTGATGATGTTCTTCCAGCCCCATTTGAAGAGAGTAAACACAGCAGCAAAGTGCACCAGACTGAAGTTCGGCCTGGGCAAATTGCAAGACTCAGAGGTGGCACAAATATTGCAAGCCACAATTGGAGGGAAATTTGCACCAATGCTCATTTTGGGAGCTGGTGAAGTAGATGTCAACACCATGACCACCACCTTCAACTCAGTTGTGACAGATGCCGCCACTGAGAATCTTGGCAAGCACTGCCCAAAGAAGAAACCGTGGATCACATCTGCACTTTTGGACCTGTGTGATAAACGAAGAGAGATAAAAAAGAAAACACACACCTCACAGGGAGCTGATGCCTACCGAAAAATCAACAATGACATCCGAAAAGGCATGCGCACAGCAAATGAGAACTGGATAGAAGATCAATGCCAGGAAATAGAGAACAGTCTGAACAAGAACAACAGCAAGAAGGTCTAACAGACTGTGAAGCGGCTGACAAGTGTTAAACAGCCCAAAGTATCAACGATCCAAAGCAAGTCTGGCATATCCTTACAGAAGAACAAGAAGTCTTGGATAGATGGACAGAGTACTGCTCTGAACTTTACAACCACACATCAAACGGAGACCCATCAGTTCTAGCATGTCCCCAGAACAGAGAGGAGGAAGAAATCCTTCCAATTCTGCGAGAATAAATTGAGCAGCAGTGCAAACACTGAAGATGAAGAGCTGCGACCTGAAACTGAAAAAGGCTGCCCAGAACCGAGTGCGCTGGAGAACTGTTGTGGATGCCCTTTGTTCCACGCGAAATTCAAGGAATTAAGCAGCAGCTGCAAACACTGAAGTAGCGGAATTGCGTCAAGCAGGAGGAGAAGCGATGATTGACGCCCTCACTATTACTTGTAACAAGATCGGGCACAATGGGGAGTGCCCTACAACATGGACCCAGTCGCTTGTCATCACTCTTCGCAAAAATGGTAACCTTAAGCAGTGTAAAAATTACAGCACCATCAGCCTCATCAGCCAACCCAGCAAGGTTCTCCTGAAAAAAATACCTAACAGTTAAAACCATGAGAGTGCACAACATCAGCCCTAAAATTATTGAAGTCATCAAAAGCCTTATAAGACAAGGCTACCAGGGCAGTCCTCCAAAACAGCGCCATCGGGAACTGGTTCAGAACAAAATCGGTGTGCTTTAAGGATACCTAGTCTCTCCAACACTCTTCAACGTCTTCCTAGAGCGCATCATGTCAGATGTCCTTGAAGATCACGAAGGCACAGTCAATAAAAGGGGTAGAGCAATCTCCAACCTCCGTTTTGCGGATGACATTGATGGATTGGCTGGAGAGGAACAAGAACTTGAACAGCTGGTACACAGGCGTAATACCATATCTAGAGCCTATGGAATGGAAATAAGTGCAGAGAAGACCAAAATTCTTACCAACGACACCAATGGCATCAACATGGACATCAAAGTCCAGGCAAATCCCTCAACACAGTGCATAGCTTCAAATATTTAGGAGGCTTTGTATCAGGCAATGGGTCCGACAGGGAATCCTCTTCAGGATCGCACAAAGAACTGCGGTCCTGACAAGGTTGAAGCCCATTAGGAAAGACAGGATCATCAGTCTACATTCCAAGGTAAGGCTGCTGCGCTTCCTTGTCATCTCCATCTTCCTATACGCTTGCGAAACATGGACCCTCACAGCAGATCTACAACGAAGAATACAAAGCATGGAGATGAGGTGCTACAGAAGACTTCTGGGCATATCCTATACCCAGCACATCACCAATGACGAAGTCCGACAGACCATCACACAAGCCATTGGACAACACGATGAGATGCTCACAGTGGTGAAGAAACGGAAACTCCGACAGAATGGCCACGTCACCAGAGCATCAGGCCTTGCAAAGACCATCCTGCAAGGCACGAGCAACGAGGCAGAAGAAGAGGGAGACAGAAAAAGAGGTGGGAGGACAACATTCGCGAAAGGACTGACTTGACACTGAGCGAAGCCATGAGGGTTGCTGAGGACAGAGAAAGATGGAGTGACTGGTTAAACGATCATCTGTGGTGCCCCAACGACCTGTTAGTTACTGGATAGGATAGATTAATCTTACCTGAAGCATCGCCAAAAGGCACCCAGCACTGGGAACATGGGGATGTCCTTGGACTTGTCAAAGGCCCAGTAATAAGAGGCGAAGGCACCGGCCAGGGTCATCTGTCCCAGACCTATCACGAAGTTCATCAGCCAGAACCCCATGAACAGGTTGAAGACTTGTAGATAGATGGTGAAGCTGGAACAATAGTTCAAAAACTATTAAATAGTTCAACAATGGTGACGCTGGAACAATATTTAAACAATGGTGAACTGAAACAACATTTAAACAATGGTGAAACTGAACCAATATTTCAACAGTGATGAAACTGGAGCAATATTTAAGCAATGGCGAAACTCGATCAATATTTAAACAATGGCGAAGTTGGAACAATAGCTCATTAAAGCACGCAGAACTGAAGGAATGGGCATCTCACCACTAAAAGACGCAGGGAGATTGATCACAGACCCCAGAGAACAAGCCCAGCTGCTCAACGACCAGTTCCGCTCCGTCTTCAGCCCCAAAGAATCCATCTCAGAAGAAGAGTTTGTGCAGCGCTGCCCTCCACCTAAGGATCTACCCGAATTTCCAAATTGTGGAGAGATAGACATCACGGAGGAAGGTGTTAGAAGGCTACTGCTGAACCTCAACCCAAACAAGGCTTGTGGTCCTGACGGAATCACACCCAGACTGCTCAGGATAGTCGCAGAAGATATCAGTCCAGCCTTCACACATCTTTTTCGCTGTTCCTACAAATCAAGCATCCTTCCACAAGACTGGAAACTAGCAAATATCACACCCGTATTCAAGAAAGGGGAGAGATACTCAGCAGTAAACTACCGTCCTATCTCCCTTACCTGCATAGCCTGCAAATTAATGGAGCACATCATCACCAGCCATCTCATGTCCCACCTGGAAGATAACAACATCCTTGCACCAGAGCAACATGGCTTCCGACGTGGGCACTCCTGCGAGACACAGCTCCTGGGCTACGTAGATGAGAGGACGACTGAGGAGCTGGAGAGGGGAAACCAGGAAGACACCGTCGTCCTTGACTTCTCAAAGGCCTTCGACAAGGTAAACCACGCCCTGTTGATCCACAAGCTCCAGCGCTATGGAATAGGAGGCCACCTCAAGAATTGGATTGAGGACTTCCTGCATGGCCGGCAGCAAGCGGTGGTGGTTGAGGGAGCAAGATCCGATTTCACACCAGTGGAATCCGGGGTCCCCCAAGGCTCAGTCCTAGGACCGAGCCTATTCCTCCTGTATATAAATGACTTACCGACAGGCATCAAGTCCAAAGTTAGGTTATTCGCCGATGACACGATGTGCAGCAACACCACCAAAACCGAAGCTGACCAAAGAGTACTGCAGGAGGACCTCAACACCCTTGCATCCTGGGAAGAACAGTGGTCCATGCAGTTCCACCCAGAAAAGTGCTCCACCTTAAGTGTCACTAGAAAGAGGAAGAAGATCACCCCGGCATACAAACTGCACGGCCACACACTCGAAAATGTCAGCTCTACCAGGTACCTTGGCATCAACATCCAGGACGACATGAAGTGGGGAAACCATGTAAGCAACATCACTAATAAAGCAAACAAGACGCTAGGCTTCCTCCGTCGCAACCTCAGGATTGGCAACAAGAAGGCAAAGGAAACTGCGTACAAGGCCTTTGTCCGTCCAATCCTCGAATACGCAGCAACAGTATGGGACCCTCACACAGTCACCGAGACTCTAGCCATCGAAAAAGTACAACGCAGAGCAGCGAGATGGGTCTCAGATCGACATCGGCGTTCATCCTGTGTAGACACCATCATGGAATCCCTCAACTGGCCCTCTCTTCAAGAACGACGACACAGAGCCCGCCTAGAGATGATGTACAAATATCACTATGGCCTAGTATCCATCAACTCCAACTATTTGCCCAAACCATCAGAAAATAGGCTGAGTACCAGGAAGAACAACAGCTGCTGCTACGACATCCCCCACTGCAGAACTCAGTATAGGCAGATGTCGTTTTTCCCAAGAACAATACCTGACTGGAACAATCTGCCTGATGATGTCGTCACTGCAGAGTCCCTGGACACCTTTAAGTCCAGGTTGACCTCCTGCCTGTAACATGATGCTCCTTCCCACACTCCATGCACCCTCTCCTCCCCTATCCTCACTCCCCACGTATCCCCCCCCCCCCTTTCCTGACCCACCCCAACCCCCCAGTCACTGATTCCCCCCCCCCCCCCCCCCCCCGATCACCACTGTACCCTTCCCTTCTCCTATTATTATCTAAATAACAATGCATAGCCTCCAGTATCCTCAAAGTACACCCGACCTAAAATACCTCAAATACAAAGCGCGTCTTAGCACCCAAAAAGCGACAAAATCATCAAAATACTGATGTTGGTCGTCTACAGGAAGAAGAAGAAGAAGAAGAATGGTGAAGCTGAAACAATATTTAAACAATGGGAAAAATAGTTCAACAATGGTGAAACTTAAACAAAATTTAAACAATGGTGAAGCTGGAACAATAGTTCAACCACGGTGAAGCTGGAACAATAATAGTTAAACAACGGAACATTTAAATAATTCACAAATGACCGCTACTGTTTTAAGGAAAGATAATGATAACGAAATGACGTAATATCAATTGTTCTACGAGTTGTATTTTTCTTCGGGGCTGATATTGGTCTTACGTCTTTTGTTGATAACGAAATTGAATTTCAACTGTTTAACGATGTTGTTGTATTTATTGAAAATAAATGGAGTACGCTGATTAAACGATCATCTGTGGTGCACCCAATGACGTTCGAGTTACGTATTAGGATAGGGTAGGATAGAATAGGGTAGGATAGGATAGGATGTCGTTATTGTTGATTTGGAGGCAGGGAATGGGGGTCGCGGTGGGGGAGGGGAGAATGGTGGGGAGTGTTTTGGGAGGCTGACGCTTGGTGTTAATGTATTCTTATGTCTAATGTTAGTGGACAGGCCGTATTGGCCTGCTCTCGTGACCGTGAGATAAAATCAGAGATCAGTACTTATATTCTACCACAGCAAGGACCGCAGTAAACTTTGTTTGAAGCAAATGCAGTATAGCTAAGCTTACACAAGTTATAAGCAATGTTTAATAGGGAGTTACCTTTCTGCCACCCTTGTGTTGCATAACAGGCTAATTATCAAATGCAGTATAGCTTACACAAGTTATAAGCAATGTTTAATAGGGAGTTACCTTTCTGCCACCCTTGTGTTGCATAACAGGCTAATTATCAAATGCAGTATAGCTTACACAAGTTATAAGCAATGTTTAATAGGGAGTTACCTTTCTGCCACCCTTGTGTTGCATAACAGGCTAATTATCCAATGCAGTATAGCTTACACAAGTTATAAGCAATGTTTAATAGGGAGTTACCTTTCTGCCACCCTTGTGTTGCATAACAGGCTAATTATCAAATGCAGTATAGCTTACACAAGTTATAAGCAATGTTTAATAGGGAGTTACCTTTCTGCCACCCTTGTGTTGCATAACAGGCTAATTATCAAATGCAGTATAGCTTACACAAGTTATAAGCAATGTTTAATAGGGAGTTACCTTTCTGCCACCCTTGTGTTGCATAACAGGCTAATTATCAAATGCAGTATAGCTTACACAAGTTATAAGCAATGTTTAATAGGGAGTTACCTTTCTGCCACCCTTGTGTTGCATAACAGGCTAATTATCAAATGCAGTATAGCTTACACAAGTTATAAGCAATGTTTAATAGGGAGTTACCTTTCTGCCACCCTTGTGTTGCATAACAGGCTAATTATCAAATGCAGTATAGCTTACACAAGTTATAAGCAATGTTTAATAGGGAGTTACCTTTCTGCCACCCTTGTGTTGCATAATAGGCTAATTATCAAATGCAGTATAGCTTACACAAGTTATAAGCAATGTTTAATAGGGAGTTACCTTTCTGCCACCCTTGTGTTGCATAACAGGCTAATTATCAAATGCAGTATAGCTTACACAAGTTATAAGCAATGTTTAATAGGGAGTTACCTTTCTGCCACCCTTGTGTTGCATAACAGGCTAATTATCAAATGCAGTATAGCTTACACAAGTTATAAGCAATGTTTAATAGGGAGTTACCTTTCTGCCACCCTTGTGTTGCATAACAGGCTAATTATCAAATGCAGTATAGCTTACACAAGTTATAAGCAATGTTTAATAGGGAGTTACCTTTCTGCCACCCTTGTGTTGCATAACAGGCTAATTATCAAATGCAGTATAGCTTACACAAGTTATAAGCAATGTTTAATAGGGAGTTACCTTTCTGCCACCCTTGTGTTGCATAACAGGCTAATTATCAAATGCAGTATAGCTTACACAAGTTATAAGCAATGTTTAATAGGGAGTTACCTTTCTGCCACCCTTGTGTTGCATAACAGGCTAATTATCAAATGCAGTATAGCTTACACAAGTTATAAGCAATGTTTAATAGGGAGTTACCTTTCTGCCACCCTTGTGTTGCATAACAGGCTAATTATCAAATGCAGTATAGCTTACACAAGTTATAAGCAATGTTTAATAGGGAGTTACCTTTCTGCCACCCTTGTGTTGCATAACAGGCTAATTATCAAATGCAGTATAGCTTACACAAGTTATAAGCAATGTTTAATAGGGAGTTACCTTTCTGCCACCCTTGTGTTGCATAACAGGCTAATTATCAAATGCAGTATAGCTTACACAAGTTATAAGCAATGTTTAATAGGGAGTTACCTTTCTGCCACCCTTGTGTTGCATAACAGGCTAATTATCAAATGCAGTATAGCTTACACAAGTTATAAGCAATGTTTAATAGGGAGTTACCTTTCTGCCACCCTTGTGTTGCATAACAGGCTAATTATCAAATGCAGTATAGCTTACACAAGTTATAAGCAATGTTTAATAGGGAGTTACCTTTCTGCCACCCTTGTGTTGCATAACAGGCTAATTATCAAATGCAGTATAGCTTACACAAGTTATAAGCAATGTTTAATAGGGAGTTACCTTTCTGCCACCCTTGTGTTGCATAACAGGCTAATTATCAAATGCAGTATAGCTTACACAAGTTATAAGCAATGTTTAATAGGGAGTTACCTTTCTGCCACCCTTGTGTTGCATAATAGGCTAATTATCAAATGCAGTATAGCTTACACAAGTTATAAGCAATGTTTAATAGGGAGTTACCTTTCTGCCACCCTTGTGTTGCATAACAGGCTAATTATCAAATGCAGTATAGCTTACACAAGTTATAAGCAATGTTTAATAGGGAGTTACCTTTCTGCCACCCTTGTGTTGCATAACAGGCTAATTATCAAATGCAGTATAGCTTACACAAGTTATAAGCAATGTTTAATAGGGAGTTACCTTTCTGCCACCCTTGTGTTGCATAACAGGCTAATTATCAAATGCAGTATAGCTTACACAAGTTATAAGCAATGTTTAATAGGGAGTTACCTTTCTGCCACCCTTGTGTTGCATAACAGGCTAATTATCAAATGCAGTATAGCTTACACAAGTTATAAGCAATGTTTAATAGGGAGTTACCTTTCTGCCACCCTTGTGTTGCATAACAGGCTAATTATCAAATGCAGTATAGCTTACACAAGTTATAAGCAATGTTTAATAGGGAGTTACCTTTCTGCCACCCTTGTGTTGCATAACAGGCTAATTATCAAATGCAGTATAGCTTACACAAGTTATAAGCAATGTTTAATAGGGAGTTACCTTTCTGCCACCCTTGTGTTGCATAACAGGCTAATTATCAAATGCAGTATAGCTTACACAAGTTATAAGCAATGTTTAATAGGGAGTTACCTTTCTGCCACCCTTGTGTTGCATAACAGGCTAATTATCAAATGCAGTATAGCTTACACAAGTTATAAGCAATGTTTAATAGGGAGTTACCTTTCTGCCACCCTTGTGTTGCATAACAGGCTAATTATCAAATGCAGTATAGCTTACACAAGTTATAAGCAATGTTTAATAGGGAGTTACCTTTCTGCCACCCTTGTGTTGCATAACAGGCTAATTATCAAATGCAGTATAGCTTACACAAGTTATAAGCAATGTTTAATAGGGAGTTACCTTTCTGCCACCCTTGTGTTGCATAACAGGCTAATTATCAAATGCAGTATAGCTTACACAAGTTATAAGCAATGTTTAATAGGGAGTTACCTTTCTGCCACCCTTGTGTTGCATAACAGGCTAATTATCAAATGCAGTATAGCTTACACAAGTTATAAGCAATGTTTAATAGGGAGTTACCTTTCTGCCACCCTTGTGTTGCATAACAGGCTAATTATCAAATGCAGTATAGCTTACACAAGTTATAAGCAATGTTTAATAGGGAGTTACCTTTCTGCCACCCTTGTGTTGCATAACAGGCTAATTATCAAATGCAGTATAGCTTACACAAGTTATAAGCAATGTTTAATAGGGAGTTACCTTTCTGCCACCCTTCTGTTGCATAACAGGCTAATTATCAAATGCAGTATAGCTTACACAAGTTATAAGCAATGTTTAATAGGGAGTTACCTTTCTGCCACCCTTGTGTTGCATAACAGGCTAATTATCAAATGCAGTATAGCTTACACAAGTTATAAGCAATGTTTAATAGGGAGTTACCTTTCTGCCACCCTTGTGTTGCATAACAGGCTAATTATCAAATGCAGTATAGCTTACACAAGTTATAAGCAATGTTTAATAGGGAGTTACCTTTCTGCCACCCTTGTGTTGCATAACAGGCTAATTATCAAATGCAGTATAGCTTACACAAGTTATAAGCAATGTTTAATAGGGAGTTACCTTTCTGCCACCCTTGTGTTGCATAACAGGCTAATTATCAAATGCAGTATAGCTTACACAAGTTATAAGCAATGTTTAATAGGGAGTTACCTTTCTGCCACCCTTGTGTTGCATAACAGGCTAATTATCAAATGCAGTATAGCTTACACAAGTTATAAGCAATGTTTAATAGGGAGTTACCTTTCTGCCACCCTTCTGTTGCATAACAGGCTAATTATCAAACATTATCACAATAGTTGCACAATCATCGCAGCAATCATCACAACAGAACATGACACACATTACAATACCAAGAAGAAAAAAAAACATGCAGCCTCCCCCTACCCACCCAACGTGCATCCCCAACGATTCCGCCAGAGCTAAATAAATCAATAAATAAATAAATGTACTTACTCTGCTTTTCCGAATTTCAGAACTCCACATATGTCGCTGATCGTATTCTGAAACAAAGGAGACCATATTGCAAATCGTTTAAACGTGTCCCAATGCTAAACGTGCTAATAGCACTAAGTCATATTGGCAAAACAGTATGACCTCTAGCGGTAATACGCAAACAATTACGTAACTGATAGCGTCTTTTAAATATACTGTAAGTCATTATCGTCACACTTACATCATTGTTCGTGTCACAAAGGGATCCCTTGGCAACAGTCCTATACGTAAGCAATGACGAAACGTGACAATACACAAAGAAATGTCGTCACACTTACGTTTTCCGTTGTGTCGCAAGGGATCTGTTGGAACAGGTCCTGTGCCTCTTGCTTCAGCTTATTCATCGAATCGTTGCTGTTTGCCAAGGTGGCGTTGCCGATGCCTTGCTTTCGGTCGATGGACGCTAAGTATCTTTAACATAGTTAAGAAAAAAGGTGTACCCAAGTTCATAGGTTTTCTCCGGTTACTCCGGTTTCCTCCTCCATTATTTCCCCCCCCCCCCCCTCCTACACTCTTCAATAATTGCGTTGGATGTAGTCAACCTAAATTTGGAAATTAAAAATTTGATTTCTCTTCCGCCTTTAGTAATTTTGATATCCTTTAGATCGCCGATCTTGGAGTTCAATGGAAGAAAAAGCGCGTGATATAGCATCCAATATTATTATTATTATTATTATTATTATTATTATTATTATTATTATTATTATCATCATCATCATCATCATCATCATCATCATCATCATCATCATCATCATCATCATCATCATCATCATCATCATCATTACAAAGCGTTTCATGTAGATCTACAAATAAAAAAGCATTTAATGGTCATAAAATAAATGAGGTTCGGATTCAAAGGTTATACTTTATGAGTATTTTACGTACACATAAAACATTAAAACACGATAAAATGAAAAGATAGTAAGCCGTTCAAATGTGTTTCCAGACATCCCAAGGAAGAGGGGAGTATTGGGACATACGTCAACATTGAACCACTAGATCAATCAAACTGCTAAGATGGCCCGTGAACTTTCTTGAACGGTCTTAAAATATAACAACAACACCAACAACAACAGGTTGTTCCGCTATCTCTGAGTGCTTCTGAATGGGCGCGCAGTTTGGAAAGGATACACAGCGCAGGAGATCCAGACCGCGACGACGAAGATCTGGAAGAGGAACGGGAAGATCGGCCACAACAGCGTAAACAACATGTTCCCGATAGCCCTGCAAAACACATCATTATCGTTATCGTCGTCATCGGTATTCGTCGCCTTTTTGGTCGTCGTTGCTTTCCCTGGCGGCTTGCTTTGTCGTCGTAATTAATATCATCATCACCATCACCGTAATCGTCGTCGTCGCTTTTTCTTTCCTCCTTCTTACAATCATCATCATAATCATTGTCCAACACTCAAATCACCACCACCATCCTCATCACCACCATCACCGCCTTCCTCCTCCTAATCAACCTCCTCTTCCTCATCGTCGTCGTCGTCATGGTCGTGGGCTACGCACCTGCTTCCTTCCTTGATGAGCTGGATGGCGATGCGGATACGCTCGCACAGGAAGAGAAGGATCAAAAAGATAATCAGAAAGATGACGCCGACGATGATACCTGCAAGAAGAAACTGCCGATTGAACGAATGAACAGATGGAAGAATGAAGGGGGATCAGGTCTAAAGAGGCACATTTTTCAGTAATGTTATTTTAACCTAAATTGTGAAACTGAAACTATTGAAAACAAAATAGTCCATTACACCTGTGATTTAAGGCTCAGTAGCAAATTGCTCGCCCAGTAGCTGCGCTTTAAATTATTGTTGCAGTTCTATGCTTGCTTTGATCACTTCATGCTACAAATGTGAAAACTGTTTCGAATAGACTATGCTGATGACTTAAATCGTTTCTGAAACAGTTTTTTTTTAAAAAATTAGCACTGTATATTGTGTAAAAATTAATTTAAACAAGCCTTTGTAGCAGACGAATTGTTAAACTCTTTGCAGGGCAGGGCTAAATTTTATTTTTGTCAAAAATACTTAAACAATCATTTATCAAATATATAATTATGTTCCACACTGAGTGCTTATATTTTAAAAGAATACTCCAATTGTTTGAGCTCCGCACACAAAGCAATCAAAATGGCGGCCTCCGACAACAAACAACAACATGCTTCCAGCAGCAGAAAAGAGCGATGCACAGCAAATTCCTCGGTAAGTTCGCTCATATTCAGTTGTTGCCTTCTGTAATAGCACGATATAATGTTGTTCTGCTCTTTTGTACATCTGTTATGGCCACTTATAGTGCCTCGTTACTAGAATAACTGGTGTCTATGTAGCCAGTGTCAATTCCAGCACTCACACATAGAGCACTGCATCATTAATCTCAGAACTGTAATATGAGACGACACATTCAGGGAAGGCACATTCCTCCATTTGCTGAAGGGAAGCAGATGGCCACTTTATGAACCCTCCACCCACCTTCCCCCTCCCCTCTCCCCCCTCTTCCTAACTTCTGATTAAAGACCGTCTTTCGTTGTGTGCATATTTTTTTCAAACCAAATAATCAAAAGAGGCCTGTTTTTTAAATTGTTTCCCTCAATAAGCTGTGGTGTTTTTTTTAAAGTAACAGTTATTTTGTGACACATTTCGCATTTCTGCCAGAGGTAATTATAAAATATGTATAATAAATACGTCATTTTCTGTTTTTTGCTAGGTGTATGGCGAAATCCAAGAGGCCAGAGCCAGCAACCGATTGGAATCTTTGTGCTTTCTGCCAGAAGAAAGTTCGTGGTGATAAACCTCAGTGTCCAGCAAATGCCAAGCAGCAATCACAAGGATCAACATATGTCACTTTGGCGAAGAACTTGACTGAGTTTAATAAACTTGGTAGTTTACCAACTGGGCTTTTTAAAAGGCTTGATGAAGGGGATGGTCTTGAGGAAACGTTCAAGAAAAGAAAGGCATGCTTTTATTTCAACTGTCGTTCAAAGTACACTTCTACAATGCTGAAACAAGTGAAGAGAAAAGCAGAAGATAAAGATTCTGGTATTCCCAGCCCTCGCAAGTTCCGAAGGCGTGACAGTTCAGAAGCTGTTGAACAATGTGAAGAATAAGTCTGTTTTTTGTGTGAAAAGCGTGCTTCAAAAGAAGAACTTCGCAATGCAGCTACTTTCCACATTGACAGCAGAATCAAAGAATGTGCTACAATTTTGCAAGACAACAAACTTTCAAGCAAACTCAGTGCAGGTGACGTAATATCATAAGAACTCAAGTACCACCCCGCTTGCTTAACCACCTTATACAGAAGAGCAGACCAGAAACGCAAAACAACCATGAATGACGCTGCAGAAAAGCAGCGAGTCCTGCGGGGTCTTGCATTTGCAGAGCTGGCCGAGTACATCTTTGAGGCCAAAGATACAACGTTTCTCACTGTCTTCAAACTTGCCGATTTGGCGAAAATGTATGAAAGACGACTGCACGATTTGGGACTTCCAACCGAGAAAGTACACAGTGGGAGACTCAAAACCAGACTACTTGCACATTTCCCTGATCTCGAAGAACACGCAAGTGGCCGGAATGTTCTACTCACCTTCAATGATTTATCATCTAAACAGCACACTGAAAGAAGCTTACACTGAGAGCTGGGATGATGAAGCTGTCCACCTTGCAAAAGCTGCTAGGATTGTGCGAAGAGACTTGTTTCTGTTGCAGTATGGCGGCTTCAGTGGATCCTTTGACAAACATTCCCAGCACAGCAGTGTCCCAGAGACTCTTTTAGCTTTGATGCAAATGATTTTACAGGGACCAAGTATAGCGTCAGCCAGCTAGACAAGATGTCAGGCATCCCTTTCACTAGCTCAGCTCGCCAGATACAATGCGGTCAAATCTGAGGGACACAGAGCAAGGCAGGATGTTCAATCAACGAAGCACTTTAAAGAAAGGGAAACTCCCGTTGCTGTGTATCTCGGGCTTCTAATCCATGCCAAGACGCGCAAAAAAGAACTTGTCGATGATGCACATACTCTTGCACTCAGCATTCCATACAATAGGGTGCTGGAGATTTCGTCTGAGTTGTCCAGAAAGTCGTGTGCTCAATTTGAGAAAGACAAGGTAGTTTGCCCTTTGAAGCTGAAGTGTGGTCTCTTCACAACTGCAGCCATTGACAACCCTAGTTCAACCACAGCAAAGGATTCCTTTCATGGCAAGGTATCTCGCTCTTTCAACATCCAACCGCCAGATTTTCTGAGAATCAACGGCATAGAGATGAAGCAAGTCCAGTGCCAGTGCAAGCCAACAAAAACATGGCTATTCCCGACCTGCCCGAGTTCTACACCCACATTCCACCTTTTGTTTTGAGAACACCTGTTGAACCACCAACAAGAAATGTTCCCAGCAACGCAACTTGGTATGTATTATTTTTAAACAGATCCTAACTTCTTTTTGTGTGTGTTATGGTCATCATCAAAAAAAAAAAAAGAAGAAGAAGAAAAATAAAGAAAACAGTGAGTGGTGGGTGGGAGGGGGAGAGGATGTGTTTATATATGTGTGTGTATGTGTGTTGATGTTATTGTTTTTCTTCTTGTTTGTTGACCATCATCATGTAAATGAATGCGGTTGTTAAATAGATGAAATAAAATGACAAAAGTGCAAAGTATCAGTTTGTGATGATGCACCAACATTAATATGAAATAACTGGCTTGCCTAAATTTGTAACAGTAACTAAAAAGTGCAGATTGCATTACTAATTTACATGTGTCTTAGAGAGTAAACTGTTAAATTTCATTCCTTTTCTTTTTATTTGTCCAGTGGCAGTGACCAGTGTGGATGTGACGATACAGAAATGAGAGATGAAGACACTGCAGATTCAAATCAAGACTCATTTTGTACTGACAGGTATGTGTAAAAATGTGCGCACAATTGGTGCTCATTACACATTAATTACTGCATAGAACGAGTAAAATGAAAATGTTTCAAGTCAATTCACCAGCATTATCTGCACACATCTGAAACTTTAGATAATCACAGTATATTAAATTCATGACTGCTGGAAACAGTGAACTAATTGGAACATATCTGAATGGTGCATCACCATACCTTCATTACTCTTTCTAGTTTTCTAAATAAAATTGTGTGTGTGTGTGTGTGTGTGTGTGTGTGTGTGTGTGTGTGTGTGTGTGTGTGTGGCAGGACTGCTAGTGATGATGCCTTCACAGAAGCAGTGAGCTCTGAGCACAAGTGGATGGAAATGAGAGAGAAAGACTCTGGGGCGCATACCATGCTGCTTTTCCTCAACACGCCAGGGACAACACGCCAGGCATATCCAGTTTGATGCCGTTATTTCAGGAGAATTCAAAATCTCCTGCAATGATCAAGTATGCCATAGACCTTGTGAGAAATGCAGTTGGTTTCTTAAATCCTAGGCAGAGCCCGGTCATTGCTCTTGATCAACCTCTATACGCCATAGCAAAGCAGATTCAGTGGCAAGATCCTCACAAATACTGGGAAGACAAGTTAATACTTATGATGGGGGGGGGGGGGGGGGGGGGGCTCCATACTGAAATGGATTTTCTCAAGGCACTGGGCACACTTCTTCGTGACAGTGGCTGGACAGACATTCTGGTGAATGCAAAGCTCGTGAGCCCAGGTGTAGCAGAGTCCTTGCTTTCAGCCAGACATGTTACTAGAGCCCGCCTGGCCCATCAACAAACTGTTTGTGCTCTCTTCAAGTTGATGAACATAGCATATGATCAATATGTTGCAACCTGTGCAGTAGTGGAAGAGAAAGTCTCCAGCTTTGAAGAATGGAAATTGCACATGGTCCAGACATCTCCAGCTTTCCACTTCTGGTTCATGATCATGCAACTTCAAGTCCTGCTCCTGGTCTTTGTTTCTTCCCTTCGTGAGGGTGACTTCCCGCTGTACATTCAGTCATTGGAAAGGATGGTTCCATGTTTTTTTGCGCTTGACTGTCACAACTATGCAAAATGGTTGTCCATCCACATCAATGACATAAAAAGAATCCTGAATGGTGACAGTGACTGTTTGTGTGAGTTCATGAAAGGTCACTTTGTGCTTCAGAAAACCAAGCGACCTTTTTCCAAGCTCGCACTGGATCTGGCTCACGAGCAGAACAATGCCATAATCAAAGGTGAGGGTGGAACTGTCGGACTGACTGAAAACCCTTCAGCGCTTCTTCGTAGGCCGATTGGTGGCCCTGAAATTTCACGTGTGATTGCAGAGTTCCAGATGACACTTGGAGGGACATTGGCCGAGTCAGAGACTCACCATGAGCAGAGAAAAAGTTTCCAAGAAGACTTCATGACTGGGCTGTCAGAACTTGTCAGGGTAATTCAAGAGGCAGGCAATCCCTTCCAGGAAAGAAGCAAAGAATTTGTCACTATTCACAGTAACAACATTGTCGATACTGCTGTTCATGAATCTCTTCGGGGTCTCCAGAATCTTGGCTGCAAACAGTACCAAGAATTTCTCAGTGAAAGGCTAATCACACAGATAAAGAAGATGTCAGACCCTATAAAACGAAACAACATGCTGATGATCTCTGGTGTGAAACGAAAGCGGAAATCCACATCGTACCGGCTGTCAAACCTGAAGAGTGACTGTCGCTTGTTCTCTCGACTGTATATTGCATGCCAGATGCGACGTGGAGGACTGGACAATTTCTTCTCATTTGAAAATCAGCGCGCACCCCCATCACTCTCTTGTGATGGCATGTTGAGGACCACTACCAAATCGGATCTTCTCCAATGCCTTGAGCCGCTCCAGATTCAGCACGTTGAAACCATGCCAGACATTGATGTGCTCCTCCTAGATGGCGCAGCAATTGTCAACATGCTCCGACCAGGATCAGCCAGAACGTTTGGCTCCTATGCTACTGATGTTTTTGTTCCATACATCACTCGGTCGCTTCAAGACGTAAAACGCCTCGACATTGTATGGGACGTGTACGTGCCTGACAGTATCAAATCCATGGCCAGGGAAAACAGGGGTGTGGGGAAGCGGAAAAAAGTAACAGCAGAAACCGTCATTCCTTCCAACTGGGCTGGTTTTCTTCGCGTTGATGACAACAAGACTCAGCTGTTCTCCTTTCTTGCTCAGTCTGTCCTTACCGTGACTAACAAGCTGATTGTGACAACTCGGGGACCAATTGTCCTTTCGAGCCAACCCATGGACCAATCTGATTTGGCACCATGCAGCCATGAGGAAGCGGACACTAGGCTCATGGTGCACCTTGCTGATGGTGCCAAAGCACACAAGAGTTTTCTTATACGCACTGTTGACACTGATGTTGTTCTTGCTGTGTCGTTGACCAGTCGCCATCCTGACATAGAAATTTGGGTTGCGATGGGCACGGGGAAGACCTTCAGATATGTGACGACACGAGTTTTCAGATAGCAGGGAGAATTATACTTTTTACGAAGTTGCACTTCTCTGTATGTAGTGTACATAGAATAGCGTGACCGGTTTACTTTTTGTGTACGAAAGGTGCAGTATCGTAAAGTCCGTGCGTAACGAAGAAGACAGGGGGTAGGCCAAATTCAGAACAGGGCTATGCATAATAAGGAATGTGTATACTGACGAGAGCTCGACGTTTTGCTTGTGGCCTGTGCGTTTTTGGTAGGGCAGAGTGGTTTGAGATGCTTTTGCGAGAAGGTCGATTCTAACCAGGCAGCAACCCTGTGACAGAGGTCATTGTAGTATAGGGTTCTGTTGGAAGGGTGTGATTATTGTTTATATAGCCACCCAAGGTCTTACACCCTCGTCGGGATAAGGATGTTTAGAATTCGAAGAGGAGGAATATTAACTGCCGTTTGTGTATGAACGTAGGGTTGTCTTCCTAAGGTGTGTGTAGTTCTCGATTGAACACCCACCGAGACTTAGCTTCTGTTGCAGAACTAAGGTGACCTCGTCCTCATTTTATAAGTGTTATTTGGGAAGTGAAATAACCAGCAATAGCAAGACAAAGTGACTCTCAAAAGACTAACCTGTGTACTGTGACAGTGCTGTGTTGTGTTGTGGTGTTGGGGGAAGGTGTATCACAAGCCGGGGCCTATAAGGTGAGCAAACCCTGTTATCCAATTCTTTAGTGGCGCACTCCGAGAACTGCGTACGCGTATGAGTGGTGATGAGTGTGGGGAAGGGGATGTATTTTAGGATGCATAATGATTTTTGTTGATTTTATATGATTTTCTTATGATTTTCTTATTGTATATGTGATGGGGAAATGTCGTTGCTGCTGTTGTTATAAAAGTGGGTCATAGGCGACAATGGGGAATGTAGAGAGGGAGAGAGGGAGAGAGAGGGGAGGGTGTATGTATGGAGAGAGCGATAAAATGTACTATGCTGAAGAAAGATGAAGTGAGTATTATGAAGAAAGCATGTTTACAGTATGGTACGGCAAGATAGTATGAATAAAGGGAGATAATCGTGATGTGTTATAACCATTGGGGGTGATGGTGATGATGAAGGGAGGTGGAATGAATCAGGACTGTATGATGAAGTGTGGTTGCAATAATTATGTATATTTATATAAATGTCTGTGTTTATAGAAGATGTGAATTATTAAGCATCAAAGGTTGATCTATATTATTGAAATGTGTGCATAGCATCTTGTATTATTATCATTGTATGCATAAACAGGTCAAGGTGGTGGACGGAGGACGGCGTGTTATATTATATAGTGTTTATGTCTTGTAGGCAGACTGTTAAGACTGTGCATATGCTTACGGGTTTGGGCTGCTTCTTATGCTGTTGCTTATGTTGCTGTTGACGTTTTGTTGCTGTTGTTGATGCTGATGATGCGGTTATACCTGTCATCGCCAATGTTTATGCTGATTGGTTTCTAGCCAGCCTGGGGTGTGCCGTTGCCTCTACAGCAGGGAAGTGTTGTGGTGGTCTCTGCCACTGCTGCGTGTTTTGCCTATGTGTCGAGGCAACACTATTACAGGAGGTTTTCACACCTAATTCACGCACACACAGACTCGCACTGCACCACACCTAAAAACATATTCATTTAGTTAGAGAATCATCCACTTATTGTGAAAGAGACTGTTTAGCTCTCTGAGCTACTTGACAAGAACATTTGAACAGTGCTTCAGTGCTACAGCTTCACCTGGATAGTAGTTTAAGATTAAGGATTCATAACGCCATCATTTATTATTTGAAGATTTATATTTTGAATTGATTTATTGATTGTGATTTTGTTGTACACATTTTGTAAAGAAACTGTTGCTGTTTAGTTCTGTTTAGGGTTGAACAAGGGGAGGTAATTGTTAGTTAATACTGGGTCGGGGGTCTTGATAGGGGTGGAGGGTGTTTAGCTTCCCATTTGTCCTGTGTCTGCCTGTTAATTGTTGAATAAAAGAGTGTGATTGTATTCTGTCATTTTTGTGTTAGTTTATTTTGTTTGAGTTTTATTCCTGTCACTCGCTTTATGTGCTGAAGTCACGGAACCCGCTCGGGGGCCGTGACAAGATACATTGCTGTGCATGATATTGCACGTGCTCTGGGTCCAGAGAAGGCTGGCTGCTTACCAGTGTTTCATGCCTTCACACAGTCTCTGCTTTCGCCGGGATTGGCAAAAAAACAGCATGGGAAATCTGGCGAGGTTTTCCAGAGGTAACAAGCACCTTTCAGCATTTGTCGTGCCCACCATTCAACTTCACTGACAGTGACAGATCTGTGCTTGAACGATTTGTCACTCTTCTCTACGACAAAACGAGCAATTGCCAGGATGTCAACACTGCGAGGCAGCATCTGTTCACGAAGACAAATAGACAGTTAGAAAACATCCCGCCAAGCAGTGAGGCACTCTTCCAGCACTGTCTGTGAACAGTCTACCAAGGGGGACATATCTGGGGCCAGGCGGAGATCCCTGCTCCAGTGCTGCCCAACCCTTGTCAGTGGGGTTGGCAGTTTGTCAATGGGAGGTGGCTTCCATTTTGGACTGTGCTGTCTGAAGCTTCCATGACCTGCAGGGAGCTACTCAAATGTGGCTGTAAGGCACCGTGCAAGACGAGGCGTTGCAGATGCTTCAAGGCTGGTCTCAGTTGTACTGCTCTCTGCACTTGCACTTGCTTGGAAAAGTTTGCCCCCACTACAAGCACTTCCAATGCCTAAACTGAGGTATAACTGTGTGTCTGTTTAATGTTGTGTTGATGAGCTCAAATCAATTTGCCATTGTGCCAAGTAAAGTTGGGCAGTGCTAACTTTTAACCCATACCCTGCCATGTGTTTCCAAGCAATTATTTTTTTATGACAAATGACCTTGATTTGACCTGTGATCTTCAAATGACCTTGACTTTTATGATCAGCGTTATAGACTCTACTACCTCCTTCATTGCAATCCACCCAATAGTTCTTGAGAAAATGGGGTTTAACTTTTTAGTCATATGATTTAAGAAAATAGTGATGGGAGGAAACACTCGTTCACTTTGAATGGCAATTAGAAGCTTTCTGATCACAAATGTAATCGAATTCAAGGTCATTCTTGGAAACAAAAGACTCCTTTAATTGGCACTTCATGTGTTTGGTTTCAGTTGCTTGTTTTTACAAACGATGGCAAGGAAGTCCAGGATGGGCACAGGTATCTTGGCTTATAGGCACTGAAAGGATTAATAACTACTTTTTTTTCTTTGATTTTGTATAAGATATTTCTTTTGCACACAGCATAGTACCTTTGTACCAATTTTTTTCAATTTTGGACCAGTGGATCAATCAAAATAAGCTGTGAACCTTGATTTCAGAGTTACCGTCGGCGGCCATTTTGAAATTCATCTATAAATAGATCATGAATCGAAATTTAAAAAAACCCTGTATCAGATTTTGTTTAGCATGTGAAACTCTATGTCTGTGCAAAATTTGGTGTTTGTAGCACAAAATGATCAATCACGCGGCAATAAAGCTGAGCTACACAGCATGGCAAGCAAGAAAGCTTGGGTTCGTATCTCAATGAGGACAGGAGATAGTTTTCCTCTCCCCCACCTCTACCCCTCCTTCTTTCCAAACCCCACACTCTCTTACACAAAGAAACTGTCACGTGGGTTTATGGGTTTTAGGGCTCTGCACAATGGAATGATGTAAACCTCTTGCTTTATCCGATGGGAACTGCTAGTTAGTCACCCTGTGGATTACTATAATAAATTTATTTATTTAGCTCGGTCTGTGTTAAGGCTGGGTTACAGAGATAGATAGAAAAATGGTAAAATATTACTGTCACACTAGCTTTCACACGGCTATGAATCATATGTAGTCCAGCCACTTCATAACAGTTAAACATCACACATTTATTTCTTCTACTCTATAAAAGATTTTCTAAGTACTAATCTACCTTAAATGTTAAATAGTCACTGTGAATAATTCGATCGCTGATAGTCTATGCAGCTAATAGTTCATCCTTGGGCACTGGATGTTATAGTTCATGAGAAGTGGACTACTGTGGTCCTGTAGCTCTCAGTTTTGTGTGCACACACGTGTATAGACTTAACTGTCCGTCTGGCGTGCTGTGCTGTGGTCGGTTTGTTGACAACTTGTGTTGTCTTCTTCTGGTTCTTCCCTGTGGGTAGACTGGTTGGCTTTCCTCGCGCAATGCTGGGGATACCGCTGCAGCCAACTACTGCGTCGACGTGGTTTCGTCTGAGGCTGTGTTGGGCGCACTACAGAACGCCTGTTCGTCTGTAACATATGAGACGAAATTCTGCACAACCTTGAATGATAGGTGTGTGCAGAGCGTCTCACTGAAGGTTGTAATAGCCCTCAGTGATTAGCTCCACATCTACATATATAAGCGACGAACATTCTGCTAAGTCCGTGGTCCACTGGAATCTCCACTCTAATTTTCTATACATTCGTAAATATAAAACATGGCTACTTATACACATCAAGAATTAATAATGTTATACACATTCATTTGTACAGCCACTGGTCTGTAAGCACACATATAAGTTAAACAACAGTGGTTCCGTACATAATTCCAGATGGCGTCTGCCGGTTGTCTTTTTGCCTCGTGGTCAGCTACGCCACGTGTCAGGCAAAGTCGGACTAACAATTCAATTCTATGCATATCAAATTCCACAAACATAATTCAACAACAATATAATACATCACGATGAAACAGAAGTATGTTCATTTACCTTCGTGACAATATCAGGCCAGTGGCTACTTGAGTGAATTCGGATTTTCACAAGTGCTGCGTCCTAGTCTTTTCTGGAGAGAACTACTGCTCCTGTGTAGCTATGTAGCTGTTATCTCTTCCTCGGTTTTAACACGACTGAATTAAGCTATGCTAGGTTTTGACACAGTCCGAACTGGCTCTAACCGCTCTGCCTGCGTCTCATTGGTTAAACTTTCTCGCCTATCGTAATTATGATGATGTCATTGCCTGGGCCAGCGTCTACTACCACTGTGTGTAGGCGGCAGTATGCTATTGCTACGCTTGATTACTTCCATCGTCTGCTGCTGGCTAACAATGAAATTCTAATATTACATAGACTAACCAAGCTAAATATTAAAATAAGCAGAGTAAAACTAGTCCTCTTACGACAGAAACCAGTAAACTTGGTCATTATAATGTTATAGGTTTACTCCATATGTTGGAGAGATAGATGCCTGTTAGTTGTGAATGAGTAAGTGAGTGTAGCACGCAAGCATACATGTTGGTACAGATCGCCGCTCTTTGAGCCCGATTGCTGCTTTGGGGAAAAGCGCGTATAGACTACAATCATTCAGTATTATTATATCCAACTGACAAGCACGCGCCTATGCATATATGTATAAAGAACATATATCCAAGGCCGATAAGCCAGGCGCAATATTGTCCCAGGTATTTTGACAGCAGCCCCTGAGGCTGCTCTGTGACCTCTTTGGCTGCTCTGAGTTATGATCCGGACTTATGGCACCCGCATTGAGCAGCTCTTGGAGCACCACTCACCCATCACGAGGAAGAACTTCTCTTTGGAGATGGTCATAACGAATCCCATGTGAACAGAGTAGGTCGCTCCAGTGCCTTTGCTTTCCCAGTACTGCCAGAAACACACCCCAGTCACTGAAAACACACATAAAATAATTATTGTCATCATTATCGTTCGTGTCGTCGCTTTCATCATCATATCGTCATCATCATCGTCATCATCATCATCTTCGTTGTCAACGTCATCGTCGTCATGGATTTAATTTCCATAGTTTATATGAATTACCAACACCGTTAAATCATCATCATCGTCGTCATCATCAGCAATATCATCGTCGTCACCATCGTCAGCATCATCGTCGTTGTCTTCCATCATTATCATTATTACCAATCATGCCAAGGATTGCATCAAGACCCAGAAATCCAGGATATCCAAACATACTCACATACGCACACGCACGAACGGACACACACACACACTAGTGAGACAGAGCTGGAGAGAGAAAGAGATAAATTAAGACGGCAAGCATCTACTCACATCCAGCAAAAATGGCGACGAAAAGAAGGACGGCAAACCAGACCATGAAGCCAGCCAACCACCGCATCAGGAAGATCCAGAACAGAGATAGCAGCATACAAATCACCAGTGCCCTGACCAATTGAAATCACACAAAACCAATCAATCAATCAATCAAATTAATCATTAAGTCAATTCAATCAATAAATAAAGAAATCAGTCAAATCAAACTATCATTAGGTCAATTCACGATGGAGAAAGAGAGATAGAAGAAAAGGAATCAATATGTATTTAATGACTAAAGGCAAATTTTCTGTCTTTTATCGGACAATAAATTTGTATTTCGTTGTATTGTATTGTATTGTATTGTATTGTATTGTATTGTATTGTATTGTATGTCAAGTCAGTCACCAAGGTTCTTGTGCAATTAGAAAATGTCACGACTCGAAATAGTGGTTGCAATTATCTGGTGGACTTATGCAGCGATTACATTGGGTAGGCCTAAGAGTCAGATGGGAGAGAAGCTATTGTGGAGGGGATGAGTTGAAACGAGAATTTTCTGAGAACGATGATTGGGCCTCTCTGTCACGTGATCCGGCGGTTTTGAGTGAGAAGACAGGTTGTGCCAAATCTGAATTTACTGCTCAGTGTGTCCGGGGACGTTAATTTACTCAAGAATCTGAATTAGTCTTGAAGCGACAGGCAGGCAATAGAGGGAAGTGGTTACTGCTAAGTAGAAGTATTTATGATACATTTGAAGGATTGTGACTCTGCTTAAGAGTCCATCCAATACGATATGCTTTGAATAAGTGTCTGGGTGACCGGTGGCGGTGGCAGTGGGACGAACCAAGACTACGACGTCCATTTGTGTTGTGTTGTCTCTGTGTTTGTTGTCCGGTGGGCGTCGGGCGCGGGTCGGCTGTTTAGTAATCGATGCATTTTCCTCCATTTGCAATTCCTTCAGTTGGCAAAGTTAACCTCGGTGCTAAGTCACTGTCAGTGTGTGAAAGTGTATAATAAGGCATTTAAGGGGGGAAAAAGGATAAATAATCTGTTTCATTTCATTGTTTTATTCATCTGTATAAAGAGGATGTAATGTAAGAAATGGTGACCCTGAAAATATAGAGGATTTGAAGGCTGCTATAATTATATGAGTAGGTAAATAAACCTTTTGTGTGTTATTAACGATGGAAAACAAAACCATGTAATTTGTAAATTGAAATAAGTTGATTTCTGACGAGGGTTATGTCCCATAAGTATATATTGGTTTAGAATTTATGTATTATGTTTTGAGTATATCAATCATTTGTTTAGAACCAACTGGGCCTGTTCATGTCCTTTGGGTGTTCTTCACACCAAGCGCATGTCTGGGGAGACTGAGAACTCTGTGCGAGCAAGCGATGGGCGTTGGAGATGGTTCCAGCAGTTTTCCAACAGTTGCCTTGCACATCACTCAGCTTCCTTTAGCAACGTAATTTTTGTATTGCATTTTGAGACTGAATAGTTTAGCACAAGAGTTACACATATTATTCTCTTCTCTTATAAAACCCCAGTGACTTTCAAGGGATTATTCTCCTTTACAAGATTCATCGACTTGGAGATATTGTGCTGCAATGACTTTAATCAGCATTAATATAACAATGCCTGGTGACAGTGATGAACGGTGATATAGTTTAAGAGTTTATTGACTTTGACATCAGTGTGTAATAATTTTGTCAATAGTATCCTATCCTATCCTGTCCTATCCCATAACGCGAAAGTCGTTGGGGCACCACAGAGGATCGTTTTAACCAGCGTACTCCATCTTCCTCTGTCCTCAGCAACCCTCATGGCTTTGCTCAGTGTCAAAGCAGTCCATTCTCGAATGTTGTCCTCCAACCTCTGTTTCTGTCTCCCTCTTCTTCTGCCTCCTTGCACCGTGTCTTGCAGGATGGTCTTCGCAAGACACGATGCTTCTTCACCACTGTCAGCAGGTCATCGTGTTGTCCAATGGCTTGTGTGGTGGTCTCTCGTACTTCGTCGTTGGTGATGTGCTGGGTATAGGAAATGCCCAAAAGTCTTCTGTAGCACCTCATCTCCATGAATTGTAGTCTTACCTTGGAGTGTAGACTGATGGTCCTGTCTTTCCAAATGGGCTTCAACCTTGTCAGGGCGCAGTTGTTTGTGCGATCCTGGAGAGAACTTCCTGTCGGGACCCATTGTCAACAGTATCCCCGACCTCAAAGAGCATTGTGGTAGGAAACGGACATGGGTTGTAGTGAGGTGTTTGTGGTGTTCTAGAAAGCTCTACATTTAATTTAACATTGTTGCTATAATATTTTGTAGTTTTTCTTTCATAAAGGGGCGTGGGCGTGATGTTTACAAGTTGGGCTGAGATAAAAGGGATGTTATCAGGTGGGTAATTGGGATGACTTAATCTTTGGACGGGTGTTGGTTTCTGGCGTGGGGATAGGGTTGCGGGAAGTACTGGGGTGGGTTTGTTAGTAGGGGTTTGGCTTACTGGTTGTGTGTGTTAAATAAAAGATTTCATTGTACACCTGGTGTTTGTGTTAGAACTATTGTGGGTTGGATAAATATTTCACTCGCAGTTGTGCTGAAGTCACGTTGCCCTATGGCAAACTGTCGGGTGACGAGACAGAAAACCAGAATTGCTTTGCGAAATGACCTTTTAACACACACACACACCCACACATACGCATGAACACACACATGTCAAGTGGCGAAAACTTTGCGTCGCATCTCTCTTGTCCTCCCGAACGGCCCGCTCGGTTGCGGGGCTGATGGATTAGGTACTTACCCGACAATGAGGTACCAGGTAGCGATAATGTCGTTGATGATCTTCTCTGCATATTCCTTTGCTTGTAAGAACCTCTTGAACACTCTGAAGCAGAAATACATCTATAATTAATGACATCAGTGACATTAGATCAATTAATAAGTAAGTGCAGTTAGTATGGGGAGCGCAGTGAGCTCAGTGGTGTAGGCAGTGTACTCCAACGTCTGGCGATAACATTGCAACCAGGCGGTGGTTCAAACCCCTTTGACGGCCTGCAGTATATACATATTTGTTTTTCATCATTGGCCGAGAGTATTAAAACAAAAATAGAAGTAAACTAACAATAACTAGAAGGGCAAAGACTATATGACTCACATGCTCCTTTTGGAACTCGCAATATTTAACATGAAAATGAGTGCCCCAGAAAACTAATGAAATTGTGGCAATTAAACTGCAAAGTAATACGGACTTTGATATTTCTATGCTCTTGATTTTGAGACGACACGGACCTCTGGCTCCATATACTGTACATGTACTATCAAATAAAGTAAGCTTACAGCAAAAGTTGCATTAAGCAACAAAAAAACAACCCAACAACATCAAAACGGTGACCTTGGAATGACCTTGACCTTCAGTGACCTTGGCGTTGGTATGACCTTAACCCTCACGTGATCTCTCATGCACGTCTGATCAAATAACCCAATGTAGTTGCATACTATGGGTTAAATAAACAGCCATTCCACTGTACAATGACCTATTT
This sequence comes from Oncomelania hupensis, assembly GCA_036898135.1. Classification (NCBI taxonomy): domain Eukaryota; kingdom Metazoa; phylum Mollusca; class Gastropoda; order Littorinimorpha; family Pomatiopsidae; genus Oncomelania; species Oncomelania hupensis. The sequence goes on from CM072527.1 coordinate 2,493,726, forward strand.
TTTAAAATGTTTTTGCAAGGCCTAAAATGACCTTGACCTTTAACATCAACGCAAAAAAAGGAACAAATATGAAAAACCAACCTATCATCTCTAAATACAAGTTTGTACTTTATATCTCTCATAGTTTAGGGTCAAGGTCATTTCAAAGTACCTATAAAAATCCGACGTTGGACAGCCCCAGTGACCTTGATCTTGAAGTGAGGTTGACCAAATTTGCATAGTATGTGTATCTCATTAATATTTATATGCATCAACGAATCATAAGTTCAATATTAATAATCTTTTTTTTTAAAAAAGGATTTAAAAAAATAAATTTTCATTTTTTGACTGACATTTTGATGACTCTGTGACCTTGAAGTGAAGTAATTCTTTCACTGATCATTTATTAGGTCTATTGGTGTACACCATCTTACCAAGTTTTGTTGTGATAGTTGAAAGAGGCTCTCAGTACTTAGACACTTTAAAGTATTTGCACAGACGGATGGACTTTTTTTTTTTCAATATCATTTTTGTACTATTTAGTACTTGTTTCGCACAGATTTGCAAAAATCTGGAATTTTGTTTTGGAGGGTGAGTACACAGACTCATTGTGCTATGTATGCGATTCAAAAATTACCCCGAGACACTGCGTCCCTGGTCATTCGGATGAGAGTATAAACAGAGGTCTAAGCTATGCACGCGCGCACGCATTCCATCGAATGGATTTTAGAGCTCCTGACGCTCATGCCCCAAAAAGATGAGTGCCGGTTACACAAATACACCCAGAAGCACTAGGTCCCTTCTCCCCATCCCTGGTCGCCCAGTATTGTGCTCAGTCGTCTGGGCATCAGACTATGCGCCCAAAGGCTGCAAGTGGGCGCCTCAGGCGGTTTGAGTAAATCCTGTATCGGCCAGCGCCTTGAGCAGCTATTCAGCTGGAAATGCGCGATATAAAAACAATTAAATTACATACAATAAAATAAATAAATTACGGCCACTTGTATTGTATTGATGTTTTTTCTCGATGTATCCTATCCTATCCTATCCTATCCCATAACTCGGAGGTCGTAGGGGCACCACAGATGATCGTTTAACCAGCGTACTCCATCTTTCCCTGTCCTCAGCAACCTGATTGTTTCGCTCAGTGTCAAACCAGTCCATTCTCGAATGTTGTCCTCCCACCTCTTTTTCGGTCTTCCTCTTCTTCTACCTCCTTGCAGTGTGCCTTGCAGGATGGTCTTTGCAAGATCGGCAGAAACGGCTGACGTCCGCATGAAGTCCTGGCCAGTAGAATACCGCCTGGATTCTGTCTGACGTCTTCTTGATGCCCAGGTGACCTCCCATGATGGAATCGTAAGCTACTTCCATCACTTGGCGCCTTAGGAGTAACGGTACCAAGACTTGACGTAGTGGTTTCCCTCCGTTGACCCTCGATTGCTGGAAGATTCTGTACAGGATCTTGGTCTTCACCTCAAAATAGACCGTGCCACTGCCTTTGGTCACGTGGTCTTGGCGGTTCCTGTACTTGTTTAAAGTGATATCAGCTTCCTGGAGCTGGATCAGCTTATCTCTGTCTACGATGGCAGCTTTGGAGCTGTCGGCGACCTTCAGTGGCGTATACATCTTGTCTCTCTTGACCTGGGCCCTGGTAGTAACAGCACCGACGCTCTCGGGTCGGCAGGGCTGAGCCGGAGTAGCCACATTGTCCCGTAGCAGATCTGCATGGTCTCCATCGGGAAACGGCAATGGATCCTCCTCCACAACTTCGACGCGTTGGGTTGAGGCAGGACTCCATTCTAAATCGGGGTCGTCGGGTCGTCTCGCGCCGTCGATATTCCCGATCATCAAATCATACAGCGGCTTCTTCAGGCAAACCGCTTCTACTTCGCCTATGTAGAAAGGGGTGCTGACTTGAATCTTTGCAACTGGCGCTTTCACACATTTGCTGTCGGCCATGAGTGTCCATTTAGAATCGCCAGTGAACTGTTCTTTAGCCATTAGGTCTTCTCTGGCGATGACCCCACTGCAGCCCGAATCTCTTAGGACAGTCACTTCATGATTTCCGACGCGTCCCTTGGAAACAGGCATGTTCTGGACGGTCACAGCTTCGCTGGCGACGACGGGGATGGATTTCCCGTTGGCAAGGAGAAGTTGGCCATCAGTCATGCACTCTTGCACGTCCGCAGGAGTAGCTGTGCGCTCGGTCTCACTCAGAAGAATGACGCTCCCGCCGCACACTTGATGGTCAGAGCTACTAGTTTGCCGTCGATTGGAAAAACGCCTCTGTCGGTTGCCCGCCGCTGCATTGTCCGTATTGCTCTGCTGTCCGCTACTTTTATTTTGAGGACAGTTAGCAGCTCTGTGGTCTGTAGCGTTGCAGGTGAAACAGCCTCTTGAATGCCCTTCCCTGGAAGGTGGCGTGGAGTCCGTGTGTCTCTGGCTCGTCTGACTCCCCTGGATCTGGTTTCCAAGGTTTCCAGTCTTCTGAAAATGATTCGTCGTCTGGGGTGGCCCCAGCGTCTTCCCGTGAGCGATGAGATATCTTTCAGCAACCTCGGTCACATCATTAAGCGTCTGCAGCTTCCGTAATTCTAAGTGGGTCGCCAGGTCCTTGTGACAGGCATTGAGGAATTGCTCCTTCACAATCAGGTCATAGAGACTATCGTAAGATTTGCCTTTGCCTGATAGTTCCACCCACTTGTGTAAGTATGACGACAGGCGCTCCACAAACTGCTTTGGCGTCTCGTCTGACTTAGGCCAGCATTCACGGAAGCGTTTACGGTAGCCTTTCTCTGTGAAACTGTAGCAGTGCAATAGGGCCTCTTTCAAGACGTCGTAGTTTTTGGCGTCATCGTTCGACAGTCTGGTGTAAACTTCGAGTGCTTGCCCCGTCAGAAGTGCACTGAGTCGAATCGCCCAGTCTTGAGGATGCCAGTTCGAGCTTTCAGCGAACCTTTCAAATCTCGCCAGATAACTGTCGATCTGGTCTTTCCCGTCGACGAACGCTGGCAATTTTGGAGCCTTGTGGTCGCTGATAGCGTGTGGCGCATGCTGATTGTTTTGGATACGTACCAACTCTAGCTGGTACTGACGCTCAGCCTCTCTTTCCTCTCTTTCTTCTTGGCGACGCTGCGCCTCGAGTTCTCTTTCTTCTCGGCGACGTTATTCTTCTAATTCTCTTTCTTCACGCCGTCTCTGTTCTTCTCTTTCTAGACGCTGTTCTTCTTTTTCTAGACGCTTCTGTTCTACTTCTATTTCTTCACGCCGACGTTGCTCTTCTAGTACTATTGCTTGTTTTCTCTCCTGAGACTTGACGTACTCCGTTAGCTGCTTGCGTTTTAGATTCAGTTCAAGTCCTTTTTGCCAGAAGTCAGCCATCTTGATGCTTTTCTAGAAAGTTCTTGATTATGCTGAACCTTTCTAGATTGTTCTAGAACAGCATGCTTTCTGCAGTAGCGCTGATGCTTGTCACTAGTCGCCTTCGTTGACGCAGGCCCCGCTGTCCTCGTCGTATACGACGCTGCACCACGCTGGTGTTGATGTATACGCTCCTGTACTGAAGTAGACGCGACGTCCGCTCGTCGCTCTCTGTAATACTGGCGATGTAGCTCCGAGACTGTCCCTCGACGTAGGTTTGCGGCAGCCACGTAGTCCCGGTCTGTTGTTCTCTCACAAAGCAACTCTTCGGCGACTACACGCTTTTGCAGTCAACCCGAATCTATCGGGGATGTAGTCCCAGTATGTTGGCCCCTCCCGACGCAACTCGTTGGCGGCTACCCTCGATGACTGCCTCTCGTAACGTTGACTCGCTTGTTGTAGCAGTTGAACCCTTGGCTATGGCGTAGATCTCAGCTTGGCCCCCGAAAATGTTACACTCGAATGGTGTTTTTCTATCAGTAGTTGATTCAGCCCCAATGCTGAAATACTGATAAGTGTAACTCGGATTCGTTTATCCACGCAACCTGTTCACTCATCAACAAGGCACGGAGTCGTCGTATAAAGTTTCCCAACTTTATTCAGCGTACATCAACAACTGCATACAATCGCTCAATCACTTTTCACTTTCTCTCTTTCAACTTTGCGGCTTTTAGGTTCCACCGCCTCAATTATATAGTTTTTCTCGACTCCAGATATCGTCAGAACGTTCCCGAGTGACGCGTTACAACCAATCAAAATAAACTTCGTCATCATTGTATTACGTCATACATCTTTTTTTCACAGTCCAATAATTTTATCAGTTTATGGTGGATCTATCTAGATTCTTCGATGATAGTAAACAAGCAAATCTAGAGAATTCTCCAATAATATCGACCAACGAAAATTATCAACATTATACGAAGCTTCTTCTAACAACAACGCAAAATTAAATCAAAGGTAAATACACTCTGTTATTGAATGGTTTGCCAAAAAAAAAAAACCGATCAGATCTATCGCGCGCGTTTCACACGAACTATCGTGCGCGTTTCAACGTAAAAATGACGTTATTAATCAACCTACGTTTGGGCTAGAGTTACGTCATCTGATGTCACGTTGTTGCCCTGAGAGTCGTTCAGCCTATGGTTATTTATTTCCAGGGCGCCGGCCGCGTTGAGAATTTTAATTATGTTATCCACTGGGATGCAGCGATCCAGCACTGAAAACAGACACAGCATGAACCGTTTTCATTATTATCACCATGGAAGTGCAATGTCATGTGTGTGTGCGTTTGATTGTGCGCGTATTTGTGCGAGTGTGTGTGTGTGTGTGTGTGTGTGTGTGTGTAGGTGGGGGTGTGTATGGGTGTGTGCGTGTATGTGTGTGACGGTGTATGTGTGTGTGTGTATTTGTGTGTATGTGTGTGCATAGCCTTAGATGAAGTGGATGGTGGAAAAGTAACTCCCTACTAAAGTTGCTCATGACTTCTGTAAGTAGTACTGCACTGGCACGAAGCAAAAGAGGAGCAGTGCAAACAATCACGCAGTGATCACCACCGTCAACTACCTACCCCCACTACTACCACCATAACCAATGACATCAACAACTATTACATACATTGTGGATTTGCATGAAGAATTCTTCCACAGCTATCATCATCAGTACCATCATCATCACCACCCTCAACATCACCACCACCACCAACACAACATCGCCACCAACAAACAGCAGCAACAACAAAATGGCAGACTCACGTGAGGAACTCTGCAAGTAGTATCTCGCACAGTCATTGTCGTCGACCAGCTGTTGTACGCTCTGCAATCCATAATAATAATGATAATGACAATAATAAAGTTAATGATAATGATGATGATGATGATGATGATGATGATGATAACAACAAAGGATGCTTATTCTCCCTTGGTTAACCCACAGCAATGCATTGAGGTTTGTTGGTCACGCTTCTATACGATTGTTTGGGGTTCGCCTGTACTGGTCCTACATCGTAAGGGAGATAAGCTATTTTTACGGCTATAGCAGACGACTTTTTGAACGTTCGAATGCAACACTTAGATTCAATTTCCGCAAATGCAACATATTACTTTAGAAAAGTATAAAAATATAAGAAAATAATCATCTCTGAAAATAAACGCGTGCAATAAAAACGTTATTTTAAATTTTTTTAAATCGCAAGTTGATCTAGACCCGAGACTTACTTTAACATGTAAGCCTACCCAAAGACGGTAGAACAATAAGACGGGCAACTCCTTCTATACATATACTAATGAAGCAGAGGACAAGGACTAGGTTATTTCCCTTGGCTTGTGGACGAAAAAGTTCATTAAGGAATACAAGGAATAGTGTCATTATGGTATTAAATTCATGTAATCGTGCATGCTGTAGTATTTAACAACTGTTGATTTTTGATAATCATAATAATAATAATAATAATAATAATGATTTTTTATGTTTTTTTTTCTTCTATTAAATAAAATAAAGTTCATATTTGAAAAAAAATCATTCCTGGCACTGTTATTTTTTCAGTATGTTTCTTCTGTTCTTTGCAGTGTTATGTTTCTTCTATCTTTCTTGTCTGATACCATAAAAATCTCTAATTCTAATATATATATATTCCCCAAATCAATCAGGCTCAAAGAGCGGAGATCTGTACCAACATACACGCTCGCCTGTCTTATCCACCCTCACACACACACAACAAATACACATCCATCACTCAAACAGGTGGTGTAAAGGCAGGAAGATGGCTATTAGAAGACGGAAGAAAATCGAATTTTTATTTTTGGAATTTTATATTGACTGCGTCCAGTACCATTATTGGAGGGAGGGAGGAAACCTGAGTGCCTGGAGAAAACCCTCGGTGATCTCAATAGTCTCGTACCTAAGTCACATACGTTCGCCCCTTGCGGGAATCGAACCCGCGACCTTCGGCATAGGAAACCGGCAACTAATCCACTGCGCCATGAGGCCATAAATGGAGAGAGAGAGAGAGAGAGAGAGAGAGAGAGAGAGAGAGAGAGAGAGGAGAAAGAGAGAGAGAGAGCGAGCCCTATGGGACAGTACTCTATATCCGGGATCGCTCATAAGCCACAAGTTGCCTGTCTTATTGTTCTACCGTCATTGGCCTACTTACCTTGCTGTTCTTGTCCACGCCGTCTTTGCAGATGAGGTTGTCCTTTTTCTGCGACACCATATCCTCCAGATAAACGTAGTTCGTACTGGGACATTGAGCCACGCACACCTGTTCACAACACAAGTCTCGCATCTGTTTAACGATGATGATGATGATGATGATGATGATGATGATGATGATGATGATATGATGATGAAGATGTGATGATGATGATGAAGATGATGATGACGATGATGAGGAAGAGGAGGAGGAGGAGGTTAAGGAATTTCTCGCATCTGTTTTTATTATGCAGTGTACAACAATCATTGACAGTCACACTTACACAAAAACAGTCAGTATGATGATAATGATGATGATGATGATGATGATGATGATGATGATGATGATGGAGACAACAATCATGATGATGACGACGACGATAATGGTGAAGACAATCATGATGACTACGACGGCGACGACGACAATCATGTTTTGGATGATAATTAAGATGACAATGATGATGATGATGATGATGATGATGATGATGATGATGATGATGAAGACGATGACGACGATGATTATGACGATGATGATGATGACGAAACGCGTCACACATTTATTCATAAACAAGAATGATAATTAATATCTACTGACGAATGATGATGACGACGGCAACGATGATGAAGAAACTCAGACGCGTCACACACTTATTCATAAACAAGAGTGAAAATTAATATCTATGTCAACTGCAATAACGATGATATGATGATGACGATGATGAACACTACGACGATGGACATTTAAAGCCCAGCATTAGACATTGTTCTATCCCTGTGTTTGGTGCGAGTGTGTGTGTGCGGTTTGTGTGTGTGTGTGTGCGGTTTGTGTGTGTGTGTGTGTGTGCGCGAGTGTGTCTTGAAATGGCTGACTGGCCTTTCTTTGTATGCAGGAAATGGGTGTATTAGCCACCCACTTTTTTTTCCAGCCACCCACTTTTTTCTAAGTACACAGGAGTGCTCTTTTAGTGCATGGGAGTGCAGTTGTAGTGCATGAGAGTGTTTTAAGTACAAGGGAGTGCTCTATCCGAGACGGAGAAAATCCAGTCAATTTTTGAAAATAAGAAAGTGGGACCTATTTCGTCGCCTATAGGAGACGAACTAGGTCAACTTTTAAGACGGGAAGATCGCCAATTTTGCATTAGATTCTTACATTTTTAGGAGTAATTTGAGTTCTTTCCGTCAAAAAAACACTTTCCGATTCCTATATTCTTATGTTCTACATACTTGTGTGAGTGTGTGTGCACACGAGAGAGAGAGAGAGCGTGCGTGCGTTTAGTGTGTGAAAAGTTCAAGGTGGTTGAAAAGTTACGCCCTATATTGAAAATGGCTACTTAACGTTTTGTAAAGTGTAGAACCGCTTTTGCATGAAACAAAACGTCCTGTGACCCTTACAACAGTACATTTGAATTGTTGGTCTCAGATGTCATCTCACAGTAACAACAGAAGCCTGTTGCCCGACACTGTGTGATCGAGCTCAGTTGATACAACACATACGACGCATAAGACGACTCAAAACCAATGCTATTATTTTAAGGACACGCGCTTTGACAAAAATTACATATTATGTGGATAATGCTGTGAGAGGATGGACTCGAACCTGAGGCGTAGGGCATCCTTGTACGAAGACGCCGGGGCCGAGTCGGCCACACTGGATCAGGTCAAAGAAAAACAGTTTGGGCTTGCTCCTGAAAAAAACAGGGGTGAACATTTATTTATTTATTTATTTATTTATGTATTTATGTATTTATGTATTTATGTATTTATTTATTTATTTATTTATTTACTTATTTATTTAATAGTTCTAATATAGCGCTATCCCCCATACACAATAAAAGAATTAAGATATTTACGACACAAATCCTCCATACGTACATACAAGTCATAATGTAAAAAAATCAGTGAATTCCAACTTACTTGTAAGCGCCATAACCACAGAGGTTGCCCTCAGAGTCCTGGGGGTACAGCAGCAGCTTCGGATCTCCCCAAACGTACGCTGTACAGACAGACATTAATTAATTATGTTTTGCATGCATTCCGGTCCAAAGACTGCAAAAACCGAGATACAGCTGAGCATGTCCGGAAGACACTTGCGATTGTTCACATCATACTTGGATGGCGCAAATATTGATAAAGCCACCACCATCACCACCACACCCACCCTCATCGTCATCATCATCATCGTCGTCATCATCATCGTCCTCGTCATCATCAATCATCATCATCATCGTCGTCGTTATCATCAAACAAGAATTACTAATGCGCACGCACAAGAAATAGTGATCATCTTCTTCTTGTTACTTCTATCTGTCATACTCGACAATAACCGGGTATTTTGTCGGACTGCGCTGTAAGTTCTTCACTGGGGGCAAAGGAGAACATAATACTTAAAAAAAATACAGCACCTAACTGACATGAAACAGGCAGCCGCTGGATGTGTAAGCGGCAGAAGGCGCGAGTTGTCCTACAGCCCCAGATCATCCTAATGATGCACCAAGCCCACAATTCAAAGCGTGGCTTATTGATGACTCAATTTGATTTCAAACCATCTTAAAATCTTAATTGATAGATTTCCATTTTTTTTAAAATCCTGTTATTACTACAATGTTGTTTTGAACTTTTAGAACCGAGAAAAGTAAAGCAGCGACGAAAAAGGTTATGGGCGCTGCCCTCATTAAGCTGGCCCTGTAAAAAAAAGGTCTCTTACGCCTCTCTTTCCACCACCAATTGCGTTTTTAGGAGATCGCTAGTATTACAGAAACTTCAAAGAACTGAAACTGAACGATACATCAATTTTGATTTTGTGAACTTCAGATTGACTGCGTCCAAAACCATAATTATAATTACACTGCTTTTGCTTGGTCTGTGGTTCCTTGCCCGTTATATTATAGGGTACGGTAACGAGTCTAATATTGTGTCATTGATTGACTGATTGATTGATATAGATTGATTAATATCTTACCATAGATGGCAACGGCTGCAAGACCGCACACGAAGACGAAGAATATGAGACAACAAATGATGTCTGTACATGACCTGCAAACATAAATAATAATAATAATTTGTTTAAAAAAATAATAATAATAATAGTAATAACAATGATGATGATGATGATGATGATGATGATGAAGATGATGATAATAAAGCTGAAAGTTGATGATGATGATGATGATGATGATGATGATGATGATGATGATGATGATGATGATGATGATGATGATGATGATGATGATGATAAAATCAAATTCTATCTTATCCCGTATCTCGACAGTCGTTGGGGCACAACAGAGGATAGTTTAACCAGCGTACTCCATCTTTCTCGTTCCTCAGCAACCCTCATGGCTTAGCTCAGTGTCAAGCCAATCCATTCTCGAATGTTGTCTCCCACCTCTTTTTCGGTTTTCCTCTTCTTCTGCCTCCTTGCACCGTGCCTTGCAGGAGGGTCTTCGCAAGGCCTGATGCTCTGCTGACGTGAACATACCATCGAAGTTTCCGTTTCTTCATCACTGTGAGCAGGTCATCGTGTTGTCCAATGGCTTGTGGAATGGTCTGTCGGACTTCGTCGTTGGTGTGACGAACGGACGATTCAGCCCTGACGCTGGCTGCGCACAGTCACCACTCCTACGCACGCCGGCTAAATCCGTCTAAGCCCCGCCCCTCGGGGGATCGCTCTAAAAGCTCCCACACACCAATTCTCGGTGTCAGATGCATGCCTCCAGCCTTCGAACACCCATCAGCCTGCCTCGGACACGTCCCATCACCCGGTGTCCATTGAGCCTCGGCAGTACTCTTGGGATTCGACCCGTTCTTAGTCAAGGTAAGAGAGGAAACTTACTGCATATCATTTAGCCTTCCCATCACCCGTCGATCGCCCAACATGTTCGTATGTCCTGTAGATATGTACGTTCGTGTTTGTGGTTTCTGTACTACTTTACAGACGGGCTCCTATCAGGGCGACTATACCGGCCCTGCCAGCTGTAAGACGCCAGACCCGCTGCGGGCGACCCTGACAACCCAGGGCGTCAATGTGAAGCGTACCTCCCAAGTTTCGCCAACCAGCCAGCCACGTAAGCTGAAAACGCACCACTGTATCGCCACTGGAGATTGCACCATCAAGCCATTATCTAAGAAAGTGACCTAGTGCCCTGCATTGGGCCCCAAGCTAACTTCGAGAACTCTTTGAACCGCCAACCATCCAGAAGCCTGGACCAACCACCGCCCTACGCAATACGAAGCTAAGTTACTATCCTGCGGCCACCACAATTCGAAGACATTCTGGCTAAGCCGCCCCGAACAATCCAGATATCCTCCTGCTCAGTGATGAAATCAGTCCTCAATCGCCCTAGCATTCCCAAGGCCGCCCACCCAGAATATCTCCAAGATACTCCGAACTATCATTGACCATATTCAGTGACTCATCCTTAGATTATCCAACTCAGACGACCTACTTCCATTTAATAAAATTGACTAGTTATATACTGTATCACCTGGACTCTCCCTTGTTTGAATTCCTTCATAGTTTAGCCTACCTTCTTCTCGTCTGGCCTTTTGACTGTCTCTCATTCTTTAGTAACCCCCAGCCTTATTCCCTTGAATGTCATCGCAACGTTGGCCTATACAAGGGAGGCAACACAGTGCGAGGGAATAAGTGCTAACCCTCATCCCCCCAACCCCTTTCTTTGTGACATTAACTTTGGCGACCCCGACGAGACTAAAGACTTAGGTTTCCCACCCCAACTCGACGAGACAAAAGACTTAGCTTTCCACCCCAGCCCAGTAGAGATAGGACCTAGCCCCCTAAGCCTAGTAGTGTATAGCATAGCCCCATAGGTCCCTTACTGGCTCTCCAGAATTGTGGTGTTTCGCGAAGGATTTTTCTTGCATTCATTTTTTTATGCTTTGATTGATTGCAATTTGTCTCTGTGTCTGTGTTGTGTTGTACTCGCCCCTGTGCAATTTCATCGTAGTTCATTTCAGCCCGCCCCCTTGTTTGCCGTCAGTGTACCCCCTTGTGTGCGCCCCTCATCACGGTTAGGACCTTTTAAGGTAAGTCGCTTTTCTTACCATGGCCGACTGGCGAGAGCTTGCTCTCAAGTACAAGAGCATTGGCGAGAGCTTAGGGCTCGCCGGCACTGAACTCAAGGATTACGTCCTGGCCAACGTAGATGCGGACGTTGCCGAGGAGAAGTTGAAGAGGGAGGAGAGGGCGAAGGAACGAGAGGCGAAGAAGGAGGAGGAGAAAGAGCGGATCGCCGCGGAGGAAAGAGCCGCCGCACGGAAGAAAGAGGAGGAGAAGGAGCGCATCGCCGCAGAGGAACGAGCCGCCGCACGGAAGCGAGAGGAGGAGAAAGAGAGAGTCGCGGAAGAGGAGAGAGTCGCCGCACGGAAGATAGCCGAGGAGGAGAAAGCCGCCGCCCGGAAGATCGCCGAGGAGGAGAGAGCCGCCGTGCGGAGAAGAGAGGAGGCGAAAGATAGGATAGCAGAGGAGGAGAGGGCCGCGGCACGGAAGAAGGAGGAGGACGAGAGGGTCGCGGCACTTGAGGAGAAGAGGAATGACAAAGAACTTGAACGACGCCAAGCACTCTTCCAGCTCGAGCGCGATCGCCGCGAGCTAGGCATCGGATCGCCCGCGAGCGAGGACTTCTCACTCAGCGCCCCCAGCTTCACCGCCAGCGCCGGAATATCCGCAATCCCCCCGCCGATTCCGGGGATGAACTTCCCCTTGGACCCCTTCGTCGAGCGCGACGAATCGATAGAGGTTTATCTCGCCCGATTCGAGCGAGTCGCGGGAGAAAATCACCTCGACCCGCAGTACTGGTACCGAAAACTTAGTCATGGCCTTAAGGGGAAGGCCTACGAAATTCTAGCCAAGACTCCGACTGCCGAGGAGGGCGACTACCCCGCGCTCAAGAAAGCGCTACTTCATGGATTTGAACTCTCAGGTGAGCACTACCGGAAGAACTTCCGGAACTCCCGGAGAGAGAAGGGAGAGAAATTCACGCAATTCGCCGACCGGCTAGCCACTCTACGGGACAAATGGATCGAGCAGACGGACGAGCCTAAGACGTACGACGGACTGCTCGAATTGATGCTAGCCGAGCAACTCAGAGGGACCATGCCAGGGGAACTTCGGACCTTCGCCGCCGAACAGGGAGCCGCCCGCTTAGAGGATCTTATAATAGTCGCGGACCGCTACCTTACCGCCCACCCCGACGACCGACAGCCTCGCCGGGATCCCCCCGCACCCTCGTCACCAGATACCCGCCACCAGCCTCGCCGGCCCGTCCCGCCAGCGAACAACCGTCCACCCCCGCCTAAAGGACGCCCAAACCCCGGAGCAGAGCCTGGGAAGCGGAGCGGAGAGCTCTACTGCGGCTACTGCCAGCGCCGAGGACACACCCGCGAGAAGTGTTTTCGTCGCCTCAGCGACCAGCGTCGCAAACAAGGAACGTATTGGCCCTACGCCAAGTCACTCCCGACGGGAACCCGGTAACCCCCGTCGTCACTCCCACCGATCGCCCGGCCGTCACCGAGCAGGTGACAGTCAACGACCACCCTGCACACTGTCTATACGACACCGGATTAACATTCGACGCCGTCGTCCGCCGCTCGCTCATCAGGGAACAAGATCTGACCGGCGAAACGATCACCCTGAAGTTGGCCGACGCGTCACAGCCCAGCACCACGCTCCCTATCGCCCGGATCAAAGTCACCAGCCGCTACGTCACGGGATCCATCCAAGCCGCCGTGATGGACCAGCCCCTGTATGATTTGATCTTAGGATGCCGTTATGTATTCTTGGGTATGCCGCCCCAGCCTGTGGAGTCGATGGCCGCCGTCCAGACGCGCGCCCAGGCGAAAACAGCCGCGACACCACCACCGATACCCAACCAGATGCCGGAACAGATCCGGAAGGCCCAAGAAGAAGACGTCACCCTACGCAAGTGCTACGGAAAGCTACCCGCCGCACGCACTCCACCCAAGACCGGGGACTTTTATGTCGAGGACGGACTCCTGTACCGTCAGAAGGACGACCACTCACAGCTCGTCGTACCTGCGACCCTTCGCCCCCACGTCCTGGAACTTGGCCACAGCATGCCCCTAAGTGGTCACATGGGCATAGGAGCAATCGCCCTACGAATCAGCGCGCAGTACCACTGGCCCGGGATGACCGAAGACGTGAAGCGCTACGTCAAGTCCTGCCGCCAGTGCCAACGATTCTCGCCCCGCCATCACACCGTACCGGTAACCATCAGCCCCACCGTCGTCGTAGGAACGCCCTTCCAACGAGTAGCCGTCGACATAGTAGGACCCCTTCCGCGGACCAGGAAGCGGAACCAGTATCTGCTCACCCTTGTCGACGCGTGCTCTATGTGGTGTGAGGCCGTTCCACTGCCGAAGATTGACGCCGCCCGAGTCGCCGACGCGCTCGTCACTATCTTCACACGAGTCGGATTCCCGGACAGCATCATGACCGACAATGGGTCACAGTTCACTGGAAAACTCATGCAGGAAGTTTTCCACCTACTTCGCATCCGGCATATCCGCACTCCACCCTACCACCCCGCTAGCAACGGACAGGTCGAGCGCCTGAATGGGACGCTCATCTCGATCATCCGCAAGATCGCCGACGAACAACCTGAAGCGTGGGACACCTACGTCACGTCAGCGCTCTTCGCATATCGGGAGGCCCCGCACACCTCCACCGGATACACCCCTTCCACGTTGCTTTTTGGGAGACCCCTCTCTTGTTCATAGAAATCCTTGACTTCGCTGTCGTCATAGTCCGATGTTGGGGCACAGACCTGGATGATGGTGATGTTGAAAAAGGCTGCTCTCAGACGGATGGTAATGAGGTTACTGGAGACTAGGTGGCAACCCATGATAGTGACCAGAATATCTTTGTGGACCAAGAATCCAACGCCGTGTTCGTGCCTGTCATCTCTACCGCTGAAATAAAGCTTGTGGCCTTCGTCGGTCGTTGTTTCACCTAGGCCTTTCCAGCGCAGTTCGCTGATAACTAAAATGTTATATCGATAGTGGTTCAGCACGTGGGACAGTTCTTCTAATTTTTCCTCCGCAGTTAGGGTCCTGACATTCCAGGTTCTTATGACGATGTTTTCTCTCGTGCTGATCTTGCTAAGTTGTCCATCAGTAACCCACTCATCACCTCCGTCCTGGTGGCTTACTGAAGGCGCGGTCCTTGGTGACCCGGGCGACGACCGATTCGATATGGAGTCAATGGTTCTTTTCATCATACAGTGTGTCTTGGACAAGAAAAACCTAACGGGGCCCAATCCACTCCAGGCTGTTGAAATCCACGAATACAGTGTGGCTCGCCTTGACCCCGAGCGCGTGGTCGTTGAATCTATAGTAACGAGAAGTTCCTCTTCCATGGTCAGTGACTTCTGATTAGAAGAATTCGCCCAGTGATGCCGTGCTGACATCACCCCTGTTAGTCGCCTCTTAAGACACGCCGGGAAACGTTGGGTCTATTCTATTCAGTGCCTGAACCCCTAGGATGATCAAATGGGATCAGACTTGCCTACCTCAAAAACTTATTGACAGTACTCCAGGCAGCCCAAAACCAGATTATGGAAGCTTTGACCCGATGTTTGCGTAACGAATTTTTTTGTCTTTTTGTAACACATTAATATTGACATTGTGCACACAGTGCACTGAAATGCATATAGATAATAAATGATATTACAAAGTATAAAAATGAAAGGACAAGTGAAAGGTTCAGGTCAACGTTTTGCAGAAATGGGCAACAAATCTTTCTTTGACATAAGCAACACACCACACATACTTCAGGTTACAATGTATGCATGTATTCGGCACCTGTGGCTTTTGTCTCCACCTGCAGAAAGGCTTTTGATGGATGCATGGCGTTTAGCAGCTTCTTCAAACTTTTCATGTGATTTTGATGATAAGCGCTTTCGCAGTCGTTGCGACCGCCATGTGCAAAGGGTGAAGTCGATTTTGCACAAAGTGCATCTTGCAAACTCTGGCCCTTACCAAGATGTTGTCAGACAAGGCCATTTTTCGTTGTAGACGTTCCAAAAAGCTATCTTTTTGGCCTGCTGTTTACCTTTTGAGTCATATTTATTTGGATCGGGAGAACGGCCTGCATCACGGCTTCGCTTAATGTTTCCCGCTAATACACAACACTGAGCAGAAAGGAGGAAACCGGAACACAAGTGTGGAGAACTTACAATATATGTGCGCATGCGCCATCTCGGAAAAGGGAAACAATTACACTGTGCGTCTTTTAATAAGGGGGGGGGGGGGGGTGAGGGGGGGAAAATTCAATTAATTAATTAAACTTGACCGTATTTTTAGCGAGCTGACCAGACGACCGTACTCCAAGAATAAATTGCGTACGAATACGCGAACGAACGTACGGTAGGCAAGTCTGTGTGATACACTTATTAGTTCGCTCTTACCTTTTCTTGATTGGTCCATTGCGAGATGGGTCGTACTCTTTCAAAGGCTTGCCTGAAACAAATTAGGAGGAATTCATTTTTTATTGTGAGGAGAGAGAGAGAGAGAGAGAGAGAGAGAGAGAGAGAGAGAGAGAGAAAATTGAAACGTTTGTTTAATTAGGGATAAAGATTTTAGGCTAATTAATAGGTCTAATCTTCGAATCTGTCCCTTAACAAATTAACATAGTAAAAAACCTTTCATAATAACTGGCAAATGATGTTACACACACACACGCCATACCATCGTCTTCGTCATTATCTTTAAACAATTTTAGACACCCATCCACGTCCCCATCTATAACCCTTATAATAATAGTAATAATAATAATTTCAACAACAAAAAATGATGATGATGATGATAATCATAATAATAATAATAATAATAATAATAATAATAATAATAATAATAATAATAATAATAATAATAATAATAATAAATAAATAAATAGATGAATAAATAAATAATAATAATAAATTACATGAATGACTGTGTTCTCATGTATGTTATTTTACTTCACATTTATAATTAAGTTCGCAGATGCTCACATATTTTACATTAGAAAGAAAACAGTGTGTCGTAGTGTTCACACTCCAGAGGAAGAGAGTTCCATACAGCAGGTACATTAAATGATAGGTTATTTAAAAAAAGAAAATGCGAGGGAAGGGTAGTATATAATTATACAGTCCATTCCAATCAACTGGCTTAGTAAAAAATTTATCAAGATATGCAGGTGTTTCTCCGTATGTGATTTGGAACATAAGGATAGCTGTATTAAATATAAATATGAGAGAGAGAGAGAGAGAGAGAGAGAGAGAGAGAGAGAGAGAGAGAGAGAGAGAAGAGAGAGAGAGAGAGAGAGAGAGAGAGAGAGAGAGAAACATAAATATAATGCGGAGGGTGGAAAAAGAGAATCATAACAAGAAACAGTAGTGAAAAGAAATAAGATTAATATTAGAAACTAAATCTTACTTAAAACTCGTGGAACAAACATATGCACACACGCACACACACACACACACACGCACTCTCTCTCTCTGTTTCTCTCTCTGTTTCTCTCTCTCTCTCTCTCTCTCTCTCGCACAAACATTCCAAACCTATCCAATCACGTAACGCGTAGGTCATTGGGGCACCACAGATAGATAGTTTTTTATTGCTTGCAGGGTCCAGCGGACTGCAAAGAGCCGAATCAGGACCACAACTTGGTTGAAAGAGGTCTCACCCCTGACCCGTATAAAAGATCTGCTGACACAACTCTAGTGGTAACACTAAAGGCACAACATCAGCAGGTCACTTTACAATAAAGGTATCCCACGCAGGGGACGCAGAAGATATACTCTTATTTTATCCAACCCTCGTTTATTAAAAAAAATAAAATAAAATACAATCATTATAAAATATCAACAAAACACATACGTGTAAAATGCCTACATTTGCTAAATAATAATATCATAGGAAGCCCTAGTGACCATTTGGCAGAAAGTGTCCAATATCCCCAAGCTGACCCAACAGACCTCACGCACAAAAGAAGAGTTTTAGAAGAGTTTTCAGGAAAAAATATAGGTGACTGGTCTAGCGAAAAAGACAGTATGGTAGATAGATAGATAGAACAGAGTAGGAATGAGAAAGTACTCCATCTTTCTCTGTCCTCGGCAACCTTCATGGCTTCGCTCAGTGTCAAACCAGTCCATTCTCGAATGATGTCCTCCCACCTCTTTTTCTGTCTGCCTCTCCTTTTGCCTCCTTGCACAGTGCCTTGCAGGATGGGTTTTGCAAGGCCTGATGCTCTGGTGACGTGAACATACCATCGGAGTTTCCGTTTCGTGCTGTCCAATGGCTTGTGTGAAGGTCTGTCGGACTTTGTCGTTGGTGATATGCTGGGTATAGGAAATGTTCAAAAGTATTATGTAGCATCTCCTCTCCATGCTTTGTATTCTTCGTTGTATCTCTGCTGTGAGGGTCCATGTTTTGTAAGCGTATAGGAAAATGGAGATGACAAGGGAGCGCAACAGCCTTACCTTGGAGTGTATACCGATGGTCCTGTCTTTCCAAATGGACTTTAACTTTGTCAGGGCAGTAGTTGTTAGTGCTATCCTAGAGAGGACTTCCTGTCGGGACCCATTGCCTGATACAATGGCTCATAAATATTTGAAGCTATGCACTCTGTCGAGGGATTGGCCATAGACTTTGATGGCAGTGTTGACGCCATTGGTGTTGCTGGTCATCAATTTGGTCTTCTCTGCACTTATTTCCATTCCAAAGGCTCTGGAGGTGGTGTCAAGCCTCTGTACCAGCTGTTCAAGTTAGTGTTCCTCTCCAGCCAATCCATAAAATTTACCAGCTGTTCAAGTTCTTGTTCCTCTCCAGCCAATC
Source organism: Oncomelania hupensis (assembly GCA_036898135.1). Classification (NCBI taxonomy): domain Eukaryota; kingdom Metazoa; phylum Mollusca; class Gastropoda; order Littorinimorpha; family Pomatiopsidae; genus Oncomelania; species Oncomelania hupensis. The sequence continues at coordinate 2,512,161 of CM072527.1, forward strand.
CATCAATGTCATCCGCAACACGGAGGTTGGAGATTGCTCTAATCCCTATGCTAAGTGTGCCTTCGTGATCTGCAAGGGCATCTGATATGATGCACTCTAGCAAGATGTTGAATAGTGTCGGAGAGAGTAGGGATCATTGACGCAAGCCGATTTTTGTTCTAAAGAAGTTCCCGACGACGCTGTTGTGGAGGACTGAAATGGTAGCCTTGTCATAAAGGCTTTTGATGACTTCCGTAATGTTAGCGGGGCTGATGTTGTACACTCTCATGTTTGCCCCCAGCGCTGCATGCCAGACTAGGTCAAACGCTTTCTTGATTTCTACAAACACATGATATAAATGTTGATGTTGTAGGTATTTCTCGCAGATTATTCTGAGGTTGAAAATCTGCTAAGTGGTACTTCGCTCTGTCATGAATCTGCTTGTTCTTCAGCTATGATTTGTTCAGCTTGAGGTTTCAACCTGTTGAGTATTATTTTCAGGAGGACCTTGCTGGGATGGCTGATGAGGCTGATGATGCGGTAATTTTCACATTCCTGAAGGTTACCATTTTGGGAAGAGTGATAACAAGCGACTGAGTCCATGGTGTAGGCCACTCCCCACTCTGCCAGATCTTGTTACAGATAATGGTGAGAGCGTCAATCATCGCTTCTCCTCCTGCTTGAAGCAGTTCAAGGGGAAATGTTGTCCATTCCCGCTGACTTCCCCTTCTTCAGCGATTGCACTGCTGACTCAACTTCTTCTCGGAGAACTGGGAGGATTTCTACTTCTTCTTCTCTGTTCTGGGGACATGCTAGAATTGATGGGTATCCGTTTCTTGCGTGGTTGTAAAGGTCAGAGCAATTATCTGTCCATCTATCCAAGACTTCTTGTTCTTCTTTAAGGCATATGCCAGATTTGCTTTGGATCGTGGAGACCTTGGGTTGTTTAACACTTGTCACCCGCTTCACAGTCTGGTAGGCCTTCTTGCTGTTGTTCCTGTTCAGACTGTTCTCTATTACCTGACACTGATCTTCTATGCAGTTCTCCTTAGCTGTGCGCATGCCTTTTCGGATATCATTGTTGATTTTCGGTAGGCATCAGCTGCATGTGAAGGGTTGTTTCTCTTTTTCATCTCTCTTCGTTTGTCACATAGGTCCAAAAGTTCAGGTGAGATCCACGGTTGCTTCTTTGGGTGGTGCTTCCCAAGGATCTCAGTGGCGGCATGTCTCACAGCGGAGCTGAAGGTGGTGGTCATGGTGTCAACACCATCTACTTCACCAGCTCTCAAAATGAGCAGTGGTGCAAATTTTCTTCCAATTGTGGCTTGGAATATTTTTGTCACCCCCGGGTCTTGCAGTTTGTCTAGGTCTAATTTCAGTCTGGTGCACTGTGCTGTGTTTAATCTCTTCAACTGGAGCCGAAAAACATCATCACGAGATCATGGTCACTTCCAATGTCTGCTCAAAACAAACATTCACATACACATTCACAATCGCTTCCAAGATTAAGACAAAATCAAGCATGCATATGTATATTAAATCACAGTTAACAAGGGTCAACCAACTTAAATAATAACAAAACCGAGTAAAGGGTTACTAAACTAACAAGTCACATGTGGCTCGCCTGCAATCCTTCCAAAGAAATGACCGAACCGGTTTCTGGCGAGCCATGAATAGTTAGTCCACTTTATTTATGTAATATTTCTAATACAGCACTTTTTCAGCTCCAAGAGCTGCTCAAACCAGGCGCTGGCCGATACATGATGCTCACCCGACGCGCCCACTTGCAGTTTTAGGGCGCATCGTCTAACAACAACAGACAACTTGAGCACAATCCTGGGCTTTAGGCAGGATGTTACACTTGCTGTGCTTTGGGCTCAGGGAAGGGATGAGGAGCGCTGCAGCAGTGAAGCGGGAAAACAAGGGTGTAGGCGAGATGTTGTTAGTATTTGAATAGCACCCGGTTGTTGCGGGGGTTGAATTACACGGAATCATAACATCAACCAGCAGCAGCAGCATTACCATCACCTCCACCTCCACCTCCACCACCACCAACAACAAAAACAACAACATCAACAACAACACAAATGGCTTATAAGTACCTGAGACACTCTCCGTAGATCCGTTCTCTTTGTTTTCTTTGTATTTCGTTTCTTTTTTCGCCATTGTTTGCTGTTCCTTTGGAGAAAGTTTATTTTAAAATCTCAGCTGATAGCCTGGATGCTGAATATAATACTGCCAAATACGGGTTTCCTATGCTGTTTTTTCTAGAAATCAAGAAAAAGACTTTGAAATAAACTGTTTCAAGAATACCTTTCTGACCCCAAAAAATGAAGAAAAATAAACCTTGTTTCAAAATAAGAAAGACTCATATCTCTGGAACTCACGACCATTTCCTTTAAAAAATCTATCACAGAACTGTTTCAATAAAACCTTTCTGAAAAATTTCATTTGAAGAAAAATAAACGTTAAACTACTGTTTTTATTGAACCTACAAGTCATTTTTCTAAAACTTTACTTACACATCAAATTTGACTTCACCTAAAAGGTTAGATTTTACTTTGCCTACAAGTCAACTTTTACTTTAAACTACAAGTCATATTTTGACTTTACTTGCAAGTCAGATTCCACTTTTACCCACAGGAAAATGAGCAAATTAAATAAAAGTGAAACACTTAAACAAGAAGTTTCTTTAAAACTCCAATGCTTTTGTATTAAAACCTTCCCAAAACAAAACCAACGAGCAGATTAAAATGCCATCACATTTTCAAACGGCATAGACATGGCGCAGAGTGTGATACAAATCACATTACGATGATAATGAATGAGAATACTAATCATAACTAAACCATTTTACTTTACTTTATTTTACTTTTTTAAAGTTTTAATCAGTACAACGTATGTTAATCTGATGAATAAAAATTGATACAACAACAACTAAACAATTTAATAAGAATATTAATCATAACTAAACCATTTAATAAGAATATTAATCACAACTAAACCACTGAATAAGAATATTAATCATAACTAAACCATTTTATAAGAATATTAATCATAACTAAACAATTTAATAAGAATATTAATCATCACACACAAACACACACTCACACACCTTTTTAAAAGTACTTTGAAGCCTTCTAACGCTAACGCTAACTCTAACCCCAAACTCTAACGGATCATTTTTTTGACGCCAGCATAACGAGGTCCGTCAATAAAACGTACGTAGATTTTTAATTGTATGTCTCAAGAACGCCGTCTAAAAACACACAGACACACACAATGCAACCTACAAGTTAGATCTTTTAAAGATTACTTACAAGTCAGATGTAACTTTTACATACAAGTCACTTTTTTTACAAACTTTACTTAAAAGTCAGATTTACTTTTACCTACAAGTACTAGTTTACACTCGGTGGAACAATCACCAACCAACACTCCGCATCATATCACAGCAATCGGACTGAAACTACTATTAAAAACGATAATGCATGTGTCCAAAATCAGATCCGTAATATTAAAAGAACAGGATATTCGGAGAAGGGGATGTGTGAGGGGCGGGGAAGGGGGAGGGGTGTGTAGGGGGAGGGTGGGGGAAATAACGCTCATGTCACACAAAAAACGTCAATAAACTTGTATTAAAAAACACAGCCACGAAGACTAATAAAAACAGCGCTTAGGAAAGTTTGTTTTTAATGTAGAAGGTCTACCAAGAATAATTAAAAATAGCACAATGACGACTACGACTAAAAATAGCACTGTGCTAAAATGGTTCATGAACTCTAGATATCTTAGAGCTAGATCTGCAGTTGACTACAATCGTCACATACTTTCGGCCGGTGGCCCGGACGCGTAGTCAAGTCTCCTCTCTGAAAATCCTTACGGGAAGAGAGGGGACTATAAACTGATAAACATAAACATAACATAACGTAGTCAAGTCAAGAAATAACCCACAATGGAGAATTCAATCAGCACATTGCATCTCGGGGAATAAGAAAAGAAGAACAGAAAAAAAAAAGTTAAAGAATAGAATAATACATAAACTCATTATCACGCGCAATCCCTTCCAACTCTTTGTGATAACTACCGCACATACACCCACAAAACAAATTTACAGTTAATTACATTTGGTTGACAGAACCACCATTCATTATATTAGTTTGAAGGTATGAACTGAATATATAATAGTATTAAAGTACTTAGAGAAGAAGCTACGTTAAGGAAGTATGTATAGTATAGTATAGTATAGTATAGTATAGTATAGTATAGTATAGTATAGTATAGTATAGTATAGTAGTATAGTATTATAGTATAGTATAGTATAGATGACTATAGTTTTTGTTATTTTGTATTTGAGCGTGTTTTGTTAAACTGTGATGAGGTTGAAGTGTCCGGGTGCGAACATGCTTTCATGCCGTGCTCATGGGTGTGAATGTGTGTGGGTGGTGTGCATGTGATATAGGGAAATGACAGACTCACTTTTAGGTGCTATGTCCCTTTGTATTTTTAAAATTTTTAAAATTCTTTTTGGTTGAAATTTATTTTTTTTAAATTTTTATTTTGAAGTAAACAAATTGCTACCTGTTTGTATGTTGGCGTATTGTATGTGTTGTATAAGGTTTAATGCTCTTTGTAACTAACTTTTTTCTTTTTAAACCTTTTGTACATATATCCCTCCCCCCAGCGATAGTCCTCTTTGACTTCAATGATTTGAACCTTTTGTACATATATCCCTCCCCCCCAGCGATAGTCCTCTTTGACTTCAATGATTTGTGGACTTATAATATACCACTATAGTACCACTATAGTATAGTATAGTATAGTATAGTATAGTATAGTATAGTATAGTATAGAATAGTATAGAATAGTAAAGTATAGTATAGTATAGTATAGTATAGTATAGTATAGTATAGTATAGTATAGTATAGTATAGTATAGTATAGTATAGTATAGTATAGTATAGTATAGTATAGTATAGTATAGTATAGTATAGTATAGTAGAGCTGGCGTCGTAGGCCATCAGCCTTTTGCCCTCTAGATAGACGTGCGTCAAGAGAGCACACATCTTACAAACTTGTCACAATGGTAGGCTTTCAGGCATCAATTAGAGCTGGAGGTTTGGTGATGGTAAAGGAACACGGTCCTGTGTTAAGGTGAAGCATAGTCCATAACTAAAATTATCGCTAAAGTCACCGTTGATAGGTTTTATAGGAATAATCGCTAAAAATTACAGTTAATGAGTTTTCTAGAAATAATCGCTGACGTCACTGTTAATAAGTATTCCCCGGAATTATTGCTAAAGTCACCGTTAATAAATTTTCACCGAAATCATATCTAAAGTCACCGTTCATACGCTTTCTTGGAATTATCGCTAAAGTCATTGTTAGTAAATATAATTAACAAGTTCCTTCCTGAAAGAGAAGACGAATACGAACACTGGAACACTCATAACACTAGGTCGCACAAGCTTGTTGATGTTCCTGGTTGCACAATTTTTAATTTAATCTAACCCTCTTCTGAGAAGTATAACTTGTTCCTGGTTGCACAATTTTTAATTTAATCTAACCCTCTTCTGAGAAGTATAACTGTCATATTACAAAAGTGCCCTTGAGGACTCCTTCGATATATTGTTTGGCATGTACCCACAAGTCACAGCTGTGGGAATATTAGAGGCCCACCGCCATAGTTCATGGGTAGAGCGTTCGTCCGACACACCGACGACCCAGGTTCGAATCCCGGTGTCACATCCTTCAAGTTCCGGGTCTCCTAGTTTATCCGAGCGCCTTTGCGCATGCGCCAGGTCATGTCGGGCCGGCTTTTTCACGAAGTTCTTAGGCGTCATAACCCTAACCCTAACCCAAACCCTAACCCTAACCCTAAACTCTTAACTCTAACCCAAACCCTAACCCTAACCCTTACGAAGACTATGATAGCACTGTGCGCATGCGTCGAATTTTGTAACGCGTCGACCAATCAGAATGCTCCCATTCTCTCCCAGCCCAGCTAAGATACTAGGAACTGTGACGATGTCACACCGGGATGAGGCAAAATAAAACTGGCCATTTTCTGTCACTGTCCATCTTAGCAGTACGATTGCTCTGATGGTTCAGTGTTGTTTAAAACCCTACCCTGGGATGGTGATCCATAGCTGCCATATTGCCAATGGTGGGTGTAGACGGTAAAACTTCAATGGTCATTCAACATAAGAGTTAGGTTTGAAAGAGTATAGAGCAGTTGACAACATAAGAGTTGTGTAACATACGAGTTCCAGTTTGTAAGAACATAGAAGGGGATTAGTAATTCTTATCATTGTGATAATCTTAATGGTAGCAGTCTTCTAGAGTGGTTTGTTAAAAATTTAATTTCCACAGTTGTCGGGAAAGACTTTAAAATAGTGATCTGTCTGGGGGGGGGGGTGGGGCGGGGGGGGGGGGGGGGGGGGGGGGGAGGTGGGGGGGGGGAGGTGGGGGGGGGAGGTGGGGGGGTGGGGGGGGGGGGGAGGGGAGGGTTGGCGGGGGGGGGGGGGGGGGGTGGTGGATGGAATCATTCGGAGCCAAAGGTCGGTCTGTCGGTCCGTTGAAAGACATATATCTCAAGAACCGCACAACTGATTTTAACCAAACTTCATGGGACATTCCCAAGGTTAGTGGCCTGCCTCCCGTGTCATCGTATTTACTCTACCGAAAAGGTCAAGGTCACAGGAGTAATTTTGTTTCTAAAGACGTATTGCTATATTTCAACAACGGCTACAGCGATTGTGCTGAGTCTTGGAATACGGGTACTTCAAATCATGGACCATCCTTCAGTGTCAATCAGGCTGTCGGTCCGTCGCTACAATTTCACTTTTTTGTGTTGTTTAAAACAACTTTTTTGTACTATCTCGAGAACCGCTGGACCGAAATTTATATATTTCTTTACTTTGCGAATACTTTTACTACTGCTAAGCATGTTACATCATTAGTTGTGTTTGTACTTTCTCAAAGGTCAAGGTCAATTTGCTTCTCCATTTTCCAAACGCGTTTTCCGTTGTATCTAACAACTGGCTTACCCGATTTTGATCATTTTTGGTTTGCAGGTACTTCAGACCGTGGCGGGGTGTCGGATAGCGCAGTGGTTGGAGCACTCGCTACTGTGTTGCAAGTTAAGCATCGTCCAGTGCGGTTAGCACTTGGATGGGTGACCGCAAAACGTGAAGCGACAACTAACAACGCCCCCAGTTGACTCAACTGAGTACCTACTCTCTTAAGGGTGGGGAAGGTAAAGCAGCGAGGGAGAAAGATGGGCATCACCCTCATTACGCTGGCCCAAGATAAGTGTGATCTCCAACATCACGATCCCCTACGGCTACAGGCTATGGGACTACCTTTACCTATTCTTTTTTTTTTCAGACCGTGGCCACCATTCCACGTTTACTGTTTGCTTCGTTAGGATCATTCCCAGTCACAACAGCGGCAAGAAATGGAACACTTTTGACAATTCCTATTTTTCGGCTAAGTGTGTGAGCGCGCCTGGAAATACATTTGAAAGGCTTGCCATTGTTTTAATTCCATCGAATTTTCCTACTACTCACAGGACTTTCCTTCTGAGCTTCAGTCTTTCCTGCAATGGTTTATAAATTCTTTTTAAAACCAACTCGCTTGAAATACACTACCGATCTTACGTAATCTCTAGCCACAGAAAAAAAACCCACCAACCAACTATAATATAAACCCGATAACCGGCGATAACCGGCAATAACCTGCCTGGAAAACGTACACACACACACACACGCACCCACACACACACACACATACACGCACACAACCGTGTAGAAACGCTGTTGTGATGACTTTCATGAAACTCTACATACGTTACTTGGACATTTTTACAAATGTGTCCATTTTTTGAAGCTAACCCTAACCCTAACTCTAACCCTTAACCTAACCCTAAGCCTAACACCGCCCTAACCATAGCGGAACACTGTTTTGACGTCAAAATAACGGGGTCCGTCAAAAGAAAGTACGTAGAGGTTCAAGTGTATGTCAGAATAACGGCGTTTCTACCTAGCCATGCGCGCGCGCGCACACACACACACACACAAACACACCCACACCCACCTACACACACACACACACCATATAAACGACATGTAGGCCTACATAAAGAGTAATACATATTCAGAAGCTATACCAGTCATAATACTGAAACTTTAGACACAAACACACACATACGTAAGTTGAAAAATTATTAAGAAATTTCGACAAAGAAGTCATCGCCTTCTTATCGTAGTGAGATGTAACCACTGAAACCAACCAATGGAGCACGAAGAAAATGAACACACACCCGAAGCTCTCAAAACACTGTGCTACACATGCCTAGTCCAAATTATAGACCTAAGTATGCTATACACAAAATACGTGCAATAGGCTATGAATACACAGAGTAAAAATACAAGGTTGGGTAGATTTCTGTCCCCGGACACAGAAGCGTATAAGGGAGTACAAGGTCCTTTTTACCAGTCCTTTAAAAAAAATTGAAATTCAAGTCGCCAGTATGAGCACAACTTTTTCCTTATCTACGAGTATGTGATTTAGACAATGGAACCTTGTCAAATACGGTCATCGGAAGAAATTTTATTATTATTATTATTTTGCATCGGAGATTGTTATACGAAATTTAGGACTATTCTCATCCTATCCTATCCTATCCTATCCCGTAACTCGGAGGTCGTAGGGGCACCACAGATGATCGTTTAACCAACGTACTCCATCTTTCTCTGTCCTCAGCAACCCTGATGGTTTCGCTCAGTGTCAAACCAGTCCATTCTCGAATGTTGTCCTCCCACCTCTTTTTCGGTCTTCCTCTTCTTCTACCTCCTTGCATTGTGCCTTGCAGGATGGTCTTTGCAAGACCTGATGATCTGGTGACGTGGCCATACCATCGGAGTTTCCGTTTTTCCACCACTATGAGCAGGTCATCGTGTTGTCCAATGGCTTGTGTGACGTGATGGTTTGTCGGACTTCGTCGTTGGTGATGTGCTGGGTATAGGAAATGCCCAGAAGTCTTCTGTAGCACCTCATCTCCATACTTTGTATCCTTCGTTGCAGATCTGCCGCGAGGGTCCATGTTTTGCAAGCGTATAGGAAGATGGAGATGACAAGGGAGCGCAGCAGTCTTACCTTGGAATGTAGGCTGATGGTCCTGTCTTTCCAAATTGGCTTCAACCTTGCCAGGGCAGCAGTTGTTTGTGCGGAAATAAAACACCCAATCCAGTTATGCAGAGAACTTCGCGCCCTCAAACCGGTAGCAGTAGGGGGACTGATTGTTAGAATACAGAGAAAGAGAGAGAGAGAGAGAGAGAGAGAGAGAGAGAGAGAGAGAGAGAGAGAGAGAGAGAGAGAGAGAGAGGGAGAGAGAGAGAGAGAGAGAGAGAGAGAGGTGTGGGCGCGCGCGCTCCTTTGTTATTAAAGCAAAGTGCGACAAAACAAAGTGCGACGTTATTAAATCCATGTGCGACGCTGCGTTCTGCACGTAAGGATCTATTCCTCACGGATAATAATGAGATGTATATTATTTATGGGTTTATTCGTCGCGTCCCTAGTATTCGACAAGTGTAAGAGCATATGTTTGCCCTGGACCATATTCGTCCACGACGAACATATGCCCTTACACTTGTCTAATAGTAGAGATGGACACGCCGAATAAACCCATAAATTATATAGTATATATGTTACCGGCAATGTGTGAAATCCGGCATTCTATAGAATGCCTAGATAGAATGCCTAGAAAAAGTATAGAATGCACCATCAGGTATTCTATACAATACCGGAATTCACACATTGCCGGTAACATATATAAAACACAAGAGCAGCCGTATAAGAAAGGTACCACTGTGGATAATAAACGTCTAGCAGTCCACCCACCAAGGGTGGCTTGAAAAGCCATAATAGAGAGGTGGGCATTCAACGAGCGGACCATTTCATTCACTAAGGTTTTTAGACCTCTCGATAGACAAGGAAGCAGACAAGTCTTAGCAGTCCGCGCCACCTCAGCAAGGTAAGTGACCTCCTCAAAAGTAATCGTACGTACCTCACTCTCCGCCCAGTTACCCTCGTCATTACCCCCCTCTCCAGAACCTCCTCCACAACCCTTTCTAAGCACCTAATCAACTCCCCACTCTCTCTCTCTCTCTCTCTCTCTCTCTCTCTCTCTCTCTCTCTCTTCCCTCCACACTATGGAACGCAGAAAGCGTCAAATGCACGCGAAAGTGCACACGCAATTGTACGCCTATCTAGATTGGTGGAAACTAACTTACAATGTAACACTCGCCACCCACACCCTGCCCTGCCTCCAACCCCCAAATAAAATGTTATAATAATTTACATTTCCACTCAACAGAACAACAAGTGTACAGACATTGTCACCAAAAGATTTCATTCACAGTCAGCTATGACGTATTGTTCAGTGATGTAAACTAAATCTGAGAAAAACAGACCCAGACTTCCCGATAACTAAACACATAGTCCGAACTACATTCTCTTTAGAAAAATGATCAAACGTGGTCCAATATGATAACTATAAACCTTATCCGCTACTCAAATGAATATTTTGAGAGCATGTAAGGTCTACCAAGATGAAGAATACAATAAAGATAACTCCTACGATAGCTACACGCATTTTTCGATGCATTTTCCGTTCCAAAAAATATATAACTAAATTATTATGACTTTAAATTTGGGGGTTGAAAGCAGGGGACGGTGCGAGTGTCTAGAATTTCATTGTAAATTATATGTCAATTTATATTAAATTATTTTGGTACACAGAACGTATTTCCGGACATTTCCCATTCCTAGTTTTAATGTTACTCGTAGGTAAATGCGCGTGAAATTGCGTGTGCAATTGCGCGTGCATGTGCGCTTGCGCAGTTTGGCGTGTAGATTTTCGACCAATCAGATACTAGATGGACGTGCAATTGCGTGTGTATTTTTCGCGTGCAAATTCGCGCACATTTGACGTTTTCCGCCTTCCATACTACACACCCCATACACACTCTTCTTTTCATCACTGACACACATCACTCTACACATACACACATCACTCTACACATACACACATCACTCTACACATACACAAAAATAACAAGAATAAATTAAAAGAAATTAAAGTCCACGCTTATTTTCTTGACTGGTTTTCAAATTCCATAAGTAGTAGACTGTTCCGAGTGTGTGTTCCGTATTTGTCTTTTTGTTTTTTACCACCACCACCCACCCACCCCCACCACTTCTTCCCCGCCCTCCCCTCTTCTCTTGGCTCCCTAACCCTCTTCCTTCTCCACCCAGCCCATCTTTCGCTCCCTCACCCCCGCGCTCTCACTCAAACCCCCGCTGCCACCTCTCCCCCGCCACCCTCATCCAACCCTCGGCGCTACTCTACGACGGACAAGATAGGAGATGATTTGTGGTCCCTATGTTTGCAACATGGAAATTTGACATACTCACTGACACATACAACAACATACTCGCCCGCATATTTATGTGTGTGTAAAAGAAGAATGAATGGACATGTTTAATTGACAGACAATGTAATTTCCATGCTTTTGGATTAATAAAGTAATATCTTATCTTATCTTATCTTATATATTAATTCTAGCTAAAGCGTACTCCTCCTACAGCGTGTTCTCACTTGATAATTCACTCTGAATTTTGTATCACAGACCTGTAATAAAATTATCTTATCTGTCTGTCTCTGATTCCTCGTACCATGCAAAGGTTTCTGCTCAAAACAATGAAAGTCTGATCCATAAGACAAGCAATAAAGAATGCACTTCACTTGACATAAATTATTGTTATGTGAACGTTTACCTGAGGTCTATCTGAAGGTTAAGTATGTAGATCATTCTGACACTACTCTCTCTCTCTCTCTCTCTGTCTCTCTCTCTCTCTGTCTCTCTCTCTCCCCCTTCTCCTCCTGTAATTCATTATTCCCATTCTTCTTATTGTTTGGGTTGGCACTGTATGGTTTTTAATGGATTTTAATAGTTGTTTTTTTATTAGTTAAATGCTAACTCGTTTTATATTTAATGGAAAACCTTTATTAATGGTTTTGAAAAGATTTTTTTTTTATATACTGCTGACATATATTTATATTTTGTGTCACTGTGTAGTGCTTTTTTACTTTTAATTATATTTATCATTGCTTCATTATGTACTCTTAATGCTAATATCTTCATTTATGCTCTCTCTCTCTTTTTCTCTGTGTGTGTGTGTGTGTGTGTGTGTGTGTGTGAAAGCACGCGCGCGTGCTGTCTTTATAAGCTTACATTTTTTATAAAATACTTGCATGTGATGTTTATTATTATTTCTTATGATGTTTAACGTGCTTTATCTCATGTTTTAATAATGCTTAAATACTTATCCTTGCCAGTATGTGTGTGTGTGTGTGTGTGTGTGTGTGTGTGTGTGTGTGCGGGTGTGTGTGGGTGTGTGCGTATGCGTGCGAACGCTTAGAGCAGACCTTACGTTTAGTTTTATTCTTTAAAAAATAAATTATTATTATTATTATTATTATTATTATTATTATTATTATTATTATTATTATTATTATTATTATTACTCCACTTCTGTATCTTCCTCTCCCACTACCCCCTCTCTCTCGTTTTCCTCACTCCTTACACTACCACCGCCTTCTCTCCATCCCTCCCTCCCCCCCCCCCCCCCTCTCTCTCTCACTCCTCTTCTAAGAAGGCAATAAAGTGTACACCTAAACTTGCACTCTGCTTAGGTGATTGTGTCAAACCAGATCACTTCCTGATTCTAAACTTGCCCGGCGAACACAGGTAGTGGGTGTCGAGGGGATTAGGGAAGGGAAGGGCGGGTGAGGGGGGGGGGGCGTGGCGGGATGCGGGTGGGAGAGGTTTGGGTGTGGCGTGGGGCGGTATCTAGCGAAGAAGATAGTATAGTAGATTCATAGAACAGAATAGGAATGCAAAAGAATAAATGAGAAAGACAGCGACAGTGGGGAGATTTAAAGCACTAAATGTGCATAAAGTGCGGATACTATTTATACAGAAAGCCCCGGGAATACTACTTACTACTACTACTACTACTACTACTACTACTACTACTACTACTACTACTACTACTACTACTACTACTACTCATCATTATCATCATCATCATCATAACATTAAGAAGAAGAAGAAGAAGAAGAAGAAGAAGAAGAAGAAGAAGAAGAAGAAGAAGAAGAAGAAGAAGAAGAAGAAGAAGAAGATTTGCATGCAATACAATATTGCCTACACCCAGCTTAAAAGGGCAAAACAAAGAAAGTTGAAACTATACACACGCTACCAGGATTGTTCGCACAAAAAAAAAATGACTGCAAGGTTGACAAACTTCAAACAAAACACCGCACACGTCAGCTCTAATTGCAAAGATAGAAGGGGCGAGCAGGGGTATAAGCACACACACACAGACACAGACCCACACACACACACCTACACATGCACACACCCACACGCACACACACACACCCCCCCCCCCACACACACACACACAAACACACAATCAAGCAGAAAATCTCTGCATCTCCATAACATCCTCAAAAACTCTTGGATCATGTTCTCACGAAGTTTATAAATTCACTCCACGAATTTCTAACATTTGAGTCATGCGACAAAGCACAAGTATATCAACTAACAAGTTAGTATCTCCCTTCTATGTCTCTGTCGACGTGCGCGTACAACCGGTTGCTTCCCTTTACATGCTCTGTGCTCCATAGAGCGTCGTCGGCCTAAAATAATTTTTTAGAAACTTCAAAACCCAGGGGAATTATGGGTAGGGAAATCCTTTTCTGAAATGACGTCGGCAGGACTCTTCGCGATTGGTGCATGGCACACGAGACACACGCAAAATGGCGTCACAAGAAGATTGGTTAGATCTGAATTCGTCTAATTTGACCTTGCATGCTGCTGGATAACAATGCAATTTGAATTTGCTTTCAAAAATCAAAAGAGAGCGAGACCACAACAAAGTACAACGAGCCAAGGCGACGCACACTCAAGGCCGACAGAACAAAAAGCACACAAACTACAAAAGGTAAGTACCCGTGACCATACACAATAAAGTAGGCCTAACCACCATTGCAAAATAGGATTGATCATCACCATGATGATTGAATTTTTCCACCCCACCTTCCAATCGGTACGGAATCGAACATATGCTCAAATCATCATATCTTTGACAGAACTTGCATGTGCATTATACAGTGTGATTCAAGCGATAAATGAACCATCACATCGAAGCGATCTGAGCAGCTGAATCGATGACAATGGCGATCAATCGTTCACTGAGACTCACGATCGCCTGCACTGAGCTCACATACATGTGTGCATGTTTCTATAAATCCATCGTGTTCTCCTTCGATAATAGAGCAAAGCCTTTGTTCACTACCAGAAATATGCAGTTCCTCTCCCAACTTTTGTTTAATTTCAGCCAGCACATCTTCGCGAGAAATGGCGACCACGACTTCAACCATAGCTAGTTATCAGTTACCTCCCTTGAACAGATTTCCCAGAATTCTCTATTCTATTTTTAGGTTTGGGATACCCCCGTCTCAGCTTGTGGCTAAAACCAAGGGCAACGGGACCACCGCACGTCGACTGGGGGCAATACGAGATACTAACTTGTTAGTTGATACACTTGTGGACAAAGTAATAATAAAAAGAACACACACACACACACACACACACACACACACACCCTCTCACCCACACACACACACACACGCACTCGCGCGCGCGTACACATACATACACACCAAAACACATCAAGAACAAGTACAAAACGGTAAAAAAAAATTAAATCTAGAAAAATTAAATCTAGAAAACAAAATATTAAAGCAAGTAGTAAAAAATGTAAAATATAATATCCAGTTATAGTTATAATTACAGATAGGATGCTTAATACATTAATTTTAGAGTCCTACACAACACATAAGGTGTGCTCTGAAACACGATAGTTACATTGTTTTATATAAATCTCCAAGCCTACTTATGTATTCAACATATACAAATTTGATGACAAAAAAATACGAATTCTGTAATAATGTATATAGTTACAATAAAGAAAGCAAAGAAAACAGCACTGAAGTGTTATACAGCAATTCACATAGTTCAAAACACACACACACACGCACAAAGAGAGAGAGAGAAAGAGAGAGAGAGAGAGAGAGAGAGAGAGAGAGAGAGAGAGAGAGAGAGAGAGAGAGAGAGAGAGAGAGAGAGAGAGAGAGAGAGAGAGAGGGCTCCAACTTAATACAGCCAGTAAACCTCCAAGTCCAATATAGTCTAAAATGTACAAGATTTTGTTGACGAAATATTAATTATATATGTTCTAATGTAAATTGCTGATCTTAGCAACAAAGGAAACGGCACTGAAACGCTACCCCGCTATTAGCATACTTAAAATAAAATAGACTTTTATCCCAGTAAACCTCTAAATCCGAAAACAGTCCAAACTAGAAGAGCAACGCCCATATGACTCACATGCTTTTTATGAAACGCAATATTTAACATGAAAATGAGTGCCCATGAAAAACAAAATGAAATGGTTGCATCAAAATGCAAAGTAATACCGACTTTCATCTTTCTATGCTCTTGACCTTGAAATAACATTGACCTCTGGCTCCAAATGTTCTCATGTACTATCAAATAAAGTACAGATCTTGTTACAGATAATGGTGAGGGCGTCAATCATCGCTTCTCCTCCTGCTTGTAGCAGTTCCGCGGGTATGTTGTCCACTCCCGCTGACTTCCCTTTCATTAGCGATTGCACTGCTGCCTCAACTTCTTCCCGGAGAATTGGGAGGATTTCTTCTTCTTTTCTGTTCTCGGGACATGCTAAAACTGCTACACCATTTGGTGTATGGTTGTAAAGGTCAGAGCAGTACTCTGTCCATCTGTCCAAGACTTCTTGTTCTTCTGTAAGGCATATGCCAACTTATGCTTTGGATCGTGGATGACTTTGGGCTGTTTGACACTTGTCAGCCGCTTCACAGTCTGGTAGGCCTTCTTGCTGTTGTTCTTGTTCAGACTGTTCTCTATTTCCTGGCATTGAGCTTCTATCCAGTTCTCCTTTGCTGTGCGCATGCCTTTTCGGATGTCATTGTTGATTTTTTGGTAGACATCAGCTCCCTGTGAGGGTGTTCTTTTTCTTTTTTATCGCTCTTCGTTTATCACACAGATCCAAAAGTTCAGGTGTGATCCACGGCTTCTTCTTTGGTCGGTGCTTGCCAAGAATCTCAGTGGCGGCATCTGTCACAGCTGAATTGAAGGTGGTGGTCATGGTGTTGACATCTACTTCACCAGCCCCCAAAATAAGCAGTGGTGCAAATTTCCCTCCAATTGTGGCCTGAAATAGTTCTACCACCTCCGGGTCTTGCTACTTGTTACTATGTAAGTATTAGCTTGTTATTTCGTATCATATTTATTTTCCAAGTATTGCAGTCTATATTCGCATTCTGATCAAGGATTGAAACAACAACAAAAACACACTACTCAAAAAGGGTAGCAGAAAAAAGCGAACCTAATAATACGAATATCAAATTCTAGCAACTAGAAGGATTGTCCACCCTCACGCCACTATTCGTACTGATTACATCTTAATTTAAGTTACGCCTAACCTAGTTAAGGCCGGATACGTCAACCTTGTTTCTAAGGTCGTGTTACACCCCGGCAAACACTGACTGATACGATCCCCTTCAACGATAACAGTACGACATTCTGATAGACCATTCTCCTTCTCCCCTCCCCTAAAAGGATAAAATTAAAGTGTGTCTGAGGTTCGAGATCAAAATTAATTGCGCCAAAACGGATACAATGTTTAATACACATTCACAGATGACTACCATAAAATTAGCAAAACGCAAATCGGTGTTGTATTCCCACTGTTGTGTATTTTACGTCTTCAGTGTTTCAAGTTTATCTCTCTGTCTCAACTTGTGTAATTGTATAAGAAATGCATTTTGTTGAATACGTGAAATTGGAACATTAAAAACTGTTTTACTAACTAATATCAGGTTTGTAGGAATCCTCTGAGAATAAAGCTAATTATTCTATAACACGCAAAAGAAGTCTATGTGACACTATATAACATGCAAAAGGGTGCAGGTAGTCTCGCCGTAAGAAAAAGGGGAATCATGCACGCCTTGTGCGAGACTTTTGACGACACTACTTATATTCCCACTTAGTTGTATGGGTGTGATAGACGGTGTGCTTCCATCAAGCAGCAAGTTGACGCCTTTGGGAGACTCGGGTTACATTCCTTCGGTTTTTTGTTTTGTTTTGTTTTTATTTTGGGCGGGGGTGGTGGTGGGATGTGGGTGGGCGACACAGCCTTGAGCAACTCTTTGATCTGGTCAAGCGGACTCAAAGAACCCGTCATTGTAGGTCATGTTGACACAAACCACGGATTATCTCCCTTTAGGACTATTTGCCAGCAAGACAATTTTTCTTCTCAGTTGGTCAGGCAGTTATTACTAGAACTTTAGTACTAGATCTTTGATTTAGTTAGACATGTTGTATGATGATGTCCTCTTTGTAAGGCGCGACTTATCCATGCTGGCAGCTACAGAAGAAAAATAATTGATGGGGTGGGGTGGGGTGGGGTGAGATGGGGAGAGAATTGAAAAGGAAAAGGAGGGGGAGGGGAGAGTATGGGTCGTGGGATTTTCTAGTTCATTCCCTCCATCGTTCACGAGTACATTTTATTATTAATTTAATTTAATTTTATTTTTTTAAGTTTATCATTCAAGAAGTTTTTAATTTTTTCCCTGCAAATGAAGATCGAATTTCAAAACAAAACACACCAAAAAATATGTATGGAAAGATCTAGCAATGTACGAGTATTTTTGAGAGTTGCGCGCTTACGCACACTCACATACACACAAACTTCTACTCCCTCCCCTCCCCCCCCCCCTCTTTCTCTCTCTCTCTCTCAAACTCCCACACCCACAACACACAATGCAGTCTGAAATTAATTACGCCATTCATTCTCTCTCTCTCTCTCTCTCTCTCTCTCTCTCTCTCTCTCTCTCTCTCTCTCTCTCTCTCTCTCTCTCTTTCATTCAATCCCTCATCCAATCACTCATTCATCGGATCATTCACCAATGAATACTTACGTTCATCAGTGGAAGATACAGACCCATAGTCAGGCGTTTCCCCCATCACGAGGGCAGGGATATTACCTCACAGCTCTTCACCACACAAAATAATAACATTGGACTACGTTTCGCACGGACATGTACTTCAAACCGGGTTCACATTACCACGGCACTGTGTAGCGTCTTAGTGTGAGGGGCCTACTTCCTCAGTAGAGTCTGTATGAAATAGCAGGTGCCTTTGTATAAGTTCCACCTCACACACAAAGAACGACGTCATCGAAACCTATAACGTCAAAGGACTGACACAATATTTTTACCGTACAAAATAAACTTAGATCCTAGAACATTTTTCACAATATTTCACCACAATAAGCAACCATAGTTCGCTAGGCATCCATACGTAATAAAGAGTCTACCATCCGCATGAGACTGTGTAGCAAACCTAGCTTAGCTTCATCATTTCTATGCAATTGACCCAAAATAAATGAATAAATAATGTGTTTTTAATCGTAATTATTTATTTTCAATGGGTTTTGATCACCGTGTCCCACAACAAGTATTCACATCTGCACGAGTCCTTGTAGCGAACCTAGTCTGTACATTCTAGTCAACGAAGGGTTTGAAAGTACAATTATTCCAATCAGGTCCTCAATACACAGGGTGTTCCAAAAGTCTTGGGCACATTTTGACATTGAATATTTCCAAAACTATTAAGGATATAAAAACGCATCTGGTAAATTCAGAAAGCTTGTAATTTCAATTTTTACATGGAATGTTCAAAGATGTTCAATGTGAGCACCATTGGTCACACGATACACAGCAAGCCGATAGTCAAATTCTTGCCAAACGCGTCCCAGCATTTTCTAGTTGAGTTAACGCCATTAATGGGTCTGAAAAGAAATTAAAAAAATCAACAGCTGTACAAAAAACTTAATGTAATTAGCTTTAAAATGGCACAACTTTTATCTTACTACCATTCGTAGTAATTGAGATATGGGGACTTCAAATGTGCCCAAGACTTTTGGAACACCCTGTATTTAACAGCATTGTAGGGTAAACACAAACCAATCTTTTTTTTTTTTTTTAAATTAAATCTTGTTGTTATTCCTCTTCCTCCTCCTCCTCCTCCTTCTTCTTCTTCTTCTTCTTCTTCGCTTCCTTCTTTATCTTCTTTGTAAATTGTATGGCAGGCGCATCGATTGCATCAAAGACACGTTTATGTTAATAGTTGTGGTGGCAGTCACTGAGTCAGTCAAATCAATAGGTGATCGATGTATTGATCGAGCAAAATAAAATCTACCTAGTAATAGGATAATCCTTTTTATTTATTTATTTTTTTTTTTTTTGAGCTCGCTGATAATTTTAACAGGCAACAACACCGATCTATGCTATTAGTAATACTGTTAGAGAGAGGGGCGAGAATCGTTGTGGCGGTCTTCACTACGCTACAACAAGATCTTAATATGTTTAGTTAGATCTAAACACTAATTTCAGTTTTGCTTCGATGTTGACTAAATATATACCTGTACGGTATAACCTGTAGCGCCTGAACAAACGTCTTTACAAAAGCTGTTTTGGATGAGATCACCAGACTGTCTATTTCGTCATTGTTTGTCAAATTATCGTAGTAAACTTTCCGCCATGTTCTTAACAGTGCAACTTTCCATGTGGACTGTCATGTGTTCTTATGAAGGAACAACTCTATTATTTTATGTATTTATTTTATTAACCGTTCTTGCAGAGTGCTTTTTCCAGCTCAATAGCAGACTCAAGGCGCTGGCAGATACAGGATCTAACTTCATCCGACCGAGGCGCTCACTTGCAGCCTTTGGGCGCATCGTCTGACGCTCAAACAACGGAGCACAACCCTATGCCACTGGGGGTTGAGGGAGAAGGGACCTCGTGCTTGCTGGGTGTCGTTGGGCACCCGGCTCTCGCCCTTCTAAAACATGAGTGTCAGGATTTTTAAAGTCCGTGCAATGGAATGCGTGCGGTCACAAACTAGACCTCAGTTTATACTCTCATCCGAAGGAGTACCATAGAAACACAACACCACAGAGGTTCAATTTTTTGGTCACACAAATGTGCAATCATTTTGTTACACTGTTGTTGTTTTTTTAATCAGCAGTTGATTCAGCCCGATGCTTGAATCTTGATAAGTGTAACTCAGATTCGTTTATCCACGCAACCTGTTCACTCAGCAACAAGGCAGGAGTCGTCGTATACAGTTTTCCAACTTTATTCAGCATACATCAACAAAGTTCTGCATACAAGATCGCTCAATCGCTTTTTTTCCCCCTCACTCTTTTAACAATTAGACAGCCCGTGACTTCTATAGTCTATCTATAGTCGAGAGAAAGTCCGAACATTCTAGCATGACGCAATAACATGAATCAAACTAAAACTCGTCACCGGAACTATTGCACTGTCTTACGCCATATAACTTTATTTAGGTTAGAAGAATCTCTTAACTATTACTAGATTTATCTACATGCTTCCATCGATAGTAAACAAGTAATTCTAAAAACATTCTCCAATAATATCGACCAACGAAAATTATCAAAATTATACAAAGCTTCTTCTAACAACAACGCAAAATCAAATCAAAGGTAAATACACTCTTTATTGCAGGCTTTGCAAAAGAAAACGATCGGATCTATCGTGCGCGCCTCAAGCGTAGCACATTAACCCATTAGAATAATTAAATATAGCGGGTTCCCAAGTTCAAAGATGGCTCAAGGCGAGGATTAGTAATCAGGCTCAGTTGTAGAAGATCAAACAGACCCGCCGAAATATAACAACGATATTTTACAATGATGTTAACAACTAGGCCAACCTGCTCGAAACACTGTACAAACAACTTGTAGCATATTTGAGATTTTATATATTTATGCGGCTTCTCTTTCTTTCTTTCTGCCAGACTCTTTTCTCTGTCAATCTGTCGGTTCCTTTTCTTTGTCTATTCGTCTCGGCTTTTTTCTCTGTCTCTTTTTCTATATGTTTGTCTCTTTTCTGTATGTCTGTGTCTGTTTCTTTTCTCTGTCTATCTGGCGGTCTCTTTTCTGTCTGTGATCTACAACGAAGAATACAAAGCATGGAGATGAGGTGCTACAGAAGACTTCTGGGCATTTCCTATACCCAGCACATCACCAACGCCGAAGTCCGACAAACCATCACACAAGCCATTGGACATCACGATGACATGCTCACAGTGGTGATTCTGAAGAAACAGAAACTCCGAGGGTATGGCCACGTCACCATATGGCATCAGGCCTTGCAAAGATCATCCTGCAAAGCACGGTTGCAAGGAGGCAGAAGAAGAGGGAGACCGAAAAAGAGGTGGGAGGACAACATTCGAGAATGGCCTGGCTTGACACTGAGCGAAACCAAGAGGGTTGCTGAGGACAGAGAAAGATGGAGTACGCTGGTTAAACGATCATCTGTGTCGTGCCCCAACGACCTTCGAGTTTCGGGATAGTATAGGATAGGATTTCTGTCTGTCGCTTTTTTGTTTGCCAGTCTCTCTGTCTCTTTTCTCTGTCTCTCTGTTTCTTCTGTTTCTCTGTCTGTTTCTTTCTCTGTCTGCCTGTCCTTTTTCTCTTTTAAAAAAAAGATACTAATCAATATTGGCCAACGCCTTGAGCAGCTCTTGAGCTGAAGAAGCGCTAAATAAGAACGATTAAAAAAATAAAAATAAAAACGCAAATCATAAACTTTTGAAGTTTCTCACATTTCCTAAACTTCCGACACTTCTCCCAGCACAACTGATTATTTTAATTTCACGTCTAACGTTGCTATCTCCAAAATGTGAAATACTTGCCTTGTCGACGAACAACAGCCACCGTTGAAAACTTCAATGGAAGTTTCACCAAGCCTTCAAAATCGAAGCCACGTATTACCTACCAGCTGTTGTAAAAACCAATTTTTGAAACTACCGCTTTGAAAAAAAAATGTGAAAGAAAAGATGATATTTCCAAACTGTTGCTTTCAAAATAAATACTTCAACGTGTAATATGCCAAATAATCGATCGGCAAATTGTATGCATAGACTAAAATCATGTGGAGAGGAGGTGAGGTGAGAATAGAAGGAGGGGATAGGTGGGGAGAGGGGAATCCAACAATGAGTGTAACAGGGCCACAAATACCTACACGTGTATTAGGGACCATACAAATGAAATGTGTTCAATCGTATTAATTTACGCTCCCTTTCCATGTATAACTATACACACACTGAACGATAGAAAAATACGCTAACTACAGACACACAGACAGGCAGGCAAGCATGCGCGCACGCACGCATGCACGCTCTCGCGCACACGCACACACACACACTCTCTCTCTCTCTTTCATACACACACTCACGTACACACACACGTACACACACACCAAAAGACCTTAATCAAAGGATTTGCTGGAAATCATTGTAGGAGATACCAAATAATAGTATCAAAGCATCATCAGATCACATAGATTGTTACTCAAATTGGGTTACAGTAGCGGACCCTCTATAGAAAAGCGGTCCATAGCACACAGCCTCATAATATTTTATAACCACAATATTTTCTTTCAAAAATAACCTATGCAAACATCTGCAAAATTTATTATAAAACTGATATTTTTTATATGATAACACAGTTTTTCATGACATTGTAGTATGATAGTAATAGTAATGATGATGATAAGAATAATATTAATAATAATAATAATAATAATAAAAATAATAATAATAATAATAATAATAATAATAATAATAATTATTATTATTATTATTATTATTATTATTATTATTATTGTTGTTGTTGTTATTATTATTGTTATTATCATTGTTGTTATGATTATTGTTATTTGTATTATTATTATGAGGGTAAGGGATAGGAAAAGGAGGGGGGGGGGTGGTTGCCTAACCTTGTTTAAAGATAATGATGAAGATGTTGGTGTGATTGTGTGTGCATGTGTGTGAGTGCATGTGTGTGTGATTTCTATGATTTCCAAGTTAATGTTAAAGGTTATTTACTATGTTAGTTTGTTAAGGGACAGATTGGAAGATTAGACTTCTTATTAGT
Organism: Oncomelania hupensis; assembly: GCA_036898135.1. NCBI lineage: Eukaryota > Metazoa > Mollusca > Gastropoda > Littorinimorpha > Pomatiopsidae > Oncomelania > Oncomelania hupensis. Next base: position 2,535,338 of record CM072527.1, read on the forward strand.
CTAAAATCTTTATCCCTAATAAAAAAGTTTCAAAAGTTTCAAAGTTTCAAAAAAGTCGCTACAAGCACCCAACTTGAATATTACCCTTGTGTTCACACAACCACAACCTATGCGCCAAAAGAAACTAACGCAAAGGTGATGCCCCGTCGATACAAACGTCTTGTTGTGGTCAGAACAGGATGCTAGCACATTTGAAAAAAAATCTTACAGGGTTTTGCTAAGGATATGTATAATGAAAACTAATACAGGCCTTGGGAACGGTTTCATGAACTAAGGGGCATATTTACACCTCTAAACTTTACATAAGACATTTTATTCATCTACTAAAAAAACAACATTGCATTGGATAAGCTACTTCTGGTCCTCAGGGGCAGCTTTATGAAGATCGGCGTCCTTCTTCTTCGATAAGATCAGGTCCCTGAATAAATAACACAGTAGGAGTTAGGCGTAAGTAAGTGTCTTAAGGTTTAGACCTCTCTTAGTTGTTCTTCCTATACCCGTTCATAACACAGCCCCCTTGGTCGTAACTCGTGATTATGCGTTTTAGAGTTGACTTGTAACTCCTGATGAAAAGTTTTAGTGATAGACAATCTGTGACGAGAGGGAGAGGCGCCACAGGCACAGGCGCTCGGATGTATAGATACAAGCGCCTGTGTGAAATACATACATGCGTCGAGAACCTTTTAATCGGGTGTGTTTTTATCTCTTTCAACCTGTTATCCTTGTCTTTCTGGTACAGATAGGCCTACTAAATAGATTTCGTGTTTTTTGGGCTCAATGGTACAAGGAGAGAAGCACGTTCAGGGTTCACCGATTTGCTGTTCAGGATGTGAACAGTCCAATCAATATTTTGTACGAGAAACCACACGGTAAAATCTGAGGTTACACCTGTGGCTATGTTTTGTTCGATTAGGTTCACGAGGATATCAACCCTACGAAGATAGAATAGGGCTATCTATCGCTGTGCTATAGAGGATCTACAAGTCTATCGCTTTGCTATGGAGGACCCGCTAAATCCTATATATGTGTATGACATACTCCTCCTCTTCCTCCTCCTCATCATCACAACTATCAACATCATCATCATCATCATCATCATCATGCACAAGCTTGTATTCTGTAGTTCTCATTAAGGAAGGCAGTGATGGAGAAGAGAAGGGCGTTAAGCTGGCACTGAGAAATGGGAGGTGCCTTACACCTCTCTCTCTCTCTCTCTCTCTCTCTCTCTCTCTCTCTCTCTCTCTCTCTCTCTCTCTCTCTGTCTCCTAATGGTAAATTGGGACAAAACAAAAATGTAATTAATTTATTTGGTTATATCATCATGACTTCAACTTTGCGATTTTCGGCAGATGTTAGTATCTTAGTGTATCCTGAAAGCGCCTTATGATAATATTTATGTAAATAACTTACCTTCCCCACCCCCCAAATAAAAAAAAATTAAAATAAAATAAATACATAAAAATAACAATTTATAAAGAAATTTAATATCTTCCTTGAACGTTTCTAAGCTCGACTCTTCTGCTTTAACGCGTGTTCGTGATCTCGTAATAAAAAACAAAGGATAAATATCAACAACAGCTAAACGAGGACAAGCATGATAGATTGGATGTTTATAGTTTTAACTCTATGACAATTTTTTTTCCTATTTGTTGCAAGAACCTTTTAGCATTTCCATTTTTTTAATCGTTTTAAATCTGGCATTATTAGTGGTGATGTATGGAATGTAACATTTTCGTTAGCACAATAGTATAAAACCCTTCAAATCCATATAATTTGTTGCCTATGTTAACAGGAATTAGACCATAAATATTATCTTATTCCGGTTGGTCGACCTAGGTTCATCTATTCTGAACATGGCACAATATCACCTGGGCAGATAAGGTTCAAATTTTTTTAAAGTTCTTAACAGCGGGTACGGTGAGAGTAAATGTAATGCACTTGCAAGGAATAACAATGAACTGTCCATTGGGTCCCCTAACTCCTCGCCCTCAGATCATCATAACCGTCATAATGCATATTCTGGAGGAAATGATGGAGAAGAAAAAGGGCACCACTCTCATTATGCTGGCTCTCAGCAGCATTTCAAAATTCAAAAGATACAACACACATTCACAAAGCTATTAAATGATAAATATAGCGTTGACTTGATCGAAAGTCCATTCAAATTAATGTTGTGATTTTCGCTAAATGTTAGTATCTCAGTGTGTCATCCATCTTCAAAGCGCCTTTAATAATGTCTATGTAATTATTTAGCTATTTATTTATTATTATCTCCATTAAACGTTTATATGCTCGAGTTGTTCGCTTGCACGTTTGTTGATGATAATAAAGAACAAAGGCGACAAATCAACAACGGATAAACGACAGCATGCTATATTGGATGTTAATAGTTTTAACTCTGACAATTCTTTTATTTGTTTCAAGACGTTTTTAGCATGCAAGAATGTTTAGTCGTTAAAAATTTCGGATTGTTAGTGGAACAATTGCTGGGGAGTTTACACATACACGCATGCACTCGCACACACGATCTCCCCCTCTCTTCATTTCATTTAATTAGTATAATAATAATTATTAATTTTTTTAATAGTGCAAAACCAAAACAAAAAACTGGTTCTAAGCGCTCGCATGCGTACACAAATACGCTCGCAAGGATACATATCGTCGCTGTCAGACGAAAACCTCGTAAGTCCCAAAATGGCGGTTTGGAGATAACTTCATAGTTGTGACCCTTGGTCTCTTGCCCATGTCCTGTGCTAAGCTCAAAATTGCGTCTCGAATAGAAAGTTAATAAAAATCCATGAAACCAAACCTTGTATCTCTCTACTGGCGGACCAAACCTCGTATCTCGATATACCAGTTTTTTAATTGTAAAAAGGCTGAATTCTTTTAAGGGACAAACCTCGTATGCTTAGATACGAGGTTTTTACCGAACGTTTTCGCGGTAGAAAGTGACAATGACGCAACATACGCGGTTTTCTTTGTCGCAAAAGTTTGGAGCTTGGACGAAAATTGGTAAGTACAGAGCACACATAACACTTTGAGTCGTTTGATTTCCTTCACAATTAGACAATGAATGTATGGAAAGGCATTGAATCATGTAGTCTTGAGTTTACAGTGGTTATAAGTGGTGAAAGACTGATCTCTCTCTCTCTCTCTCTCTCTCTCTCTCTCTCTCTCTCTCTCTCTTTCTCTTTCTCTCTGTGTGGTTGAAGAGAAAGGGACAGTTCTGGAGGCGAAGAGAATAGATCTAGTGTGGGGAGGGTGTACGTGGAGGTCACTGGATCTGGGGGACGGATGTTAGATCTAGTATGTAGGTTTAAATTGAGCAGATCTCCATATCGCTTGTTTGTGAGAGGGGCGTACAGCATACCTTCATTTATTTAAATCGGAATAAAACACTTGAGATTGTTTATGTTAATTAATTTCAGAATCTACGTCGATGTCTGATAACGGAAATCTGTCGTCTGGGACCCTCTGCGGAAAGTGCAACCTGCCACACTCCCCTTGCTCATCATTTGATGATTTTGCGGAGTGGATTTGTAAAGTCTGCAACGAACCTCCCAAAGACCCTGTGGGTTCGGGCACTAAATAGAATAGACCCAACGTTTCCCGGCGTGTCGTAAGAGGCGACTAACAGGGGTGATGTTAGCACGGCATCACTGGGCGAAAGTCTTCTACACAGAAGTCACCGGCCAGGGCGGAGTAACCTCACGTTACTACAGGTTCAACGATCACTTGCTCAGGGCCAAGGCGAGCCACACTGTATTCGTGGATTTCGGCTGTGGCCAACAGCCTGGAGAGGATTGGGCACCGCCAGGTCTTTTTTGCCAAAGACACACTACATGATGAAATTATCCACTAATTTTATACCGGATCGGTCGTCGCCCGGCTCAACAAGGACCGCGCCTTCCGTTGGCCACCAGGACGGAGGTGATAAATATGCTACTGATGGACAATTTAGCAAGATCCGCACGAGAAACAACATCGTCATAGGAACCTGGAATGTCAGGACCCTAACTGCGGAAGGAAAATTAGAAGAACTGGCCCACAAGCTGGACCACTATCGATGGAAAGTTTTATGTATCGGCGAAGTGCGCTGGAAAGGCCTAGGTAAAACAACGACCGACAAAGGCCACAAGCTCTATTTCAGCGGTAGAGATGACATGCACGAACACGGCGTTGGATTCTTGGTCCACAAGAACATTCTAGCCACTGTCATGGGTTGCCGCCCAGTATCCAGTAGACTCATTACCATCCGTCTGAGAGCAGCCCCTTTCAACATCACCATCATCCAGGCCTATGCCCCAACATCAGACTATGACGACAGCGAAGTGGAGGATTTTTATGAAAATCTACAGGCGGTCCTTGACCAAGTGCCGAAGAAGGACATAGTCATAGTGCAAGGAGACTGAAATGCCAAGGTTGGCCAAGATGCTAACACCACAACTGGGGAGACACATGTGAACCCCACTGCAACAACGAGACAAATGACAGGGGTCTGAGACTCTTGGAGTTTGCCAGATGGAACAATCTGATACTGGCAAACACGCTTGGTCTCCACAAAAACTCCAGACGATGGACATGGCACAGTCCCGGCGGGGAGCATCACAACCAGATCGACTACATCATGGTCAAGAAACGCTTCAGATCAAGCATCAACATTGGCAGGACACGCACTTTTCCAGGAGTAGACATCGGAAGTGACCACGATCTCGTGATGATGTCTTTCCGGCTCCACTTGAAGAGAGTAAATAAAGCAAAGTGCACCAGACTGAAGTTCGACCTGGACAAACTGCAAGACCCGGAGGTGGCAGAAATATTTCAGGCCACAATTGGAGGGAAATTTGCACCACTGCTCATTTTGGGGGCTGGTGAAGTAGATGTCAACACCATGACCACCACGTTCAACTCAGCTGTGACAGATGCCGCCACTGAGATCCTTGGGCAAGCACCGACCAAAGAAGAAGCCGTGGATCACACTTGAACTTTTGGATCTGTGTGATAAATGAAGAGAGATTAAAAAGAAAAAGAACACCTCACAGGGAGCTCATGTCTACCAAAAAATCAACAATGACATCCGAAAAAGCATGCGCACAGCAAAGGAGAACTGGATAGAAGATCAATGCCAGGAAATAGAGAACAGTCTGAACAAGAACAACAGCAAGAAGGCCTACCAGACTGTGAAGCGCCTGACAAGTGTTAAACAGCCCAAAGTCTCCACGATCCCAAGCAAGTCTGGCATATGCCTTACTGAAGAACAAGAAGTCTTGGACAGATGGACAGAGTACTGCTCCGACCTTTACACCAAATGGATACTCATCAGTTCTAGCATGTCCCGAGAACAGCGAAGAAGAAGAAATCCTCCCAATTCTCCGGGAAGAAGTTGAGGCAGCAGTGCAATCGCTGAAGAAGGGGAAGTCAGCGGGAGTGGACAACATACCCGCGGAACTGCTACAAGCAGGAGGAGAAGCGATGATTGCCTTCACCATTATCTGTAACAAGATCTGGCAGAGCGGGGAGTGGCCTTCAGGAGTGTGAAAATTACCGCACCATCAGCCTCATCAGCCATCCCAGCAAGGTCCTCCTGAAAATAATACTCAACAGGTTGAAACCCCAAGCTGAACAAATCATAGCTGAAGAACAAGCAGGATTCAAGGCAGGGCGAATTACCACTGAACAGGTTTTCAACCTCAGAATAATTGATGGATTGGCTAGAGAGGAACAAGAACTTGAACAGATGGTACAGAGGCTTGACACCACTTCCAGAGCCTATGGAATGGAAATAAGTGCAGAGAAGACCAAAATGATGACCAACAACACCCATGGCATCAACACGGACATCAAAGTCCAAGGGGCCAATCCCTCAACACAGTGCATAGCTTCAAACATTTAGGAGCCATTGTATCAGACAATGGGTCCCGACAGGAAGTCTTCTCCAGGATCGCACAAACAACTGCTGCCCTGACAAAGTTGAAGCCCATTTGGAAAGACAGGACCATCAGTCTACATTTCAAAGTAAGACTGCTGCGCTCCCTTGTCATCTCCATCTTCCTATATGCTTGCGAAGCATGGACCCTCACAGCAGATCTACAACGATGAATACAAAACATGGAGATGAGGTGCTACAGAAGACTTCTGGGCATTTCCTATACCCAACACATCACCAACGACGAAGTCCGACAGACCATCACACAAGCCATTGGACAACACTATGACCTGCTCACAGTGGTGAAGAAACGGAAACTCCGATGGTATGGCCACGTCACCAGGGCATCAGGCCTTGCAAAGACCATTCTGCAAGGCACAGTGCAAGGAGGTAGAAGAAGAGGGAGACCGACAAAGAGGTGGGAGGACAACATTCGAGAGTGGACTGGTTTGATACTGAGCGAAACCATCAGGGCTGCTGAGGACAGAGAAAGATGGAGTATGCTGGTTAAACGATCATCTGTGGTGCCCTTACGACCTCCGAGTTACGGGACAGGATAGGATAGGAAATGCCGGAAGATACGGTATTTCTGTGTTTGACGTTTTGACAGCTTGTGACACCTATAAATATGGCTTTCCTGCGATCTTTGACAACGTTTTCCTCTGATTTTGTGTTGTACCAGGGTCTGTTGTTTTATTCAAAAACCTCGTAACTCAAACTTTTTTTTACAAAGTTGTAAGTCGAAAACCTCGTAACTCTTCATTTGCTTCCAGTTCTCAACGGAAAACACTTCTTCGACTTTTTATCCCATACTGCCAAATTTCTAGACTTTTCATAGTTCCTTTGAAGTTAAAAAGTCATTGGTTTGGCGTTACCCGACTGGTTGAAACAGTTTTTATCGATTTTCTCAAAACAGCAAAAAATGAGATACGAGGTTTTCGTCTGACAGCGACGATATTTAAACAATGTGGTTAAACATAATGAGATAAAACAGTTAATCATCGTAAAAATAATAATAACATCACATCTAACAAGGATAAATATTTGAACAATACGGTACAACATTAAGAGATAAAACACATTAAACATCGTAAGAAATAAACATAAAAGTCATGTTTAGAGAGAGAGAGAGAGAGAGAGAGAGAGAGAGATACACACACACACACACACACACACACACAAACATATGAGACGAAAGAAAGACATACAGAGGGACCGATACACATACAATCCCCTCCGAAACATAACCTCCAGACCAACAGATCGGATGGAACAATGGAACAGTCAGTCTTAAAGATCATAACATACAATACACTAAATAAATAACAACAGTAAATACATAAAGTTAAAGAGGGTGAATAATTAACTAAATAAAATAAAGTTAAACAGGGTAAATAAATAAAACAATACAAATTTTAACAAATAAGTAAACAATAAAATCAATTATTCAATCAATCAATCAGTCTTGAAGACTTACCGAACGATCCATTATCGAAGCTGTCCACCCGGTTCTTCTTGCCCATGTTGATGGTGTTGCACAATCACAGTGTTCACACACACAAATATTTCTTTCTTTAATTAACTGTTTGGTCTTCACAGATTATTTATAATTTTCATTTTCGTACAAAATGACGAATTAGGTTTATTTTGCTTGACGCAGGTAATGTGATCAGCCGCAGAATCACCAAAGAAATTGCTTATTGTCTGGACGTTTTAGTCGCAGTTTGAAATCTCTCATTTCCTCTGCACATAAAATAATGACAATTGTTTAATTCCTTGACGCTGGTGACCAGTCAAATAATCACCAAAGAAAAAATTGTTTAGTGCTCTGAAGTTATAGTCACAATTGGCTTCTGTAATGTCGTTTGCTTATAAAATAACCAATAACTCTGAAATGTTTCATTCATTGAGACAGGTGATCAGTCACAGAGAAATAGTCTATTCCGCTGAAGATAAGTCATAGTTCGCTTCTGTAATGTCGTCTGCAGATAAAATAATGACAAATGTTTAATTCTTTGACGCTGGTGACCCAGTCGCAAAATCACCAAAGAGAAATTGTGTATTCCTAAGTTATAGTCACAGTTTGCTTTTCTAATGTCGTCTGCTTATAAAATATCCAATGACTTTGAAATGTTTAAGTCCCCGAGGTAGGTGATCAGTCACAGAATCACCAAAGAGAAATAGTTTATTCCGCTGAACACATAGTCACAGTTTGGTTCTGTAATGTGGTCGGCTCATAAAATAACAACTTTTTAATAGTTTGACGCATGCGTCACTGTTTATTTCTTTGACGTTCTAGATCTATTCACAGTTTGCTTCTGCACTTTTGTCTTCGCACAAAATGACAAATAAATGTTTCTTTGATGCACATATTCAAGCACAGATTCCCATGAAATGTTTATTAGTTTTCAGAATACAGAATACCTCATTTTATTTCTTTTTATGCTTAGTCGTTACTAGGCCTACCGATCGCAACTCTCTTTCGGAATCTAATCTTGAACTGAAATAATTTCGTCATTACCATGACGTCATAATGTAAACAGACCATGTGAATTGCTTTATAACTTCATGAAAGATGTATAGTCCAGAAAATCCGTTTTGTCTGAGCTTAGATTTTAGATCTGAATTCGCATTGTTTGTGGCGGGCTATTCTCAAGGCTGTTTGCTTTCAAATAAACCTAATTCCGGCAATTTTTGTCCCCTTTTGATTTCACAGCAATCAACTCTCTTAAGAATTATATAGGCCATATATAACAGGGCCGGACCTGGGGAAAGTCGAAGGGGGGGTTACAGGTTCAGCGAAGGCGCGAAGCGCCGAGCCTTCTAGGGGGTTCCGGGGGCATGCCCCCCCGGAAATTGTTTTTTTCAAGGATGCAAAATGGTGCAATCTGGTGCTATCTGAACCTTTAAAAAGCCATTTGTGATGGTCTGGGACTTTGAGCTTTTTTAACAGTTGAACTGACAAACTCTGAGGTACAAAAATTATCCTCTGCACCTCCCTTAAAAAAACAACAACAACAACAACACACACACACACAAACATTTATTTATCAGCAGAGATGTTTTGTATACTATTATTATTCACTACTTTTTGTCGATCGCTAATGGTATAAAGCTTTACCTTGTAGTTTATGAACATCACCGCCCTGCTTTCACTTTCAGTCTTGCTGCACTAGGTTCTCCGGCATTAGTACCATTTGTGAATTGTATCTTCTGGCAAAACAGTTCACCGCCTCTTTGAAGTCAATATCAACATCCCTGTGCACTTTCAGTAAAGCAAGTCCATTGAGCCTCTGTTGCCCCATTGTAGAGCGCAGGTAGTTTTTCAGGTTGCGCAACTGACTGTTTGAACGCTCACACTCGGCAGTAGTGACAGGCAGGGTGCAAAGGTTCTTTAGCATGATGAACAGGTTGGGATAAAAATCCCCGTCACAATGTTTCAGTGCTTCTGATGCCGTGGATGGGATGATAGCTGTCGCATTCTCAGCAGCACTTCGCCATTTGCAAACCCACCGTTGGTATTCTGCATCAAGGGTAGCGTTGTCTGGTAGGTCAGACTCCCACAACATTGCCAGTGTCTTCACCCCTTCTGGAACCTGCATGAAACCATCCTGGTTGTCTATTAAAGTGCTTGGCACCAGACAGAGACCATCAACTTGCTAGGTCATCATTTTTGAACTTCAAGTCCAATTCAGTTGACAGGTGTTCCAAGAAAGGAATGGCAATGCTAATCTTGAAATATTCTTCTGGAGTGGCCGCAGGTTGGTTGTCACGGAGAGTCTGTCGGGATGCTTGACGAGGAACAATAACATCAGTTGTCAAAGCATTTGCCATTTTGCTGACTTCACCAAACCAGGCAACGAATTATAGTTCATAATTATCAACTTAGCATCTTAATTAATATTTCTAAAAAGTCGTTTTTGGGGGATTAGGGCAGTATCAAGGTGAAGGTGCTGGAAGAGGCTTGCGGACAGAACAGGAAAATATGGCTGCATTTACTAATTTAGGCTTAGGGGTTGGGTTACTTGGTCGTTTCAACGGGAAAACGCTTTGGACGTTTGAACGGATCCCTTGAAATGGATTTCCGTTGAATTGTCTATAAATAACTATTTGTACCTTGGACCAAAAGTGAATAAAAACTGCAATGTTTTAAAAACAATTTTTAAAAAATAAACCTCTTTGCATAATTTTTTTTTAAAGTTTGGAGGGGGGTTCCGGAACCCAGGTAACCCCCCCCCCCCTGGATCCGGCCCTGTATAATTTCTTTGATGTTATCAACTTACAAAAGCACACAAAATGTGAAAAAAAAATTCTTGGATGTTCTGGTAAAATGAGGTAACAATGAATCGTTTTTATATAGAGCGCTTTACCAGTTTAAAGAACTGCTCAAGGCTCTGGCCGAAAACAGGACCTATTGCTCCAGCCCCATATAAGGCGCCAACTTGCAGCTCCATGCGCACAGTCTAACAACCCAAACACCTGAGCGCGATACTCAACCAATACCTAACTGCATGCTCGGGTGTATATTGTCATCCGCCGTTATGTGTGTGTGTGTGTGTGTGTGTGTGTGTGTGTGTGTGTGTGTGTGTGTGTGTGTGTGTGTGTGTGTGTGTGGGCGTGTGTGACAATCACAGGCACTGAACTAACAAAAATGACATATAAGGTGAATTTTTTTTACAGTAATCACAAGACATTCACGAAAAATCTTGTTAAAAACAAAAAACCAAGGAAACTTCTGAAACTTTACTTTGTTAAGAATATTTCGAATCCTTACGGATTCTTCTTCAGCTAATGAAGCGTCAATATGACGTGTTAAATGCAGTACGTAAATTATGACGTCACGACTTCCAAAGGTCTTGGAGGTCACATACGCTAACACTGTCAGTGCTGGCTTACGGAAACCAGGATTTCTGCTGAGGTAGGTATTATATTGGTAGATCATATTATAATCACAAGACACTCACAAAAATCATATATGTGTATTTCGTTTACAATCACAGTCACTTACAAAATCACATACGATGTGCATTTTTTTTAAAAAGGACAGTCGCAGACGCTCATAAAAATCACAAATAATGTGCATTTCTGTTAACAGTCGCAGGCACTCGCCAAAATCACATACGATGTTACAAATGTCAAAACAGGCGCCACTTCCAAATGCAATAGGAATCCCTTTACATACTAACAAAGTCTCATTGTCCATGCTGCGCTCTCTCTCTCTCTCTCTCTCTCTCTCTCTCTCTCTCTCTCTCTCTCTCTCTCTCTCTCTCTCTCCCTCTCTCTCTCTCTCTCTCTCTCTCTCTCTCTCTCTCTCTCTCTCTCTCTCTCTCTCTCTCTCTCTCTCTCTCTTACTCTCAATGATAAGAATAAGAGGCCCAGGAGAGGCTGGATCGCGAATGTGGTGTTTCCTATAAGACGTTCCCACATATTAATGTTCCCGATCAAAAAAGCAACACTAGCACACTGTCGTTGTATTCCAGCCGCACAGCAGACTCGAAACTGACGGGGTTAAAAAAAAAATAATAATAAAAAAGAAAATAAAATAAAAAGGAGTTCCCACTGACACATAAAGGAAAACCAAGATGACAGTACCGTACCATTCAAATATGTTACCAGAGACACACATAATACACAAAACACATACACGCAATTGCATTATCTTTTAATAATAAAATAATCACTCTACGTTCTGTTCTTCACTCGTCTGGCACGCAAGGAAACAAGATTGCATACCATTCAAATGTGCAACTAGATACAACAAAACAACATTCACACGCATTTGCATATTTTAATAAAACAATAATCGCAGTTTTTTTTTTCTTCTAAATACAGCTAATAGGTTTACCAAAAATAAAATAAAAAAAAAATAAATTTCAATAATATTAATAAGAAGAAGAAGAAGAAGAAGAAGAAGAAGAAGAAGAAGAAGAAGAAGAAGAAGAAGAAGAAGAAGACATCATTTTGGCAACTATTACTTTTTCCTGGGCAGTGCCGGCTTGGCTTTACTATAAAGAGACAACAACAACAATAAACAAAAACAACAACAACGGAATAAGGGGTCACTCTTAATTATGGAGATATCGCGAGAACAGATGGACAGACCGACATAATTCGTTGCGGCCGTACTCTCTCTCTCTCTCTCTCTCTCTCTCTCTCTCTCTCTCTCTCTCTCTCTCTCTCTCTCTCCGATCGAGTTGAAAGTATCCCCACTGTTTGTGCGGGACTACAGCAAATGATTTGGTGGAGAAATTGATTTTTCTGGCTGATCACGATCGCCTTTATTTATTGATGACGAACCCACAACCCACCTTCGGCAGCAGAAACACAACAATCACCCTTATCGATTTTCTTCCTTTGAAGAGCGCAAGAGCGGTAGCTTCGGCATAATTTTTTACGTCGTTCGCTTTAGTTTGCAGGTAGATATTTCCCCCCTCCCCCCTTCTTTCCTTCCCTCTCCTCTCGAGGTTCAAATCCAACCAATGGCAGGAGAATAGGCCACAGCCTTCACGGGTTTTGTCCCAATTATCGATGACGGCTTTGTTTTTATATGCTTATTGGACAAGTTTCACCTGAACAATGCGGATTGATAACCTCTTCCATAAAAATATTATCTGGAGCCTGGAGCAAAAAACTTTTTTTTATGTTTTTATTTGCCTCAGACTCAACGGTACACACTTTATATATACCTTCTTTCCTATATTGCGCTTATCAAGCTCAAGAGATGATCAAGGCGCTGGACGATACAGAAATCTAACTCAAGACACCCACTCGAACGAAAAACGATGCTTAACGTCCTATTGCATGAGCGTTAAGGACGATCACCACGTCGCCACCCTGACAACAATGACCATCATCATCATATCAAAAATGAGATCCAACGGATAACACCCACTCGTTATACAAGTTTTGGGAACTACTAAAAGCGAGGGACAAAAGACGTCGGTATTCGGTTGTCAAATCTCTTCTGCGAAGAGGACTCAATTTCCTTATGGCAACAAATAAAAGACCGCCGATTTTTTGTAGAAGATTAAAAAATATATATTGCCTGTTTATTTCCTATAATGAAAATCATGCGTAGTTTTTATTTTGCCTAAGCACGCCACATCAACTCCAAATTATATTGTGTTAATTCTGTGTTTAATTCTGTGTTGAATGACAAAAGAACGGAATTTGCTGCGAAGATGATTCAAGGGTATTTGTTTCTGACAATAAACTCCAGTAATTGCTGCTACTGTTTATTGCAGTTTTTAGTTATGCTCGACATGGGCACCAATATTTTTTCTAAAAATATATTTATAATTATATATGTAATCGTTCTTGCGAGCTCAAGACATGTTCAAGAGCGGTGGCCGATACAGGATCTAACTCAAGCCGCCCAAGACGCCTGTTTGCTGCCTTAGACGCCCAGACCCCTGGGCACAATCTTGGGCGGCAAGGGATGGGGTGGAGTTTGGGGGTGGGGGTGGGGGCAGGACCTAGCGCTTCCTGGATGTATTTGTGTTAGTTGACACTCGTGCACCCGCCTAGGACATTTAGGATTTGTAAAGCCCGTGGACGATGGAATGCGTGCGTCCACAGACTAGTCCTCGGTTTATATTCTCATTCGAAAGATAATATACCACGTGAGATTTGTGGAAAATAACAGTCTATCGTTGGTAAATTATATTTGTAAAAAAATCGTTAGAAAAATGTAAGGGTTAAATTTCCAAACTGCGACTGGATTATCTCCCGTCTAAACGTCGTTCAATAGTAGGCGACTTGGCTGCAGTTACGTCCCTTCGCCCTTATGTGAAACTTTGCTCTTGGTTACTTTTTTTCCCCTCCAATACCCTAACAACCGTCTACAAATAAGCCCCCAAATTAGCATAGGTATCATAGCCAACCTCCAAAATAAGATATTCTAATTCCGATCCGACTTTTTCCTGGAAGATCAATAAATTGCATGCTCTATCCGATTACTACCCGATAATAAACAGAAATGTTGATGTGTTGTAATTTAAATGTGGCCCATGCACGCACATCAACACAAGATAGATTTATAACACGTACATAGAGTTTCTAAACCTGTTTCTCTACGGGTGGGTGGGTAAAAACGTCATTCATAACAGGTAAATATAGTCTAGATAGTTATCTTTATTTGTTGTGGTAAACAATTCATGCGTGGTCTCCCATTTTACGGTAATTGAACCATTTCGCTCACAAGAGACTGAACCCAACGTAAAGACAGAACAAAGCATAAAGACAGAACACGACATTAAGACAGACCAAAACATCAAAGGCAGAAAAAAAACCCACCTCATAATAATCACAGAACAAAACATAACAAAGGCAACGCGAAACATAACAAACGCAGAACAAAACATGCATACTGAACGAAATATTGGTGGTGGTGGTGTTACAAAGTCATTTTTATATTGAGAAGCTAGCTGCTGGCCGACTAAACCTAGTCAGTATCCAGCAGTTCAACGTGGCTTGCTTGTTACCTTTGAGACGCGCACGATAGATCAGATTGTTTTGTTTTGCAAAGCATGCAATAACAGAGTGTATTTACCTTTGATTTGATTTAGCGTTGTTGTTAGAAGAAGCTTTGTATAATGTTGATAATTTTCGTTGGTCGATATTATTGGACAATTTTCTAGAATTACTTGTTTACTATCGATCGAAGCATGTAGATAAATCTAGTAATAGTTAAGAGATTCTTCTAACCTAAATAAAGTTATATGGCGTAAGACAGTGCGTAGTTCCGGTGGCGAGTTTCATTTTGATTGGGTGTCCCCTATACGCTAATGTGTCCCGGGACGGTAATCTACCCACTGAAAAAGAGTGAAAAGAGAGGGGCCGGGTAGCTCAGTTGGTAGAGTGTCTTACTAGAAACCGAAAGGTACCTGGTTCGAATCCCGGATTGGCCAATGTGAGACCATATTATTTTCCCCTTACCATCAACTGGTTCGCTGGTGTCAGAATAATGTGACCAGTAGTCGCCTATACGCTTCGGTGTCGTGTGACTATAGTCTACAGTTACAGTTTAGAGTGAAAAAGCGATTGATTTATGGAGATTTTTTTATGAGGATTTTTGAAGGGATTTTCGGAAAGTGATCTTGTATGCAGTGGTTGATGTAATCTTGTATGTTGAATAAAGTTGGAAAACTTCATACGACGACTCCTGCCTTGTTGCTGAGTGAACAGGTTGCGTGGATAAACGAATCTGAGTTATACTTATCAAGATTCAAGCATCGGGGCTGAATCAACCATTGATAAAATTAACAACCGTGTAACATCGCCGTACTTCCCGTCTCTCGCCTTAGGATGCATGGTTGAAAAGTCATTCCCTATTTAGAAATGCTTGTAATTTCTGTAAATAGAACTGCATTTCCCTAGAACAACACGTGTTGCTATAATTACAGTAGTAGAACGCAATTTCTGATTTACTTTTATTCCCAACCTTCACTTATTGCGCCCAACTCTACGCTACACATCAACCATTGGATCAATAATTCGGATACTTAATAAGTTCATCAACCCCAATCCTCTCTCGCTCTCTCTCCTCTCTCTCTCTCTCACACACATCATTTCCACTTCCATTTTACACGTCAACATTAATAGCAAAAT
>CM072527.1:2553372-2558372 GCA_036898135.1 Oncomelania hupensis
ATCTAAATCACGCCACCCAAGGCGCGCACTTGCTGGCCTTCAGCGCATGCATCGTCTGACGCCCAGACAACTGAGCACAGATTCTGGGCGAATGTCGGATTATAATAAGTACCACAAACGAGCGGAGAAACGCACAACAGAACAGAATCAATTTTATGAAAACTCTGTACCCAAACACTTTCAGCTGGAAATAGTGTAACCTTTGGATAAGTTACATTACTTTGTATTAATGTGTTCTTGTGTGGGCAAACAAAAAATAGCTGTGTTTCATGGACAATGAAATCTTTGAATCTGAATCAGAAATCTGAGTCTGAATATCGATCAAGAATCTGAGTCTGAATATTGGGAATCTGAGTTCCTAAATACACAACACACAGCTGAATTTCTGTATCATAAACATCTTAAATGGTAACAAATAAACGCTCACCAAATTAAGACTAGTATCACAATCCCAAGGGCTTAAACCCTTATGAAGGTTCTGTCACCCAAAACCTGTATCTAAATAAGAGGACACCACGCTGAATCTACCACTATCTGTCATACACTGTTGTCTGATAAAAACTACACTACTGTAATGTACAAATCATGTGCCCTTTTGTTAAGATTAAAACTATATACTTGCTGTCAGCGAGACATCGAGAGTCGAAAACTCAAGATAAAAAAACAAACAACAGTAATAGATAATGGATTCTGCTACCCTTCGACCTCTAAACAATAGGCACATGCAATTTGGATTTTAGATTTTATTAAACACACCCATATGCTGGGGGGGGGGGGGGGGGGGGAGACATTCTGGTTGCCTTCTCTATAATGCACATTGACGGCGCTTTAGCGTGTTGGTTAGGTCACGCGCATCTTTTTCCAAGTTTCAGCATCGTCGAACCCGCATACCAACGTGGGTTGGTCGATCTACTCAACGGCAGATAGAAGAAAACAGCGCACTAACACATCACAGTCCGCTCTGCTATTAATAATTGTTGTTATTGTATAAATTTTGTATTACTCAGATTAACATAAGTTGTACTAATAAATGAATAAGTGAATCTGTGAATAAGGGGTACCTGGCTTCGTTCAGGACCGGGGAAGATAAAGCAGCGAGGGAGAGAAGAGGAGCACCACCATTATTAAGCTGGCCCAGCAAAAAGGAAAATCCTTAGAGCCCTCTTTCCCCCAACACCCTCCCTACCTCTTTCTCCTCGACGAACCCAAGGTTATGGTAACCCCCCTTTTTTTCTTGTAACACTACGAAGAAAAATTGGTTGTACTCTTTCGAACCCGGATTGTGTGAGCGCTGAGCATGAGCATGTCGATCCCACAATCATTAATATGGGATTGTAATAAATGCGTTTTAATGCACCGTGTGAAAATAATATGAAGGACAGAATTCCCCATATTTTGCGGTCAGCTCGCAACTACAGTCACTTAAGTTTATACAGACGTCATGATTTTAAAAAAAAAATCTACCAGCACTCCGCCTATGCGATCGACTTCACCTTTGTCCGGTGTAGTTTTGAGGTAACTTGGTAACCCTACATTGCAGGGTATTTTAGCTATCGGTAATAATTGTAATCTCGTGTTCATTAGGATTGAGACTCGACTGTCATCCAAACCTTTTTAACTTAAAAAAAGGTTTGTCTGGTTTCACCTCATACAATGACACCCCCAATGGTGCACACAACGACAAACGAGTACGCTAATCCTTATAAATCACGGAGCTATTTACATAGAGCTCAATGTGACCAATCTTGTCTTGTAGACGAGGATATCGGTTTCCATACACTGGGTAATCACGTAGGAAAGGAACTCGGTCTTCCACAATGAAGATTTCCCGTCAAAGCATACGGCAGTGTGATACTTCAACTCTGACGGAAAATCATCATTGGGAATACCGCGTTATGCGTTCCTTTCCTACAAAAATTGTCGCATCATTGCGAAGACACTAAAACAACTGAACTTTACTCAAAATATGTCCGTCTGTCGCAATTGAACAACGGCATGCTCGTCACTGCTGTATAATTATCGTCTGCTTGACTTAGCAAAGGATCCGCTTCCCTGCGTCATGCATGGTGGACATTTTAAATACGTCAAATACATTGCTGTACAGCTTCAAGTCCTTGAAATGTGTCGGTGGTCTCTTTTTGTCCTTATATCTACTAATCCCCAAACGGCTTATTGTTTGGCCAACCGGTCCGTTTAATTGTGAAGTTGTTTGTTCGGCCCGACGGAATATCCACAGTGCCTGCGTTTTCGTCTCAATGTTGTTTGACAGAAATTAAGTAAGCTTATATTTCTTCGTGTGCAGGAGGTATTATTACGACAGAGACGCGCACGATAGTTCCGAGCACTTTTGTTTTGCAAAGCTTGCAGTGACAACGTGTATTTACCTTTGATTTGATTCTTGAACAGCTGGTAGATCTACAGAGGCTTGAAACCACCTCCAGAGCCTTTAATATGGAAATGAGCACAGAGAAGACCAAAATAATGACTAACAACACCAATGGCATCGACACGGACATCAAAGTCCAAGGCCAATCTATCAAAACTGTGCATAGTTTAAAATATTTAGGAGCAATTGTATATCAGACAATGGGTCCCGACAGCAAGTCCTCTCCAGGGCAGCACAAACAACTGCGGCCCTGACAAGGTTGAAGCCCATTTGGAAAGACAGGACCATCAGTCTACACTCCAAGGTAAGGTTGCTGATTTCGCTGTGCATCTCCATCTTCCTTTACGCTTGCGAAACATGGAGCTGCAGGAGACTTATGGACCCAGTACATCACCAACGACGAAGTCTGGCAGACCATCACAAAAGCAATTGGACAACACGATGCCATGCTCACGGTGAAGAAACGGAAACTCCGATGGTATTAACACGTCACCAGAGCATCAGGCCTTGTAAAGGCCATCCTGCAAGGCACGGTGCAAGGAGGCAGAAGAAGAGGGAGACAGAAAAAGAGGTGGCAGGACAACATTCGAGAATGGACTGACTTGACATTATGCGAAGCCATGAGGGTTGCTGAGGACAGAGAAAGATGGAGTACGCTGGTTAAACGATCATCTGTGAAGCCCCAACGACTTTCCAGTTACGGGACAGGATAGGATAGGATTGATTCTAAGGCTGTTGCTTTTAAAAAAAAAAGCTTGGTATCAACTATAATGTTGGTGGTTTTCCTCGGTCAATATTGTTGTAGCAGAGTTGAGAACATTCTGGAATTACTTGTTTATTATCGATTGAATGTGTGGTGTGTGATTAAGTGTGTGTGTTTGTGTGTGTTGATTTGTGTGTGTGACTCTCCGCCTCTCTCTCTCTCTCTCTCTCTCTCTCTCTCTCTCTCTCTCTCTCTCTCTCTCTCTCTCTCTCTCCAGGGCGACTGGGGATGGGGAGAAAAGACCTAGTGCATGCTGGGTGTATTTGTGTAGCCAGCGCTCACCCGTCTAGGACATGAGCGTGAGGATCTTTAAAGTCCAAGCGATGGAATGCACGATTGCACAGACTAGACCTCAGTTTATACGTGTACTCTCATCTGAAAGAATAGAGGCGCAGTGTCTCAGGGTAATAATAGGTCCCATATTTATTTATCTTTATACTGCAGGCTGTCAACGGGCCTTGAACCACCGCCTGCACAGGCTGTTACTGCCTTACATTCCAGCACACTGCGTACACCACTGAATCAACTGCGCTCCCCACATGTATAATTATTATATTAATTTCTTCAGTATGGTGCTAATGACACATGAATATTTATTATATTAATTGCTTCAGTAGGGTGCGAATGACACCTGGATATTTTTTTATTATATTGCTTCAGTGTGGTGTGAATAACACATGGATATGTATTATATTAATAAATGTTTTCAGTATGGTGCTACCAAAACATAAATATTTATTTACATTATTAATTTGTTCAGTGTGGTGCTATTGACAGATGGCTATGTATTTTATAAATAATTTGTTCAATTTGGTACCAGTTTGTGCTCCAATGTGTTTGTATAGTTTCTCTGGGAGCCCACCGAAGGATTTTATCGGCAGGCCAGGTTTTATCTACTTTCATCAATCTGGTATACCGCATTATAACCTTTTCAAGGCACCAGTTTTCTTGTTCACAGTACAGCCTTGGACATGTCACACCTGCTGGTGTAATACGGGGGGGGGATAGAGGGGAGGGAGAGAGAGGTGGAGAGGGAAGTTGGTCGCTTTCTTAGACAGAAAGCACGGTTGCAGCAACGCAGTGCGACCCAACAGTAAAATTCCAAGAAATAAAAAAAATTAATAATAAGATAAGTAGAATTTAATATCACTCTACCCCCCCCCCCCCCCAAAAAAAAAAAAATAAAAATAAAAAATAAAAAATAAAACACACACACACACACACACACACAAAACCAACAACAACATAAAAAACCACAAAAAAACCCCACCTACCTATACCACGTTAATACTCCAACAAATTAAAATAGTCATTAAATTTAAGTAGAACATAATTCTTCCTTCCCCCCCCCTTCCCTCCCCCCATTTAAATATTTTTTCACCTAATCAAAGTATAACTATAATAAGAAAGAACCACGCGCATAAAGCCAATGTAAGGTAAAGGTAAAGGTGGCCCCATAGCCTTGTGGCCGTAGGGGAGCGTGATGTTAAAGATCACACTTATCTTGGGCCAGCGTAATGAGGGTGATCCCCATCTTTCTCCCTCGCTGCTTTACCTTCTCCACCCTTAAGAGAGTAGGTACTCAGCCACAGTTGAGTCAACTGGGGGCGTCGTTATTTGTCGCTTCACGGTTTGCGGTCACCCATCCAAGTGCTAACCGCACTGGAGGGTGCTTAATTTGCGACACAGTAGCGAGTGCTCCAACCACTGCGCTATCCGACACCCCATAAAGGCAAAGGAATGCTAATTTCCACAACTGCTTATGTACAGTTTTTTTTCTTACAGGTATAATTGTAACTTTTGAATGCTAGCATTCTGGTTTATTTCGTTTTCCAAAGTGTAACTGTTCAG